>JAGSMP010000009.1:0-600000 GCA_029286625.1 Parnassius orleans
GTGTTCTTGGATGTCTCGGTGGTAGCTCCGCTTGAAGTAGTGGCCGTGGTCGCTCCACTCGAAGCAGTAACTCGCACCGCCCTCTATCTCTTGCAGTATTTGGCTGCCGACTCTAATTGCCAGGTCGAAGCTGGGTTGGGATTTCTGAGTCCAATCGTCTCCTCTGGATAGAACGGGCTCTAGGATCTCCCTATGGTCTGATAGCGCACGTCTCTCGGGTAACGTGCGTTGGTTTCCGATGTACTTCTTGTAATACTGGTTGTGATTTGGTTTCGGTTTGCGTTTGTTGGGCTAATGGTTCTCCTCGCTCTACCCGCTCTTCCCGCTCTACATGTAGATTTGGTGTCGAGGCAGGTATTTGTATATGTGTGTTTGCTTCTTTTTGCGGTTGCCTTCTTTTTCTTTTCTACGCTCCTCTTTCGGGTGGTCCATTGGCTGGAGGGGCTAATGTTGCGCCAGTTAGTTCTGTTGTTGGTGTTGATTGGAAGGTTGGCATTTGTTGACGCCCACCCTTGGCAACCGTAGTCCAACCGTCTTCTTCTTGGCGAGCTTGTGTTGCTGCGCGCGGTGGTTTCGGTAGTGGGGCAGGCAGTTTGATGCCCTGCTTCCTGGCGACCCTTTGTAGTACAGGGCATCTTCGGTCATTGGCTGCATGCGCTTTTTCGCCATTGGAGTATTTAGGAGTATCGTCTCTTGATATGGGACAGTCTGTAGATATGTGTTCTCCCGCGCATCGAACACACTTCGTCGGCCTAAAGCCGCCGTTAGCCGACGAGTGGCCGAACGCTTGGTATCTGTGGCATTAGGCAGGTCCAGCCCTGCATTATAGAGTAGTTCGTTCACTAGAGTCTGTTAAGCTCTACCATGTCCAGGTGTTCCAATTGGGCGTAATATATACACTCAGGCTGTCCTCTTCTCGGTGGTATGCTTCTTATGAATTTGATCGGGAACCCTTTATTTCTCAGTGCCTCCTCAATTTGAGCTGTTTCGGTGTCCACTGGAAGACCTCGGATCCCTACTTTTGTTGGTTTCTCGTCCTCTGGCGTATAACGTTTCAAAGTGCTTGGTCCAGTTGGGTGAGCACTCCGCAATTATGGGTGGGTGTCTTGACCTCGTCATGTCCTCTTGCATTGGCTCTTCTGGTGCTGGAGTTGGCGTAGTTCTTTTAGGTGATGCCGGTTGAATGGCTATAGTTGCATAGCTGGTTGATGGTCTGGGCTCAAGTTCTATGTTGGCTGGTTGGTTGGATCTTTCTGATATGGCATTTCTCTGGGATCCACTGTCTGAGGTGGCAAGAGTGGCATGCGTGGTAGATTTCCCACCGTATGCTTTTGATTCTTCTTCATGGTTGTGGTGTAGGTGAGCGCGGCGGTGTGTTATGTTGGACACGGCCTTTGGTATTGGGTTCGATGTTTTCTTCCAGGGAGGTCAGTTCTACACATAGACGCTTTGCATAGATTGAGGCTCTCAACTCCGGTGGGGTATGTTGTCGCGCCGATTTGGTGTGGCGTGGTACGGGCTCTGAATCGGTGATTGGTCGCGATTCAGTTGCGCCTGCCTCGGGTTTGGAGCACATCGTTGCTTTTTTCGGTGAAACAATGGGTATTTTTCTTGTTGGTGTACTTCTTGGCGGTATGATTCTTGACCGTTCAAGTGCAAACAAATCTCTTGCCATCAGTGGTCTACCCAGAATGCCTGGACAGAGGTCCGGTGGTTTCAGAGGGGCAGGGAGGGGGGCTCCCGTCTGTCCGTCATCTTGAATGCCTTCTCTTGGTCTGTTGATGCTTGTGTGTGCCCTGAGTCTATCGTTTACCTTCTCCGACTTAAGTGCGTGCTACCCCACCAGGTGAGACCCGTTCGGGAGGCCCAGTGAAGCGCCCGCAAGCAAGGGGATGGTATACGGAGCTCGGATGGGTGATGGGCTTCTCACACAACCGTTGTTGTGGTGCACTGCTGCCCTATTTCTTCAGAAAGAGGGAAGTGCAGAGTTTCCGCTTCCAGGTTGCGTTTCAGGGCACGAAAGTGTCTTGCACTCTGGTGTGTTGAGTGATGTCTCCTGTCTCTCGAGCGGCCGATGAGGTCTCGACGCCTCACGGAGAAATTCCTCGACGCTTGGCGGAGTTCGTCGACCGGCGGGTGCGTGTAGTAACGTAAGCTAGTTCACACACCGAACACTGCGAAGGACGAAGGACGATACATTGTCATCTGCGTGTGTGTATGCACACAGCAGGTCTCGGGCCTCGGGCATCTTCCCCATTGCCGGGTGTCCTCACTGCCCACTACTATGGGCCGGTCCTGAAACCTTCTCGGCATTATCATATAAAATTTGGAGCGATCTCGGTTCGGTTCCCCGGTCGCTCCGATGGTCTCAAATTTTTTAAAAGTATAAATTTAGGTATGTCTAAGTTGGTCATTCTGTGAATTGGTGGGTTGTTACTCGACTCCTAATCTATGTAGGAGGAGTTCTCTTGGTCCAGGTCGCCCGTCCGGGGCAGGCGTAGCAACGCAGTTATTGGGTGTTCGTGTGGCCCGTTGTCGGCGCGGTTAAACATGCCGCGACAACCGGACCACAAAATCTTCAATGGATTCGATTCTCAGGTTGGCCGCTATGACGTCATTCCGGACGTAGCGACCTGCACCGACAATGGTTCTTAGCGATATATTCTGCTGGGCCTGCAGTCGCCGCCTCTGTCGGTCGCTCAGGAGGCGTACCATGCTGGTGCGGCGTAAGTTAACCTGGGTCTTATGTATAGCTTGTATTTTAATTTTGGTTCTTATCGGCAGCTTGGATGCCAGGACGGGACGAAGCGCCGCCCGCGCACCTCTTGCGTTGCGGACAACAAGATCTACGTGCGCGGTCATGCGCAACATCCTGTCGATCCGGCATCCAAGATACGTTACGGTTTTCTCATAAGTTATGTTCTGCCCTCTGAGCGTCAGTGGTGGTGGGAAGTTTCTGAAGCGGCGAGTGAGTAGAGCGGTCGTCTTACCAACATTGACGGCCATCCTCCACTCATCCAACCATGGTGGCAACAGGTCCAGCAGTCGCTGCATCCTGGCAGTGGCGATGTGGGCTCTTCTGGACGACGTGAAATAGGCACTGTCATCCGCGTATAGTGCCAGCTCAACGTCGTCCTCCCACTCATGCAGGTGTCCTGCCAGGGTTGGGATGTCATTGGTGTAAGCCGCGTACAGGACTGGAGACAGACAGCTGCCCTGTGGCACGCCGGCTCTGATGGGTCTTGCTGCGGACACGGCGTCCTCCACACAGACGTAGAACCTCCTATCTGCGAGAAACGACGCTACTAGCCGCAACATAGCAGGAGGGATACTAGTTTGTGCTTCTAACTTGTAGAGTAGTCCAGAGTGCCACACCCTGTCGAACGCCTTCTATGTCGAGAAAGACGCCAACGATGTGCGGCCGCGGTTGTGCTCGGCCGCAAGGTAGTGCTAGACGAAGGACTAGTTACCAGTTTACTAAGCTACTACAAAGCTATACTCGAAAGAGAACCGCGTATCGTACGCCGTTTCACAACATCTTAACGTCGATTTTTACTATTGCACTCCCATATTTTTCCCAATATATTTATTCATATAAAACATATGGTTATACAATTTATACATAATAATAGCACAAAAAGGTCTTAATGTTATGACATACATCACATTATAATCACATAAAAACTTTTTAATTTATTTAACAAAATATGCCTATTTTACAACACATTTTCAAAGTTAGAAATCTTAAACATCTAACACACAAGGTTGAAACAACAATCTTCATTAATAAACATGAATAGCTTAACTAATACAATAGTTTATTTCACCATTTTACAATTATTTTTCAATTAAAAACAACTTTAATTTTCTTATATAAAACTATCATTATTTCACTATATTTAGCACAAATTAAACACGTTTAACACAGAACTACTCTTTTTAGCACATACAACAATCCTGAAAGATTTATGACTTATTTTTACATATATTACTGAAATTTTCACAAATTAATAAAATTTATTTTTCGTATTTATTTCACACAGTTTTGCGCTCGGTTCACACAACATGAACAACCAATATCTAGACAACCCTAATCAAATCGGTAGGAGGCTAATGCCTTCCTTGTCTATATTACATTTATCTCTGTTCATTATGAAACACCCTGGTTTACATATGTTATCCTTATCAGTCAATGTTTCTTATCTGTTATCACAAAGAAGAAAATAATCTCAAGTACCAAAATATATTTCCATATAAAATAAGCATATAATTTAATATAATACTTCTATTCGTATTGCACAGCTGATCACTATGTAACACTTGACTCTAAATTGGTTTAATCGAACCCTGAACTTTCGTTCGACATTATATTGAATCTATTTATTTTAACATAGATTACTTTCTATATGAAGTGCCTCTGACAATTTACTCGTAATAGCAATGTCTTTAAACATTATAATGTTATTTTTTGGAAGGAATTAATTAAAAAAGCTGTTTTATAAGCGCGTCGCCAACAATAATTAAAATATAACTGCAAAAATTGACGAAATCAACACCTGTTATTCCCATGTGTTTCATTTTCCAAAACTGTTTTTTTTTTCATAAACAGTAAAAAAGGATAGTGGCTATGTATATATGTGTTTTTTTTTATGTTCGTTAAACTTCCTTGCTGGATATACATATAAAACAGTCGGTATAACTGGGCAGTTTTAGTCATATTAGGTTTCTATTTTTTTAAATAATTGATTTATGGAATAAACAAAACATAGGAACATAACAGTGGTAGACATAGATCGGATTGTAAGAAAAATATTTGCTCTAATATCATTATCCAAGGAGGATAATAAATGCCGCCCAGAAATCCTCTCAAGTACGAGTAGGTTAGGATGAAAAGTCTCTCTGTGCTTGTGTGTGTGTGCATGTGTGTGTTTAATGGTGTACGCACTACAAGCACAATTATAATAAATTCTTAATTCTTAGTACAGCAATATCTATAGGTACTTATGTTTGCCGTGTGGTCGCGACGCAATAAAATCCATCACCCCTTTTCGCACGGTCAGGTGTCGTAAGAACCCGGCTATGGGGAATGCCATAAATATCTCATGGCTTTTAATTGATGGCAATATGACCAACTCGGCCGCAACGTCAAATGTGCCAAGCGTGGTGATTATAGCAAATCCTCTCCACGACGGGATAGGCCCATGTCCATCCGTAATTTTTGTGGGCTAATGATGATGATGATGATGAATTCAACTTGCGAGCGTCAAGAGTTGAGAAGAGGCCTAAGCCTCCTCTCTCCTAAGCCACTAATTTTATGATTAGATTCATTATGATTTATTAATTTTATGATTATTTATAATTTGCTATTATTCGAAACATACTATCTGAGGGCTTAAAGATTGATAATGATAATTAAAAAAATTGGATAATATTTGTATATTTCACGTAATTTTCATCATCATTACAGCCCTTCACAAGTCCACTGCTGAACATAGGCCTCCCCCAAGGAATGCTATAAAGCACGGTTCTGAGCCATCGACTTCCTGCATGTGTTACCAGGTCGTCACTCCATCTAGTGGGGGACGCCCTACACTTCGTTCGCCGATACGAGGCCGCCACTCGAGAACCTTTTTTCACCATCGGTTGTCGGTTCTTCGAGCTATATGGCCGGCCCATTGCCACTTCAGCTTACTATTCCGTAGGGCTATGTCGGTCACTCTGGTTCAACTGCGGATATCCTCATTTCGAAGTTTATCACGCAGAGAAACATAGCCCCTCTCCATAGCTCGCTAAGCGACCTTGAGCTTCCTCATACGGCCAGCAGTGGAGAACCACGTCTCAGTTCCATAGGTCATCACTGGCAACACGCACTGGTTGTACAGTCTCATTTTCAAGTTTTGGGGTATATCCGACGAGAAGATGTGCCGTACTTTCCCGAACGCTGCCCAGCTGGTCAAAGTTGTCAGACCTAGTCAGACTATTTGTCCCAGGTAAACATACTCGTCAACAACTTCGAGCTTAGTGCTCCCCAACAACTACCGGCATTGGTGTGATATGGACGTTATACATGATCTTTGTTTTGTCCATGTTCATCTTAAGACCTATCCGTTGGGAGGCACTATTGAGGTCATGTAGCATAGTGCCTAGGTCCTCCAGCGATTCTGCTATAAGGACTATATCGTCGGCAAATCAAAGGTGAGTGATGTACTCGCCGTTGATGTTCCGATGTTCCGAACGTCTTCCAATGCAGCGGTGAAGAGTTTCGAGGATATAACGTCACCCTGTCTTACACCTCTCTGCAGTTAGATAGGTTTCGTACTCTGGTTCTGTACTCGGATAGCCATCGTAGCCCTACTGTATAAACACTTCAGCACTTCGATATACGTTTTCAGAAGCTCTGCTGTAATTCCATCCACGTCTGGGGCCTTGCCGTTTTTAAGGTGCTGAAGAGCCATTCTAATCTCGCGCATAATTCCTAATTAGTTTTAAAACCATTACTGCCATCCAAATCATAACGTTGAAAAAAGTGTATTGTAACAGACAAACCTTTAGGAAATCATCATTATCATATCATTACAGCCCTTCACAAGTCCACTGCTGAACATTGGCCTCCCCAAAGGAACAAACTGCAAGGTAGTCTTGAGCCACCTACAACTTCCTGCTCTTACTAGGCCGTCACTCGATCTAGTAGGGGGCAGCCCTACACTTCGCTTACCGGTTCGAGGCTGCCACTCGAAAATCTTTCTTCCCAATCAGTTATCGGTTCTTCGAGCTATAATATCGGCCCATCGCTACTTCAGGTTAATTATTTTTGGGAAATTTTACTTTAATATACATTTGAACGTAAACGTACGTCGGCAATTGTTTCTAATTTAATATCAATAATATCTTTGACAAATCTAAGATTACATTTATAGTAATTTGCGTAAACCAGGGGACAAGCTAGTGTGATCGCAATCTATCATATCCTTACCTTATCGACCCTTGAGCAATTCAACATATTAATTGTATATTATTATATTAAGTATATATTTTTTTCGATACTAATATATAAGAGCACTTAGCTGCACTGCGAAATTTTAGTATTTGTTTAAGTAACGTTAATAAACGTTTCCTTTTATAAAACGTAGTGTAATTATTTGTTGGCAATATTCAAAACATTTCCAAGAAATAATTACTGATAGATCGACTGAATAAGCTGTGAACACTGACCTCTATTATACTAGTACATCATATGGACGTCATTGGTTGTGAATTTTGTGTGATTTCAAAAGTTACTTTTAAACGTAGTGATAATATACTTTTTGGTTGCTTTTTTAAAAATGTGCGGAGTGTAAAGCGACTTATTCACGGTCCATCTTACGTAATTATTGACGTTCGTCAAGCCTACTGATTGTCGTTTATCATCGTGCGCCGTGCATGACCTTGGCGTTACGTACAGCAAGATGGACCGTGAATAAGGCGCTTAAGGCAACACAAAAAAGTGTACGTACAATAAGTTTATAATCACTACGTTTTAGGCAAAAAAGCGTTTATTTTATATTTTATATGTTAGATAGTTTAATGTGCAGTTGAAAGTGAAATGCAGCTTGCTTTATAAGCAAACTTAAAAATATTTCAATCACTAGGCGACCACTAATATCTACAATTCATTACAACAGACATTTAATCAACATAACTTAAGACATCATAACAGGATAATGTGGTTAGATAACCCTAATCTGTTATCTTACCATTACTGTATTATACGGATTAATAAACTTAATATAATGCAAGACAAAGGTTATTTACATCAGGCTGACTTTATTAAATCTTGTTTGCCACTGGACTGTAATTACAATGTTTCGAGCTGCTAACGAGTCCCGTCGTCTGCAGATGAGACTGACTGCATAATTAATTTCCTTTGAACTGAATTTCCCATATGGTGGCTATATACTGATGAAATAAGTTGGACCGTAGTTTTATGTTCCAAAATTGATCATTATTTATTGCTGGCACATTCTTGGAAAAAACTATATCCAACGGTCAACTTAAAAAAATTGTTGTGAGGTGACGTCGTTTTAATTATTTTTTAATAAAATAGTTGTGGTAAAATATTAAGAGACTTCCATACATGATTTAAATAAAAAATAGAGTGTACGTAAGAAGAGTGATGAAGTGAGTGATGAAGTGAGTGATGAACTTAACCACCATTCACGCTCAGCGCACTGATAATTTATACTTGAGATAAATATCCACTGCTGAACATAGACTTCTCCAGAGATTGCCTTATAGGGAGATACTTTCCATATTTGCCACGCTTAGCATGCGGGTTGGCAACCACGGCGGCCTGTCGATATGCGGCGGTGCAAGTCCGACATAACCCGCTAGAAGGCAGGGTATGCGTAGGTACGTCACAATAAAACTGCAGCCCATGGACGCAACTAGCTTCAAACAAAAGAGCCATAATAGGTGTCAACCCTGATGACTAAGATGGAATGTCTCATTGTCCAGTTACTAGCTTTCTTTGGATATTTAACTGCCTCTCCTTTTCACTTCAAAACGGAAACGTCCTTCAGACCAAATTTCCTATCTTTGCGATCAGTCTACACGGAAAATAGCATTTGCGAAGGATAGGATTAAAGTACACAAGTGTGTGTGCACGCACAGGTGCACTCTCTATTCCCTCACCCTCATAGTCTGATGTGACGGCAAATCGACACGGATAAAGATCAGCCGGGGGACCAACGGCCGGTGGTAAAACGCTGCCAACTTCTGGACACCGGGCTGCTACTGTGAAATTTCTGACAAAAAACCCTATGCTTAACTGATTTTGTCTGTTGGATCATATGATCAACAGTCGCACTTACAACCACACGACTAACGAGGCGGTCAATTCGGAAAACTTGACTGACGAGAAGAAAACATAAAGTACGGTAGTATGAGTACAAGTGTCTTAGGCAGGAAGGCATCGCTACTACCTAATTTACAGAGTAGAAGCGAGTAGGCCCAGCCAATCGTTTCATTAATTTAAAAAATAAAACAATAATTCAAGATGATACGAGTATAGAAACTGTTATTATATGCATAAATTCATTCATCCAAAGGTATGTTAACATATGCCGCCTCCGTAGACTTTTTGTTGAATCTTCATGTGAAACATATTAAAATTTATAATTTAAAAATTATCAACCGAGCTTGGTCAGCCGAAAACATGTTGTCACCACTGTATTACATTATTTTGAACTGATAACAAGTTGCGTCATCTACAGACGAAATTCCCCTTATACCGGAGAACAAAGCAGACAATTTCTTTTTGTATGAAGAATGGGCTCACCAAAAATTGTGACGACACTTAATGAAATTTATGTAGATTTATTCCTTATAATTTCTAGATTACTATAGTAATATTAGTTTTACCATATCTAAAGGGAATACCAAGAAATTAACAATCAAACGGCAATCTCACTATAATCTAAAATCTCATACGAGCGACTGTCTAATAGCTTTTATCGATATTCTATGTTATAATAGTGCACTGTTAATAATAAAAAGTATAAAATAGTTGTAGGTTCTTCAAAATCTTAAGAACACTTAGTGGATTGAATTTTTTTTTAGTAGTACCGGAGTAAACAGTACGAATAAATAGACGCGGTGATGTATTGATTATTAAGCATAGATCAAGAAAGAAAGAAAGAAAGACTGAGCGCTGCATACATTTCAAGTGAAGCAAAAAGTAAGCCAAAACTATGCTCAACTAATTTTAAAAACTGGCACACGTGTACTTATTTATCTAATATCATTTGCAACCATTAACATGGTTTTAGGTGCATATCTTTGCGTCCAACAGTGAACTTTTAAGGGGTGTTAAAGAAAGAAAGAAGAAAGTGTGTGCATCAGTGCGTGTCGA
Organism: Parnassius orleans; assembly: GCA_029286625.1. NCBI lineage: Eukaryota > Metazoa > Arthropoda > Insecta > Lepidoptera > Papilionidae > Parnassius > Parnassius orleans. Next base: position 9,890 of record JAGSMP010000009.1, read on the forward strand.
GAATTTAAGCAAGGACGTCGCCATCCGATGTTCTAAAGAGGGGGGAGGGGGAAGATGGCAAGTTATATAGAGGATGGGAAAGTGTAGGTACAAGAGTACATGAAGCTTTACATTTCTATTGCGAGTCTTACCTCTACGGCGATTGTAATAAGAACGGTACAAATTCCAATGTGTAAAACTCTACGAGTTCTCGACTGTTCGATAAATCAGACTGGTTGCTTTGCATTTGAATATTTTTAATATATATTGATTGATTAACAAGTTTACATCCCAAGCACAATTAAAACCAAAATGACTGGGTAGTAACATATCCATTTACGATATTAAACACGAAAAATAAATAACATGTAAGGTGTTTTCAACTGGTTATATTAGGATAAAAAAACACTGTAGTGTCACTTCATTTATTATTGTAAAATCATCACATTCTTAAAGCTGTCTGTTAAAAGTAGCACACGCCGCAAGGTGCCGTGTCAGGACACTGTTATTAAGTATTTATTGATTGATTAACAATCTTACATCCCAAGCACCAATTACACCAAAATGACTGGGAAGTAACATATTCTTTTACGATATTAAACACGAAAAATAAATAACATGTAAGGTGTTTTGAACTGGTTGTGTTAGGATAAAAAAAGAACCCTGTATTGTCACTGCATTTTTAATACTGTAAAATCATCATATTCTTAAAGCAGTCTATTAAAAGTAGCACAGGCCGCCAGGTGCAGTGCCAGAACATTCTTTTAATATGTGTTGATTGATTAGCATGTTTACATTCCAAGCACCATTAAAGGTAAAATGATAATTTATCCATTCATGAAATTACACAATGATAAGAAATTTGTGGATTGCCACAAATTGGAGAATGGGCTCATTGGGGCCAGCCATAACTCGAAAAACCAACAACCGTTGGGGAAGAAAGGTTCTCGTAACTGAAATTTGAATACTTGCTTATAAAATATGATGAGATTTTACTAAGGCTTTATATTCCTTGATAGTCACATCAATTACTTTTGTTATATACTTCAGATTTATTATATAATATACTTCAGATTTATAGGAAACAAATACGGAATATCCTCAGGTAATGAAGCTGGGTATCGAAACTTCAGACGACCCAAAAATAATTTCTGAAATGTTTTCACGTCATTTTAAATCCGTATTTGAACCGCTGTCAGACAATGCATATATATTAGCTCAACACTCAGAGGATAATTTCACTAGAATAAACTTACATGACATACGTTTCACACAGAAGTTTGCACAGCTTTAAAAAACATGGATTGAAACAAGGGCGCTGGACCTAACAAAATAAAACCAGTGTTTTTAAAACGCACTTGTAATACAATTTGCATGCCGCTCAGTATAATTTTTAACAAATGTTTGGAAACTGAAACATTTCCAACTCAGTGGAAACAAGCATACATTACACCTATTCACAAATTAGGTTCTAAGAACAATCTAGAAAATTACCGCCCAATATCAATTCTTTCGGCTATTCCTAAAATATTTGAGAAACTTATTCACGATATTCAATTAAAAAAAATACATTATTAGATAAACAGCACGGCTATGTTAATGGAAGGTCTACACTGACAAATCTTCTTGTTTTTACTAACTTTCTTTTTAATAGTTTAGATTATAAATCTCAGATTGAAACTGTATATACTGATTTAAAAAAAGCATTCGATAAAGTTGATCATTTGTTACTTAAAAAATATATTCTACAATGGTATCAACGGTAATCTTCTACATTGGTTTGCCTCTTACTTACGAAACCACATAGGGTCGGTTGTTATTAATGGCTGCATTTCCTCACTTGTTGGATAAAGATATCCTATTTATTAATGATATTTCAATTTGCTTTGACCACTATAAATTTTTATTATACGCTGATTACTTAAAATCGTACTCTTCCATTACTAAATCTGACGACATAAAATTAATACAGAACGACTTAGACAGACTTGATAATTATTGTAAAATTAATAAATTATTTTTGGCTTATAATAAATGACAAAAATGTAGTACACGCGAACTTTTACTTAGTTGGTCATAAAATCGTTTCAGAATCTAGTATACGCGATCTTGGAGTATATTTAGATACGAAACTCACACTAGATAGGCACATCGAAGAAATACTGAATAAATCTTACCGAATGCTAGGCTTCGTTACACGTACAACAAAATCATTTAAACACATAGATACTCTTGTCTGCCTTTATCAGTCATTGGTTAGATCCCATCTAGAATATATTATGTCCCCCGTTTGGAATCCATTCTACTCGGTTTATGAAGATAAAATTGAAAAGGTCCAAAAGAAATTCTTAAGCATTGTTAACTATCGAATGCATTAACCTCGCGATTCATATGAAAATCTCTTAACAAAATATCAAATGCATAATCATTAAAAGACCGACGATCTTTAATCGACGCTACCACTTTTAGAAATGTCTGTATTGGTGAGATTAAGTGTTCACAGTTATTGTCCGAGGTATATATATAATACCACCCAAAAACACACGATCAAAAAGTTTGTTTCATATACCAAAAACCAGGACTAACATTGGTAAAAGAGGACTATTACACAGAATGTGTGTCCTCCACAATAAAATGCTTAACGACTTCGATATATTCTCTATCTCCCGTTCAGTCTTCAAAACTCAATAAAAAAAAATTAGTAACAATTATGAATTGGATTAGATTATATAAGGATATATAATAATATATTAGTATTGTACATTTTAGTTTTCAGATGATTGTTTTCTTTAAGTATAGACTTGTTACCCTGCTTGTTGTGCAGACGATATCAATTACGATATGCTTCATAATATACATATGTATGTTCTCAGTGAGACAGTTTGTAGGGAACAATTGTAATTACCATTGTTTATTTTACTTTGTATGATTTTTTTTCATATATTTTGTTCCTGTTTTGTCTCCAATAAAGTAAATAAATAAATATAGCTTCTACAAAGTATTATATCATCAACTAATTTAATATGGTTTAAAAATTATACATATTTGGTGTACTGTATAGCATACTATTATTAAAATTAATTTCAAATTGCAATTAAAAGTATTTGAAAGCTATACAAATGTCATTGTCATTCAGTTTATCAATTTTATCTACAAAGTGAAATTAGTTAATATTACACATCTTTCTTTTCTATCTATATAGATTCTATAATCTAAGGTTTCTTCCAACCAGATTAACGAGAAAGTATTTTAACCAATGATAAACTTTAGAAAAGTATTTTAAGTTTTTCTAAAGTTTATCATTGGTTCAATTAAAAATGATCTCCTCAGAAAAGAAATAGGTCTTACCTTTTTATTGTAAGATCATTGTAAGAAAATTATATGATATATTTGAGTGTGTATATATTTAATTGTGCTAAAGTGAAGAAGAGGATTGCATTCACTTTAGCACAATTTCGTACACACCACACAGAGTCACAGCGCATCGAATATCGAGAGAATTTTCGCGCCACAATTATGCGATACAATACGGATCATTTCAGGGACTCCTTGAAGAAGGACTTACTTTTTTACTACTAAGTCTATAAATAAGAAATGCATCCATTCATTCATTACAGCCTATCACAAGACCACTGCTAAGCATAGACCTCCATTATAGATTGTCTCAGAAATAAAAACATCTCTTACAATTGAAAAAGTTGCAACGCTTGGCATTTGGCAAGCGCAGCTTTTTTATTATTATTGAATTGTTATCAAGAAAATATGTTGCTCATATTCTGTTTCATTTTCCCTCTGTCGCCTCTTACGAAATCCTCGGGATGATAGTGGCAGCGTAGTAGGGACTAAAGAGGATTGCAAAACAATACATAGTACGAGTATATTAGCTTCTTTTTCCAGTTATCGTATATCAATTGAGAAATTCAAATTAATGTTAAATAGCTCTACAATCCATTTTTTTAAATTAATTTCACGACTAATTTAATAACAAATATTGTTGTAAATTAATAACAAATATTTTATTTGCGTTTACTATTTCACAATTTATAAGAGATTTTTATATTTCATTTTTTATTAATCAATATTTTTCCTTTATCAAAATTTCCTTGTAAAAAGTAGACATCATAATTAATACCGTCCGTTGTGTTGAATGAGTTCTGCGTGGAACGAGTCTTTGTTGGCAATCCATAGGGACCTTTCTTTTTTAGGGAACGAGCATTGTGAATTTTAATTATGTAATACTCTTAGTATGAATATTTAATAGCTTGACATTTTACACGTTTGTTTATTTTTTTTAAAATAAGCAAAATATATTTAAGAATGTTAAATATCTGCCAACTAGACAAGAGTGCGCTATCGAAAAATTTAATTCACGCCCTTACACTTAATGCTTTTATTAAAAATAAAAAAATACATTTACTGTAGTTATAGAATATAAAGGCTGTTTTAAAATATAGATTAATAAATTTAAGTTTTTCTAAAATTATTTTATAAGTAAATAATATATCAACAGATTTTTTTTAAATTGCTGTATTTACTCTTGGATGAAATTCAAATCTATATGAATAACGTTTTAATTTTTTCTTATTCAAAACACTTTGCTGTCACGAAACAAAATTAAGATAAAATGCATATCTATCCAAACGTTGAATAAATCTTCGTTGAACCCACCTTTACTTGGCCTTGCGGTTTTCAGTTTAAATTCCTTATCAAGTACGAAATGTCTCCTTCGCCTTTTAGAGTAAAACAATATTAAAACAAATTTAGTCGTATTTTCGAACCCAGGAAACCGCAATGATTTTATAATAAAAAAATTTAAGTGGCTATCTGTAATATAGAAATAACTGCCTCTCATCGAGCTCAGGGGTTTATTTGTATGCAATTGAGACATGAAAAGCCGTTTTTAAAATGTTTGTCTGTCTGTCTGTTTGTCTGTCCGGGCGGATCTTTGGAATGGCTAAACCAATTGCAATGAAACTTCACAAACAGATAGAGAGAAATACTACGAGTAATTTTTTATGCGAAGAGCATCAGGGGTGTCGTAAGAAGTGAGGTTAACTTAAACATGAGATGGCAACAGCATCTTTCTGTTAAGATAACTATGACAAATACCTCTTCTATGACCCTATGGACAATCAATAGGAAGGCAATATGTATTGCAGTGGGCTTTTGAATGGCACAGCCATGAATGAATGATGTATGGATGAAAATTTCAATTTCTTTTATTACTACAAAAATATTAAATATGACAATTATATACGTAAAACACAATGATCCATAGAAATAAATAAAATTGAAGTGTCTGTTTGTAATGTCAAAATTACAGCTTTTTACTAAATGCATATGACAGTATATACGGTACTTATAACAAAAATACAATTTTTTAAATTTTTGTCTGTATTTCTGTCTGTCTGTCCGTCTGTTTGTTCTGGCTAATCTCCGAAACGGCTAGATCGATTTTGACGGGACTTTCACCGCCAGATAGCTGATGTCATAAGGAGTAACTTAGGCTACTTTTATTTTGGAAAAAGAATTAGGGTTCCGCGCAAAAAAATAAAAACCGCAAACAACACGCGAGCGAAGTCGCGGGGAACAGCTAGTGTTTTATATAATGTATCAATCGCGTCAATTAATCTCTACGTACATAGTATAGTATATTTGTGACTAAAATCATTATGGGGACTGAAAATAATTAAATAAGTACATTTTTATAATTTTTAGAATTATCTGTCTGTCGGTCTGTCTGTTTGTTTATCAACGCATCACGTCTAAAGTAAACATCTTTTTTTTAAAGAAATCGTTAAGAAAATCATAAAGCGTATCTTCAAGTTACATTTAATCTTTGTTTTATTAAAATTGGTTAATTCTATCGAAAGTTATGATTGTTATTTTGAAATGTAGGTTCGAATTTGTTCAATGGCTCCATAAAATCTCAGAAATAGTAATAAAAAGATTTGTGTGTAAAAAAAACATTCTATAATTATCTATTTATTCTTAAAACACAGTAAATAAAAAAATATGTTTTCCTTAAATTAAAAAAAGGATGTTTTCTCACAAAGAACGTAATAGATGGCGTTGTACAAATTACAACCTTTTCTGAATTGCGGTGTTAAGATTCTCCGCCGGTGAATCGTATTGAGATTCACTGAAGAAATTTATGTCCACCTAAACTATGTAACGGAACTCGACTAAAAGCAACAAAATTGGCTAAAAATGTCGTGACATTGTTTTTATACCCAGAATCCCTCTTATGCCAAATAACTTTCCTTTCAGTTTTAAGCGTGTTCAGTTCCCAGTCAGCGTGTATTATGCAATGACCGTAAATAAAGCGCAAGGTCCAACATTACGCGTTGCAGTAGTGGACCTCAGTACTGACTGTTTTGCACATGGCCAACTCTATGTTGCTTTTTCCCGCGTTAGTAGCTCCCGTAACCTTTTGTGTACGCCCCGGCTAAGTCTACTTCTAACGTCGTTTACACAGAAGCTCTATCATTAACTACTTAGAACTTTGAGGATAACGATTTATTTTGTTACCACTTATTGATACAGTAATGATATAAATCATTTAATATTCTCTTACCTAAACGTCAAATTCTTTAAGTAAAACCTACATACGCGAGCTACGCCGCAGGCACAGGTAGTATAATGATAAATCTCACTTCTATTCAATATTTGTACATTACAAATTATAGGCATATCGCAAAATCTACCCGAAGTTTCTGCCATCTCTACATATAAAACAAAACCGCTTTCCGCCGTCTGTACAGATCTTTTAAACTACGCAACGGATTTTAATGCAGTTTTCATCAATAGATAGAATGATTCAAGAGGAAGGTTCATATGTTTACTACATGCATATTATATATTACATAATTTTTCTGTCCATGTGTATATGACTGAACTTCTCCTAAACGGCTGGACCGACTTTGATGAAATTTTGTGAGCGATTAAGTTGATTAGAGAATGGTTTAGATTCACAATTGGACCCGGTAGGTGACGTTGTTGTCGAGATCCAGAAATCCACCGTGCGAAGTCGGGGCCGGATCGTTAGTAGTCAATAAGATTGATGTATTTCGTAATTGCATTGCTTTAGGCTGATGTCATTTTAGCGATTACAATAAACAAAACATATAATGCAATAAAATTCTACTACTTATTAAGATATACTTACTTTACACACGGTTTAGTGTTAACTATGTAGTATAACACTAAACCGTGTGTTGGAGGTTTAAAAGTATGCACTACCCCATTCCGATAAACATAATTTTACACATTCCAATTTAATATAACTCTTTACCGATTTTAATATAAGCAGTTTTCGAAAAAAATATTATAGTGTATATTATTCGCTACGCCGGTTCCCGGCACCAATAAAATTGTTAAATAAAATTAATTTTAAGTGCTAATTTATCACGTGGTTAGCGGTGATGGTATGGATGGTATGGTGAGGACCTTTATGTCTAAGAAATTTAAAAAAATGTCATTCACTTCTTTGCAAATCAATCAATTAGTTTTGAGGCACGTAAATTCTACCCAAACTCATCGTGGTAGCGCTGCGAACTCTTCCCTATCAGAAATAAGAGGGGTAGGCCAGAGCAGTGGTTCAAATTTAGGATATTACTTTATATTGTTGGCAATTACGCTAGATAGCGAGAACTTGTTTGTATCTATTCTGTAATTGCAATATTTCCAGCTACTATTGAGTTACGTTGCTTATAGATGAAACTGAATTTATAAATAATTTACTCCTAGCCGCAGTATCGCTTTCATAAAACATAATGTTGCTTTATTTTGCTAGTTTCTTCATTTGTTTTCACTCTTATCGGTTTTTATTGGCATCCGTGTAACATTAAATTTTTTATTTTAGTCAGATAAAAACAATAAATAGATCTAGAAATAAAGGTTTATAACGTTCGAAAAGCTCCTCAAATATGCTTGAGGCGTAGGAGGCAGCAATCAAATAAAGCGGCGAAGCAAGTCCTCGCCGGAGTATTCCCTCTCGCTTGATTAAACCGCTTCCGCCCTGATTACAACTTCATTACGTTTAAATCGAGCGTTCATTGCATCTTAAACTAACATTATCTATAAACATTTATAATGTTAGTTATATTTATAACTAGCTGTTCCCCGTGACTTCGCCCGCATCTAATTTATTACGATTGGATTTCATGTATTTTAATTTTTTTGCGTGGAACCCTAATTCTTTTTCAAAAACAAAAATTGCCTAAGTTACTCCTTATAATATCAGCTATCTGCCAGTGAAAGTCCCGTCAAAATCAGTCCAGCCATTCCGGAGATTAACCGGAACAAACAGACATACAGACAAAATTTTAAAAAATTGTCTTTTTGTTATAAGTACCGTATATACATTCATATGCATTTAGTAAAAAGCTGTTATTTTAACATCACAAACAGACACTTCAATTTTATTTATTTGTATAGATAGTTCAAGGACATGTAAAGTTCATTAAAATACACTCTGCCACAGCGAGTTCGAAGTTCACCATTCTGCGCTTGGGCTCTGTAGGCTTCGGACGTGTCGGTCGAGTTCACTCCCTTCACTCCACTCTCGTCTCATTGCCCCTGCGCGAAATTTATTTTGACCACGTTTAACTACTTACCGGAATACACTGCATTACTCGGCGCTTTGTGTTTGGTTACTGCCTTGGTGATCTTATTGTGGTGCGCGAAGCACGCTGTCCTGAGTGACAGTGGTCTCACAGTGTAGTGTAGTGAACGCTTGTTGTGGTGCAAAGAGTGTTTTGTGCGTAACTCTCCTCCCTGGATTCCTGGTGAAACACACCCGCCGCCTCAGAGGCGGCCATCGTTTTTAATTTTTGTGTTGCCTGTTGCATTAGGCAACATTAGTTAGTTAGTAGTGTTGCATTAGGTGTATAGGTGTTTATCGTAAGCATACACCGTAGACATTTGGGCTGTGTTCCTCGCACAGCGCAATGCCCGTCACGCGTCCGAGCCCGCGCTCGAGTCCGCGCCTCAAGCCGGCCCCTCTACCCAAAGTATCTGGCCCCCTATCGACCATCCGACCGTGCGGATCGAAGACTCCTTGTCGCCAAGCACCGGATCTACAACCCCTATGTAAAAACACAATTTATGACGCCGCGACCCCCTCGCCCTTCCGCGATGTCTAACCGCGACCCCTCTCCGGTCTTCTCGGATACTAAATCAGGCCCATACATGGAGACCGACTCGCATGTCCCGCTTAAGCCCGAAGATGAAGGCTTCACCCTCGTCCACAGCAAAACGCGCAAACGCACAGCCCCAAAAAAGGCAGCCGAGCCTAACTCCACTCCACACATACGCCCTCCCAGAGGAGCGTAACCTTCGTGTGGTCGTCCGCGGTCTCCCCAAAGAGCTCGAGACTGAGCATATATTAAAAGACCTCAAAGTTCAAAATATCCCGGTCCGAGAGCTGCACAGGATGCACCATCAGACCGATGAAAAGCGCTTCTTAGATCTGTGCCTTGTCATTCTGGACCTGTCTCCGGAAGGCAAGGATATTTTTAACGTTCGGCGCATCTGCAGCCTAACGGGAATTGCAGTTGAAGCCCCTCAAATTAGGGGCATCTTTGTAACCAGTGCCAATTGTACGGCGACTCGGCCAGAAATTGTTACGCCAGGCCTAGGTGCGTCAAGTGCCTAGGTGACCACGGAACCACAGACTGCCCCCGCACGCCCGAGACGGTTGAACCCCCGAGCTGCGTCAATTGCTGCGAAGAGGGACTCCCAGTGAATTATCGCGGGTGTCCGCGCAAGGTGCCAACCCTCCCGCGTCTTCCGCGTCGAAACCCAATGCTTGGGTAAAGCCTCCAGCACTTGTTACCCCACGACCAGTGCCGCCTCCCCAGGCTCCAAAACCGAAGCCCGTCCCACAAGGCTCGTCTTCTTTTGCCGCTGACTTCTCAAAGTCTGCGGCTTCATCAGCAACATTAACGTTGCTGAATTATCCTCGTTGGCCCGCAAACTCCGTGGAGCTACTACTCCACAAGATAAGCTCAACGCCACGATTGAGTACATAGGGCTAATCGACGCAATCTGGTCTTTCCAGTGCGCCTAATCACCTCTTCTAAAATCAAAATGACAAGATCGCGCTCTTCCTGCGCAACAACGATGTAGACGTAATGTTAGTGCAAGAAACTTTTTTGATACCTAGCCATCGCGATCTTTACTGCACTGCGTACCGATCGAGCCCCCGTTAACTAACATAGAAGTTTCTATATGTAAAGTAGCCCTCTCTGGCCATCCGCCACTTACTATAGTTTCGGTGTATCTACCGCCGCTCAAACGTGTAATAGAATCTGACATCGCAGATTTACTCAATCTAGGCTCCAGTGTCTTAATAGCTGGAGACCTCAACAGTAAGCATTCCTCCTGGAACTCGCTTACAAGCAATCCTAATAGTAGTAACGCATTGTTCGATCTCACAGAGCGACTTAACTTCGATGTTATCGCGCCTGAGACTCCATCCCGCTACCCATTCGCTACCAGTCAACAACCGGACATTCTTGACGTAGCAATACTCAAAGATGTCCGTCTGTCGATAGCATCGATCGAAACCATTTTAGAACTCAACTCGGACTATAGGCCAGTCCAAATGCAGCTGGGTCAGCCCGCAGGTGAGATCCTTCAGACCAAAACCATCGTGGACTGGCGTAAGCTCGAGGTCGAACTCGAGTCTACGACGTATCAGCATTTAAACAAAATCCCAGACAAAATAGACAAGCCAGAGGAGGCCAATGAACGATTAGCGCCTGGCCCTATCGGCCCACCTCGCCTTTACAGTTGAAGAATGCTCTCGTAAGGTTCGTGTGTCGAGTAATCGATACTGGTAGCTCCCAAGTGATATTCAACAGCTAATCAGAGAAAAGAACGCGGCCCTAAGACAGTACGATCACTATCGTACTATAGACAACAAATTTCGTCTGCGGAACCTCCAAAACGAGGTGAAACAGTGCATTAGAGAATTAAGACATGATAAGTGGAATAATCTGGTGGAAGATATCGAGCCATCTCATACTGCCTTCTGGCAGTTGACCCGAGCTGTGAAAGTAGAACAATCCTTACCCATGCCGCCTCTCATTAGGCCAGTGAACCCCGATTTCGCCTTTGACGACTCTGAAAAGGCCGAATGCCTTGCGGACAGGCCGAATGCCTTGCGGACAGTCTAGAGAGCCAATGCACTACCTCTAGAGAACCTACAGATCCCGCTAACCTTGCAGAGGTCGAAGCGGAGGTCGAGCGTAAGTCTACACTACCACCTGCGGGCGACCCCTTAGATCCTGTGATTGTCGACGAAGTCATACAAGTAATTAAAAGCCTTAAAAAGAAATTAGCACCCAGCCCCGATGGCATTAGCAACAGGGTATTGATATCTCTTTCCGCGCCACTAGTATGCCTCCTAGTAGGCATTTTCAACGCTCTTCTTTCCAGCTGCTCCTTCCCGGATGCATGGAAAGAGGGAGACGTAATAGGGATCCCGAAATCGGGGAAACCCCGCAACTTAGTATCTTGTTACATACCCATTAGTCTCCTCACCACACTGGGGAAAGTTTACGAGCGACTCATATTGAATCGCCTTCATAAAACACGGCTTCACCAACAATCTTCTACCAGATGAGCAGTTCGGCTTCAGACCCGAACACTCGTGCACCGACCAATTACATCGCCTCACAGAATACATTCTGAAAGGATTCAACCTCCCACAAAGAAGTCGCAGAACCACCATAACCGGTGCTCTCTCCTTCGACGTCGCAAACGCGTTTGACAAAGTCTGGCACGACGTCTTGCTTTACAAGCTGCACAAACTCTACGTGCCAGATAGGCTCACCCACATCAACAGAGCCTTCCTTGCCAATCGCCACTTTCGCTATCGAATAGAGGGTACTCGCTCTACAAAGGGTTCCCTCAAAGCTGGAGTACCACAAGGCTCCGTCCTCTCCCCACTTCTCTTTACACTCTTCACGAGTGACATCCCGAAGGACCCAGTAGTGAATACTGCCCTTTTCACAGATGACACGGCACTTTTCGTCGCCCATCATAACAAAAGAGTCCTCACCGAGATGCTCCAAACAGCCGTCAATCGTTTAGGCGATTGGTTCCTCTTATGGAGAATCGAAGTGAATAATGAGAAAAGCGTAGCAATACACTTTCAAATGCTCCCCTCTTACAATCGTAAATACAAAAACCCCAAAAAAGCGATAGGTACCCTGTACGGCCGCCAGATCCCCTGGCAATCAACGGGTCACATTTGACCACGGTATGACATTCGCGAAACACATTCGCAATGTCTGCAACCGCTAGTTAACAGCAAGAGCAAACTGTCCTTAAGACACAAGCTCCATCGTTATAAAGCGTGCGTAAGACCTATCATGTCTTACGCAAGCGTAGTTTTCGCGCACGCAAACCATAGTCATTTGTACGACCTCCAAGTCGTCCAAAATAGATTCTTTCGTATAGCAGCCGGAGCTCGGTACTACCAGCGAAACTCCGACCTACACAGAGACTGTCAACTTCCGACGATCTCTGAATACTTCAAGGATATGTCACGGCGCTATTTTGAGAGGGCCGAGACACATCCCAACCCGCTAGTGGTAAACGCAGCCACCTACGCTCCAACTCCGAACGCTGTGCAAACCTTGCGAAGGCCCCGCAACGTTCTAATCGAACCCCCTGTTCCGCTAGATTCCGACGACCGAAATGTAACCGGCCAGTCACACACAAACACTACACAATCACCTAGTGCCACAAACACTGTTAGGACAACAACGGATGGGACGCAGCGAGTCCGCAGACGGGCGCGCCGCACACCCCTCCACACCGCGTACACCACATTGCGTTCCTGGGCGTTTCTCACCGCCCAGAACATCGAAAGATACGAGTTAGCCGTCAGAGCCGGGATCCGCCACCCCCTGTTCGGACGGCGGTTAGACAACTCACCCATGTCATGTTGTGATTTTCGGCGGCATCAAGGAGTATATGATGCTGAAGCGATGATGATGTGATCACTGAACACAATAAATCCCACCCCCAGATTATTATCGATTATGTAGGTAGATCGATTTTAGTGCAACGTCGCTCCCTCACGTTCACAACACTAAAATAAATAATCCCCAGTTTTTACAGCCCTGAATCCGTTGAAGCTGTAAGAGCCGCATAGGCTAACAGGATTAATATCACAGAATCTAGAGAGACATTCTGCCACAGCATTGCGGACCTGCTCCTGCTCCATAACTCTCAGAAGTTAAAGAAAATCTCACTGGTGGGTACAGGCTCAGGCCTCCTCATATTTCTATGAGCGCTATGTAGCAATTACTTCTACACGCTGCTTCAGTGCGTGTTGGCGGACTTCACATCTCCTAGAAATATTTTATTGCTTAGACATTTCGAACCATTGATCTAATTGCAATTGTCAATAAGCGAGTAAGTAAATAAAGTAATAAACAATTATATCACAGGTAATGTGAAAGTGGTGCTAACGACGAACAAGTTAAATAGACAAGTTAGATTGTTTTGGATCCACTCTAACATTGCTCCTCATCATAATATATGATGAAGAGCAATGTTAGAGTGATCGCGAGGACGATCGATACATAATAAAAATACGACCCGAATAAATTGATCTCATAAAAGTAAAAATAATCATATAAGCTTCTGTAATAAATTAGGTGTTTGTCCATAAGCAATTTTTGTATGTAAAAATAAAACGCCTCCAAGTAACAGAAGAAAATCCTTGCATGGGTGTAAAGTTTTTTTTTAGTAAGAAATAAATTAGGAGATTGATTTATAGGAGTTGATGATGGATAAAGAATGACAACGTGACCTAATGAAAGAGGAATGGATAGCTAAAATGCTATTTCTTATGGTAAGTGACGCGAATCGAAGACCCTTTTACCTGATAACGAAGGATTTTTTCTTAGTCTTCTGCAACGACAAGACATCAGTTTATTTTATTATTAATCAAAGATATGACTATATATTTGTCACAGTATCCACTAATATTTTGTCTATATTGATGGTATCAACTCTCAATCGCATAAAAATTTCAAAGCTTTTATCCGATTGACTAAAATCACGAAGAAATTGTTGCTTAGTATATAATCTACCTCATTAACGAATAGTTTACTATTCGTGTTCTTAAGTCCAGACAAATATAAAATTAGTAAAAAAAAAATGATTACTTTTCGTACTGGACTGGAAAATAAAGTAAAAACACATATCTTGAATGAAATATTTTTACGAGGTCACGTTTAGAATTATATTTTTTAATGTCTAAAAAAATCTAATTTAAATTAATACGAAAAATTGGTTTAGTTTTGAGACATTACTAAAAATAGCAAAATATTAATTATTATGATGCAATGATTTATTACTTAGGTGTCAACTATTCTTCTTCTTCTCCTTCATCAGCCTGTATAACTCCACTGCTGCACATAGGCCTCCCCCAGAGAATGCCACAAATATTAATTATTATGATGTTATTATTTACTCTTTAGGTGTCAACTATTCTTCTTCTTCTCCTTCATCAGCCTGTATAACTCCACTGCGGGACATAGGCCTCCCCCAGAGAATGCCACAAATATTAATTATTATGATCTTATTATTTACTGTTTAGGTGTCAACTATTCTTCTTCTTCTCCTTCATCAGCCTGTATAACTCCACTGCTGGACATAGGCCTCCCCCAGAGAATGCCACAAATATTAATTATTGTGATGTAATTATTTGCTGTTTAGGTGTCAACCATTCTTCTTCTGGAAATAGGCCTCCCCCAGAGAATGCCACAAATATTAATTATATTTACTGTTTAGGTGTCAACCATTCTTCTTCTTCTCCTTCATCGGCCTGTATAAGTCCACTTCTGGACACAGGCCTGACCCAGGAAATGCCACAAATAATAATTATTATGATGCAATTATTTATTACTTAAATGTCAACTATTCTTCTTCTTCTCCTTCATCAACCTGTATAAGTCCACCGTTGAATTATCACATAACTTATTTACGACGTTTATGTAAACATGTTACCATGCAATATATAATAATAGATATAATTCAATATAATCAGATGTTCCTACAATAAAAGTTGCTATTTTTTAATATAATGTGAGAGTGACAAACAAGCTAAGAGACCCTCTGATGCTTTGTAGTCCACTGACGCCCAAACTTTAAGCAAAGAAGATTTCAGAAATCTTACCGATGAGATAATATGTTGCCTTTCGTTATTCTTTAAACCAAAAATAAATAATAACAATAAAAATATTTTATTTCAATTACTAGGACTCATATTTATTAATGTAAAATTGACTCTTAATAACTAAAGTTGATACTTAATTTTTTTTCTTTATTTAGCTTGGTGACTGGCATATGTACTTTAATGCTATGGTTTACATATGGGCAGTGTAGCTACTGGCTATTATGAACAGAATCTTATAGTTGCTGGCCTGCATTCTACGCACTAATAATGCATATCGCTTCCGCATTTTCACGTAAAAGCAATCGATGAGGGCTTCAGCACACATCTCTGACGCGATGCAGAAGCGGGGCAGCTCCAACAGCACTCTGTATGTATTGTAAGATTTTTGAGTATAGTTTACCCATCACTGACAACGCCCTTCGCTTTCTCTTCAGATAAAGGATATAGCAATTAATTTCTCAAAGAATTGTAAACTGGAAAAGCTACAACATTTTAAATATATAAAAAATATCGAACCATAATTTGAACATTTATTAGATTATGTATTCAGTCTAGACGCCAATAATACTAAAAGAATGAAGTCCTAACATCCGTCCTTCAATCCGAGTAACCTTTTCGTTAGAGCAACGTTCGGTATTTACTTTACCTATAATTTATGGATTGTAGTAACCCATATTTGCATAGTAATTATTTCGGCGAAAATAAGCTTAGAATACAAACGAATATCATCTTTGTTATAATCGTCATCAGCATCACCATTATTACAACCCTTCACAAGTCCACTGCTGAATATAGGCCTCACCAAGGAAACCACAAAGCACGGTCCTGAGCCACCTGCATCTATCGACTTCCTGCATGTCTTACCAGGTCGTCACTCCATCTATTGGGGGGTTGCCCTAAACTTGGCCTACCGGTACGACGCTGCCACTCGAGAACCTTTCTTACCCATCGGTTGTCGGTTCTATCGAAAATTTGTTTTACTATCTAATATATATTATTGTCGGTTTGTTTGTTTATCTTTCACGCAGTTACGTAACAACGGATCGAAATTATTTTTTGCATAGGTAGATAGGTATATATAGCTAATGGACCGGAGAGTGACACAGGCTACTTTCAATCCCGAAAAATTCACGGATCCTATGCGATAGATCTGGAGTGTATATCTGTAATTACCTCTGTATCTCATCTTAGCAGAAGCTACTTAAATTGTGACGAACCTCGACAGTCTTTTTAAAAACACAATTTAAAGTATAAAATGATTTAATGTTCTTTTGAAAGTGCTTAGTTACAGAATGAATTAATATTAATGTTAGAATAAGTCTAGTACAATTATCATATCGTCACCGGATAGGTTGTTCGTCTTACATTACTTAGAATTATCACTCGAGTTCTCACGCATATGCTGATGTGGCTGTTTGGAATATTGAGCCAGGGACGGATTGAGGCGATATAACTCCTCCCTCCACAAGTTCGGGATTATCCTCAGGATTATCTCGAATTTTCCAGATTTTACAGAAATCAATTAATTTATGTTTAAAAAATACTTAAAATAATTAATATAATAACTAAGATTATAATGTTGATTAAACTAACACTTTTATTAGTAATTTCACTTTTTTCATTTTCACTTAACTCACTGTCACTAAATTCTCCCATACTCTTCTGTAGTAATAGATTCAGGAACTGTACGTCTGCTATATTAACTCCATCGAGATTCATAGGCTTCTTCAGAGTACTTGACGGGTTGAGTATTATCTTTGGTAAGTTTATTACTGGCTGTCGTAGGTAGGTTATTTCTTTACCTTGAGTCTGATGTCTTTTCAGTTCGTATCCTTTGATTTTCACCTTGCAGTTATCATCCATAGTTAAGAGGTAGGTTCCTAGTAGAATCTCTTGGCTTACTTCACTGTCGCAGAATTTAGTCATAGCTGTTTCAGTATTTGAGTAAACTATCCAGCGATTTGGTTGTATGAGGTAGATCTTCACATGTTCAAGGGTGACGGGGATCGGGTGACAACTTGAGATATTTGTGTGAAACTGCATGATTTCTACGACACAGTTGTCATTGGTGAAGAATTGTATATCGTTCTCATGACACAGGAATCGACGTTCGTCAACCTCGCGACATGACTGAGAGAGCGGTGTTGCTTTCAAACCCTTCACAAGTAGGTACGGATTTTTAGGAAGGATGAGAGTCGTCTGGCCATTATGTAATACAGGTAAGGGAACTAATTTATAATAGTTAAAAATTTCATTTCTAATAAGTGGAATACTCATAATAAACTTTATCTGATTCTGTTTTATATAGGCTTTTATCTCGATACATCTGTCTAATTTTACAATATTTTCATAAGTGACAGGAAACACTAATTTGTCAGTTTGTTCTATTTCCTTTAACAATATTATAAGTTCTTCTGTATCAATTATTGACTGGTGTAGTACATTAATTTTACTAAAAGCAATGGCTGTTTCGATTTCATTCAAATGGAAATATAAATTATGAAAATTATCAAGGAAGATATTATAAAGGTGAATGAGTTTGGTAATCGTTTGTCGAAAATTGGAGTCGTTTAAAGCTTGAATAATGTTTTGAATATTATCTTCTACTCGTATAAAATTGCTTTTAGTAGAATTTTCAATGGCTGTAAAGGAACCATTTCGGAAACTATTGTCATTTTATTTTTAATCGCGTTTTGTTCCGTATGTAGCTTATTTATTAATTTCTCATATCTAAGAGCGTCATTATTATCTAAGTTACCTGTGATGGCTTTCGAAGGCTACTATCGGAAAATTTTCAGGTACTGCATTATCTTCATTATTAATTTCATTAGAATTTTCTAGGTACTGACCTTCAAATGAAGGGTCTTCTGCCAAACCATCATAGTGGTCGTAGTAGTAACCGTCAGTATTATCGTGAGAGAAATCTTGACATGACGTTGAAGGTTCCTCGCTAAAGAACAAATCATTCGTCGTCATGTTTTGCCTAATTGGTGTGGTACGCATAGATACGTCAGTGTCGTAAACGTTTTTGGGCGGTTGATTTTGTATGCCGAATTTGAATTGATTGGGTTGCTGTTGCTTGCCATATTTAAATTGATTAGGCTGTTGTTGAAAGCCGTATTTAAATTGATTAGGCTGTTGTTGAAAGCCATATTTAACTTGGTTAGGCTGTTGTTGATTCTGCACACCGTATTTTTGAGCTTGATGTTGGGGAATGCCAAATTTAAATCCACCAACTTGGAATGGTGCTCGTGGTTGTTGGGTAAATTGATTATTGAAATTACGTGGCATTGAATTTTTTGGTGATGCAAAATGGTAGCCTTGCTGAGGGGCCGTGAATTTATTCGTGTGCAAATTAGGCCTATATCCTATCTGGTTATTAGGTTCACCAAACTTGAAATTACTACTATTATTATTACTGTTTGGTGTCAAATTTGAATTTATAAATGCAGATGGTCTCACGAAACTTTGCAGAGCTAATTGTTGAACTGGTTTGGCTTTATTGTTTTTGGCGTTATACTGAGCTAAGAAGTTAATTTCTTCTGTGACTATACTTAAAGCGATCTCCAAAGTAGAACAGCCTTTGAGTCGGACAATTCTAATAAGGTCTTCGGGTAAATTGTACAAAAATACGTTCAAGGCGGTATTATTACAAATAATCATTTTGGCTGCCTTTATTCCTTCATCACAATGTCTTTGGACTTTAGCAAATAAAGAACTTTTTACATTTTTTATTCTAGTACAAAACTGAATAAATGACTCTCCTTGTTTGATTTTTAGAGATTCTAGCTCGATAGCAATACATTCCTCTGAACGGGGGTCGCAGAAATGCTGGGTCAAAATTTCTTTCAAATCTTCCCACGTATTTAAACTAGGGTACTTAACTATATCACTAAGTAGAGTCGCAGCTCTACCACTAAGCTTACTACTTATAGCATGGAATCTATATAAATTTTGAATCGGAGTATTGTCGCCTCCTGAATTTAATAAAACGTATTCACATTTTGAAATGAATAAATTGAGCAATTTTTCATCTCCATCGTATCTAGGAATTAAATCTAAAATGTGTGCTGGAATAACAGTTACTGCCATTTTTATTTAAACTATCTTACTTAATCTAACTTAAACTATTAACAAGTATATTATCAGCCTATTTTATGCCAACAAAATCAGATAATTAAAAATAATATGGCCCGACGATTTTAGTTAGGAAAATGCGGAAAAGAATGGGATAAATGTAAACAGGAAGTGAAAAGGTTTACTCACAGTATGTTCAATTCCATGTACTCAGTTGATTCTGACCACTTCGATACCCGATGGTCCAATGCGCGTAATCGATTGATTTGAAACGATAGCGCGCGTCGCGAAGTTATTTGTTTGGTTCGAGGATATCCAAACCTGACTGCTATACTGACGCTTAAACCGATTTTGGGGTCCGAAAGGCGTTAGCACGACAGCAGAAATATACGGATATCCTACCGGCTGCGCCACCGGTTGCGACGAACCTCGACAGTCTTTTTAAAACACAATTTAAAGTATAAAATGATTTAATGTTCTTTCGAAAGTGGTTAGTTACAGAATGAATTAATATTAATGTTAGAATAAGTCTAGTACAATTATCATATCGTCACCGGATAGGTTGTTCGTCTTACATTACTTAGAATTATCACTCGAGTTCTCACGCATATGCTGATGTGGCTGTTTGGAATATTGAGCCAGGGACGGATTGAGGCGATATAACTAGCTAAATCAACAAATAAAAAAAAGATAAATGATAGAATGCAATCATCACAATATTAAAATACTTTCGGTATTAAATTAATCTGCGCATTGTAAACAGTGCAATACAAAATATAAATCACGTGTCGTTGTCGTTGATCCACTTTAATACTGTAATAACCTTACAAACAATTATATTGAAAGCACACACAATGACAGGCGCAGAAAGATTGAACAACATCGTCTGGATTCTCGAATCTAAAAACAGATAGTTAAATATGCGCGGAACTCTCTACAATCATAAACATAAAGGTCCTTTATCTACAGCCTTTCCAAATCCTCTGCAGGATATTTCTTTTATAAAACTGAAATAACAAACGAACTTACACTCATTCTAATGGTAGTGGCTACTGCAGTCAATGGACACTGCAGTCAACTTCATACAATGAAGGTTACTAATGCTTCGTCACCACTAAAGACTAAGATAAAATGACTGAAATCGAATGGTACTGGTAATTATACGGACGGAACACAGCAATGCAAGTACTGCTATTTGGCGGCAGAAATAAGTAAGAGCCAGACGTAGGCAGAAAACGAGTCCTACAACCTGGTAGGAGGCCTAGTACATAGGTCTTTCCACGTATACTTCAGTTGACCCATACTGCCCATGCAGGCTTGGGCTGGTTGGTAGTCGCAGAGCCAAGCCGTCGTGATTGTAATCACAGAATACTATTACTCTATTGTAATGCTGCTGGCCATCACCATTCTGTAAAATTGAGTTCATCGTTTTTTAATAGTCATTTATCAGATCTCCGTCAAAGAATGACAACATACTTATAAATGTTTGTTTAATTTTATATGCTCATTTAAAAACTTTATTACTAATAAACGTCATTAAAACTAATAATTTCTCAAAATATAATAATGGCTGATTTTTCAACCTTTACTTAAAATTATTCATATAAATTAAATATTTCCACATTGTCTGCTAATTTATCAAAAATATGGTTAGTTGTTCTGATGTATATTTATTTTGAAACCTTTTAAATTTGTACATTTTAAACGTTTAAAATGTATCGAGTAATAACAAGTTGCGTCATCTACAGTCAAAATTCCTTTACCTTTCCACCAATAAATTTTCGCGTAAATGAACTTTGAATAGCTGCTAATAAAATAAAATTAGAATTTACTAAGCCTTTATATTGCTTGATAGTCTCATCAATTACTTTTATTAGAGTCTGTATAAAGTTTTACGTCATAAATTATTTTAGTCTGGTTTAAATATCAATACATATTTGAGTCTTCATTGATAACATACTATTTTTAAAATTAATTTCAAATTAAAATTTAAAGTTATTGAATCGTCATTGTCGATCAGTTCATCAAATAATTATCCTAGAAATAAAAGTACACAGTGCTGAGATAGTTATTTGCATGTGGTATCCGCCTGTAATTATTTGTACATTTTAGTTCTTATTGGTTCATTGTATTTAAATAGCATATAAGGAATGACACAAATGTTGGTGGATCAATAAAAAAAAATACGAATTTATGAAACGATTTATTTTTATAATTTTTCCAAAACCTCAATCAATTAGTTTTAATTATATGATTTTTTCAAGAAGGAACACGTGTTTCCTTTATCATTGTAAGAAAATTATATGATATATTTAAGTGTAGTCACTTTAGCACAATTTTGTGCGCACATGAGTCGCAGCGCATCGAATATGGAGAGAATTTTTGCGCCTCAATTATGCGAGAAACAGAAACAGAAATATTACAGATAATTTTAGGAACTCCTTGAAGTCCTCTTACTAATAAGTCTATAAAAAATGCCATCCATTCTTTCATTACAGGCTATCACAAGACCACACTAAGCATAGGCCTCCCTATACATAGTCTCATACAGGTATATTTGAAATATAATATTGGATAATCGATTGTAGGCGGGTTGCCAAGTGCAGATATTTTTATTATTGTCATCAGGAAAGTGCTGTAGTCCATCTTCTGTTTCAGTTACCCTCTGTCTCCTCTTAATATATCCTCAGTATGATAACGGTGACGTAGTGGCGACTAAAGAGAATTGCAAAACTAAACATAATATAGTTTCCTTTACCGTTATTGTATATAATATAGCATTGATTTGATTATTAATTATTGATTATTATTTGTAAAATTCAAATTAACGAAAATTATCCCTGCAGTTCATTTTTTTAATTTTTTTACAAGAGTGAACGCAAAAGAAAAAAATTGTTTAAACTGCAAAGCCAAGGCATATTTTAAGTAACGCGGTATTATAACATTTTTCTATAAGTAATTTACGAGGAAATAATATTATATGAACAGCAAAATCTTTTTAAAAATAGCTTACTCTTAGATGAAATTCAAATTTACACAAATAACGTTATTTGTTTCTTATCTAACTGTTTGTTCTTGCTTTCTCATCTGTAATAAACTGCATCTGATAGAGCTCACTTAATAACTACTAAAAAAATTATTTGCATGAAATTAAGACATGAATAACCATTTTTTTTAATTTTCTGTTGTCTGTCTGGCCGGGCTGGTCTTTGGAATGGCTGAACCGATTGCCATGAAACTTCACGAACAGATAGAGAGCAATGCTAGACGTGATATTTTATCCGAAAAACTTGGTGATTTTTCTTTTGAAAAAAAAAAACGAAAAGTTGATAAGCTCTATGGTTTTTTATTATCTTAAATAAAAATAACGCCACATTAATAAATCCAATCAAGGCGAAGGTACTGCCAAAGGATGAAAAATAACACTTTACGAGCAGTTTTCGAAAACAATGTAAAGTATATTTTGTTCGCTGCAATCGTGCAATCAGGAGGCGCTACATGACCAAACTGGTTCCCGCAGGCATCAATAATATTGTTAAATACAATTAATTTTAAGTGCTGATTTACCACGTGGTCGGCGGTGATTGTAAATATAGTGAGGATCTTCACGTCTTAGAAATTAAAAAAAAATTCAATCAATTATTTGCAAATAATCATTTTGGCTGCCTTTATTCCTTCATCACAATGTCTTTGGACTTTAGAAATAAAGAACTTTTACATTTTTATTCTAGTACAAAACTGAATAAATGACTCTCTTGTTTGATTTTTTAGAATTCTAGCTCGATAGCAATACATTCCTCTGAACGGGGGTCGCAGAAATGGGGTCAAATTTCTTTCAAATCTTCCACGTATTTAAACTAGGGTACTAACTATATCACTAAGTAGAGTCGCAGCTCTACCACTAAACTTACTACTATAGCATGGAATCTATATAAATTTTGAATCAGATATTGTCGCCTCCTGAATTTAATAAAACTTATTCACATTTTGAAATGAATAAATTGAGCAATTTTCATCTCCATCGTATCTAGGAATTAAATCTAAAATGTTGCTGGAATAACAGTTACTGCCATTTTTATTTAAACTATCTTACTTAATCTAACAAACTATTAACAAGTATATTATCAGCCTATTTTATGCCAACAAAATCAGATAATTAAAATAATATGGCCCGACGATTTTAGTTAGGAAAATGCGGAAAAGAATGGGATAAATGTAAACAGGAAGTGAAAAGGTTTACTCACAATGTTCAATTCCATGTACTCCAGTTGATTCAACCACTTCGATACTGCCGATGGTCCAATGCGCGTAATCGATTGATTTGAAACGATAGCGCGCGTCGCGGAAGTTATTTGTTTGGTTCGAGGATATCAAACCTGACTGCTATACTGACGCTTAAACCGATTTTGGGGTCCGAAAGGCGTTAGCACGACAGCAGAATATACGGATATCCTACCGGCTGCGCCACTGGGGTCGACGAACCTCGACAGTCTTTTTAAAAACACAATTTAAAGTATAAAATGATTTAATGTTCTTTCGAAAGTGGTTAGTTACAGAATGAATTAATATTAATGTTAGAATAAGTCTAGTACAATTATCATATCGTCACCGGATAGGTTGTTCGTCTTACATTACTTAGAATTATCACTCGAGTTCTCACGCATATGCTGATGTGGCTGTTTGGAATATTGAGCCAGGGACGGATTGAGGCGATATAACTAGCTAGTCAACAAATAAAAAGATAAATGATAGAATGCAATCATCACAATATTAAAATACTTTCGGTATTAAATTAATCTGCGCATTGTAAACAGTGCAATACAAAATATAAATCACGTGTCGTTGTCGTTGATCCACTTTAATACTGTAATAACCTTACAAACAATTATATTGAAAGCACACACAATGACAGGCGCAGAAAGATTGAACAACATCGTCTGGATTCTCGAATCTAAAAACAGATAGTTAAATATGCGCGGAACTCTCTACAATCATAAACATAAAGGTCCTTTATCTACAGCCTTTCCAAATCCTCTGCAGGATATTTCTTTTATAAAACTGAAATTACAAACGAACTTACACTCATTCTAATGGTAAGTGGCTACTGCAGTCAATGGACACCTGCAGTCAACTTCATACAATGAAGGTTACTAATGCTTCGTCACCACTAAAGACTAAGATAAAATGACTGAAATCGAATGGTACTGGTAATTATACACGGACGGAACACAGCAATGCAAGCACTGCTATTTGGCGGCAGAAATAAGTAAGAGCCAGACGTAGGCAGAAAAGGAGTCCTACAACCTGGTAGTAGGCCTAGTATATAGGTCTTTCCACGAATACCTCAGTTGACCCATATTCCCCATGCATGGGTGGGCTGGATGGTAGTCGCAGAGCCAAGCCCTCGTGATTATAATCACAGAATACTATTACTCCATTGTCATGCTGCTCTGGTCATCATCATTCTGTAAAATTGGAGTTCATCGTTTTTTTTAACAGTCATTTATCAGATCTCCGTCAAAAGAATGACGACATACTTATAAATGTTCGTTTAATTTTAATCATGATTTTATATGCTCATTTAAAAAACTTTATTACTAATAAACGTCATTAAAACTTAATAATTTCTCAAAATATAATAATGGTTGATTTTTCAACCTTTACTTAAAAATTATTCATATAAATTAAATATTTCCACATTGTCTGCTAATTTATCAAAAAATATGGTTAGTTGTTCTGATGTATATTTATTTTGGAAACCTTTTTAAATTTGTACATTTTAAACCTTTAAAAATGTATCGAGTAATAACAAGTTGCGTCATCTACAGTCAAAATTCCCTTTACCTTTCCACCAATAAATTTTCGCGTAAAGGAACTTTGAATAGCTGCTAATAAAATAAAATTAGAATTTACTAAGCCTTTATATTGCTTGATAGTCTCATCAATTACTTTTATTACAGTCTGTATAAAGTTTTACGTCATAAATTATTTTAGTCTGGTTTAAATATCAATACATATTTGGAGTCTTCATTGATAACATACTATTTTTAAAATTAATTTCAAATTAAAATTTAAAGTTATTGAATCGTCATTGTCGATCAGTTCATCAAATAATTATCCTAGAAATAAAAGTACACAGTGCTGAGATAGTTATTTGCATGTGGTATCCGCCTGTAATTATTTGTACATTTTAGTTCTTATTGGTTCATTGTATTTAAATAGCATGTAAGGAATGACACAAATGTTGGTGGATCAATAAAAAAAAATACGAATTTATGAAACGATTTATTTTTATAATTTTTCCAAAACCTCAATCAATTAGTTTTAATTATATGATTTTTTCAAGAAGGAACACGTGTTTCCTTTATCATTGTAAGAAAATTATATGATATATTTAAGTGTAGTCACTTTAGCACAATTTTGTGCGCACATGAGTCGCAGCGCATCGAATATGGAGAATTTTGCGCCTCAATTATGCGAGAAACAGAAACGGAAATATTACAGATAATTTTAGGAACTCCTTGAAGTCCTATTACTAATAAGTCTATAAAATGCCATCCATTCTTTCATTACAGGCTATCACAAGACCACACTAAGCATAGGCCTCCCTATACATAGTCTCATACAGGGTATATTTGAAATATAATATTGGATAATCGATTGTAGGCGGGTTGCCAAGTGCAGATATTTTTATTATTGTCATCAGGAAAGTGCTGTAGTCCATCTTCTGTTTCAGTTACCCTCTGTCTCCTCTTAATATATCCTCAGTATGATAGCGGTGACGTAGTGGCGACTAAAGAGAATTGCAAAACTAAACATAATATAGTTTCCTTTTACCGTTATTGTATATAATATAGCATTGATTTGATTATTAATTATTGATTATTATTTGTAAAATTCAAATTAACGAAAATTATCCCTGCAGTTCATTTTTAATTTTTTACAAGAGTGAACGCAAAAGAAAAAATTGTTTAAACTGCAAAGCCAAGGCATATTTTAAGTAACGCGGTATTATAACATTTTTCTATAAGTAATTTGAGGAAATAATATTATATGAACAGCAAAATCTTTTTAAAATAGCTTACTCTTAGATGAAATTCAAATTTACACAAACGTTATTTGTTTCTTATCTAACTGTTTGTTCTTGCTCTCTCATCTGTAATAAACTGCATCTCATAGAGCTCACTTAATAACTACTAAAAATATTATTTGCATGAAATTAAGACATGAATAACCATTTTTTAATTGTCTGTTGTCTGTATGGCCGGGCTGGTTTTGGAATGGCTGAACCGATTGCCATGAAACTTCACGAACAGATAGAGAGCAATGCTAAAAGTGATATTTTATCCGAAAACTTGGTGATTTTTCTTTGAAAAAAAACGAAAAGTTGATAAGCTCTATGGTTTTATTATCTTAAATAAAAATAACGCCACATTAATAAATCCAATCAAGGCGAAGGTACTGCCAAAGGATGAAAAATAACACTTTACGAGCAGTTTTCGAAAACAATGTAAAGTATATTTTGTTCGCTGCAATCGTGCAATCAGGAGGCGCTACATGACCAAACTGGTTCCCGCAGGCATCAATAATATTGTTAAATACAATTAATTTTAAGTGCTGATTTACCACGTGGTCGGCGGTGATTGTAAATATAGTGAGGATCTTCACGTCTTAGAAATTAAAAAAAAATTCAATCAATTCTTTGCAAATCAATCAATTAGTTTTAATTATATGTACAGTCGACCTAAACTCATTGTGGTAGTGCAGCGAACTTTTCCCTATCAGAAATAAGAGGGGTAGGGCACAGCCGTAGATTAAATTTAGGATATTACTTTATATTGTTAGCAATTACTCTAGATAGCGAGTACTTGTTTATCTCCGTTCTGTAATTACAGAATTCCAGCTACTATTGAGTTACGTCGTCTATAGATGAAACTGAATCTGTAAATAATTCACTACTGGCCGCAGTATCGCTTTCATAAAACAATGTATTGCTTTATTTTGCTAGTTTCTTCATTTGTTTTCGCTCTAATCGGACATTTTTGATTTTCTTTTATGATATAAAAATATGGGCTTAATAAAAACAATATATGAACCTAAAAATAAACGTATGTAGCGTTCGAGGAGCTCCTTAAATTTGCTTGAGGCGTAGAAGGCAGTATCATCAAATAAAGCGACGAAGCAAGTCCTTGCCGGAGTATTCCTTCCTCTGATTACATCTTCATTACGTTTAAATCAAGCGTTCATTTCATGTTAAACTAACATCATCTATAAACATTTATAATGACAGTTGTAAGATACAAAAATGTCTAAGGATTAAAATAGTTCGAGGACATGAGAAGTCCATAAAACGCACAAGCACAGCGTTGTGGACCTGCTCCTACTCCATAACTCTCACAAATTGCAGGAAATCTCACTGCTAGGTACAGGCTTAGTCCTTCTCTCGTTTTTATGACCGCTATGGAACAATTGTTCCGCCACGCTGCTCCAGTGTGTGTTGACGGACTTCACATCTCCTAGAAATATTCTATTGCTCAAACATTTAGAACCTGTTATATTAAAGGTAATGTGAAAGTGGTGCTAAGTAGTTTGGACATGTTATAATGAAGAACATTACGACCTAAGAAAATCGTTCTCTTTAATATAAGCATATTATAAGTCTCGGTAATAAATAACTTGTTTGTCCATAGGCAACACATGTATGTAAAACGCCTCCAAAACAAAGTAGAAAATCCTTGTATGGGTATAAAAACATTTAAAGTAAGAAGTAAATTAAGTGATTGATGTATAGGAGGTAATGATCGATAAAGAGTGAGAACGCGACATAAGAAAAGAGAAATGGACAGCTTTAATGTATGCCTGCAACAAAACAACATGCACTAATGCACATGCAACAAGTAATAATAAAGATGTTGGTAAAACCAAGCAAAAAGTATCTACACGATGCATTTTGGTGCATAACAGTAGTGCTTGCGCAAGCTTCAATTACTCATCATCTATAATGCTATTTCATATGGTGAGTGACGAGAATTTACCTGATAACGAAGCATTTCATCTTAGTCTTCTAGGACGACAAGGCATCCGTTTTTTATTCTTAATCAAAGATATATATATGTCTGTACATTTGCCGTGGTAGCTCAGGGGCTTAACACTCGCTGTAAATATTCGCAATACGCGGGCAACCCAAGTTCGAGCTCCGCTGGCACCAATGAAATTGTTAATTGCAATTTCAAGTGCAAATTTACAACGTGCTCGGCGGTGATGGAAAACATCGTGAGGAAACCTGCATGACTAAGATAAAAAAATTCGAAGATGTGATGTCCGCCAACACGCAGTAAGGCAGCGCGGCGGGCAATTTCTTGCCCCAAAACCCTCTCAGAAGTGAGAGGAGGCCTGTGCCTAGTAGTGGACGTATATAGGTTGTCACTTTAACATTTGCCACAGCATTCACTTATCATCAGGTGGACTGTGTGCTCATTTGTTTGTTGTCTTAATAGTATTAACTAAGATTCAATCGGATATCGATTTTAACAGTTTTCATTCGATTGACTAAAACAGTATGATATTGTTGCTTAGTATCTACTCTACCTCTTTCACAAATAATAAATTATGTGTTTTTAAGCCCAGCCAAATACAAAATTTAAAAAAAATATTACTGACTCAGCTGATTTTTTGTTTTTAAATATTGCACTTAGAAAATTAGATCCTGAGACTGTTAAGTCATTTGAAATGTCTTGGCGCGATATTAACGTTCCAAAATATGCCTCTTTAGTTCAATTTATATACGAACAAAATAGGGCTATATGTCATACATTTAATAATTCGCTTTGTCTACAAACATTAACAATCGAATCAAGTCGCAAGTCAAATAAAATTAGTAAAACCTTTATTAATACAGGTCGATTGCATTCATGTATATTTTGTAAATCAAATGATCATGAACACTTGTATGTTTGTCCACGTTACCTATATACACAAAAATGTTACGATTATGTTAAACAAAACAATTGTTGTATTAATTGTTTTAGTGAGGAACACTCAACTTCGTTTTGCAAATCGAAGCAAAGTGTATGTACTGCGCGCGCCGCCACCATTAATTAATTCATTTTGACCCGCACCGCAATGGCATACGTATAAACGAATAGATAATTCAAAGGTTGTGCAGTTGTCTAACTCTAATGCATGTAGCTCGTGTTCGATTAACGACCGAGCAGTTAACGATAGTAAGGTTAATTCTTCTGTTGCTCATAATTGTAATGCGACGGAAAACGAAAAAAACACTTGTAATATTTTTGACTGCAAAAATAAAAGTCATAGATAAATATGATAATGAACATATAATATGTGTTTAGTGAACCCCGGATCCCAAAGAGTTATATTACAAAAAATTGTTGTAAGCGCCAATTTCTTTCAGCTGCAAATAAAAATCGTTATAATGAAGCACACGGAATCGGTGGTGTGTCCCAAAAGATTTTAGGTGTCACTTCACTGCAGTTCACGTCACGCTTTGATGATAGCCATGGTACTATTTTACGACATTTTTTCAAAATTTTACCTTGTAGTGGTGGTGTAAGAATATCCACTACCCGATATCATTCCGTGGGTGACGTAAGAAGTGACAGAAGGAAAAACAGGAATGGGCAACAGCGTCTTTCTAATAACGGCTAAAATAAAAACTGCGGTTACCAGCCCCTATGAGGATTCTATGAGCGAGGCCTATGTTTAGCAGTGGACTTTAATAGGCTGTAACGGCAACGTTAACGGATGGCGGTGTGAGGGAATCCATCACTCCATCACCTTCCATACGTAGGTCACTCAATAAGTTTTGAGATATACAAAAGTATTATAGATACTATTAATATTTATTTTACATCTTATCAAAATATTGTCAATCATGCTCTATATAAAGTTCCATTGGCCTAAACCAACTCTGAAAACACTTTTACCAGTTGATCTGACAGGTCGGAAATCGCTTCTTCGTAGGCAGCCACGGCTTTTCGGTGCTTGAAAAAACTTGCCTTTTATTTTTCTTTGACTCTTGGGAACAAAAAGAAATCACAAGAAGCTAAGTCAGGGCTGTAGGGTGGGTGACTTAGAGTTTCAACACCAGATTCCTCAATAAATGCTTTTGTTCTAAGGAGGTATGTGAAGAGGCGTTATCGTGATGCAGCATGATTCCCGAAGCCCGGTATTTGGTCTTCTCTCGCACAGCTTGAAAAGCTGGGTAATGCAACTATGCAACTGTAGTATACCATTCACAGTTGACTGACCTACAATTTTCCAGCATTCACGTCGACAAATGTCCGCTCCGCGAAAAAACTTGCCACCATTTTTTGCCGACGTTGCGAAGTCTTTGCAGTTTTGTCGGTAACTCTCCTTCTGAGTAGACCCATAGCGATGATTGCCTTTTATTTTCCGGATCATATTGATAGATCCATGTCTCGTCAACAGTAGCGATTTCTGAAACACGCCTACATGCCCCGTTTTCAAAACGTAGAGGCATTTCATGGCACCAATCCAAACGAGTCTGTTTTTCGCTTTCGGAGAGCAAACGAGGGATCCATCGACAACAAAGCTTCCTCACTCCAAGATGTTGATGTAGGATGGAATGAATGCTCCCCAAACTAATGCCTACAATCTTTTCGATGTCCGTATATGTGATTCGTGGGTCTTCTCGCACCAACATTTCAGTAGTCCATACATTTTCTGCCGTTACTGCTGTTTGCGGGGCCCCGGTTCTTTGGTCATCTTTAAGATTAATTTTCCCCTTTTGAATTCAGCAAACCACCTAAAAATTGTTGCGCATGATGGAGCTGAGTTCCCTAATGCTGATTGTAATCGTTGTAAACTTAATTGTTCGGTTAAACCAAATTTAAAATCATAATATATCATAGCGCGCAAATGTTCACGGTTAAGATCCATCGTTTAAAATGAAAAGCGCGGAAGCGTTGCAGAAATTAATAGAACTTTGTTTTTTTAATATTGAGCAATTGGCTTATGGAGTTCTATTTTAACTAAATTTGCTTTTTAGAAACATATAACACGGGTGCGTTCCATTTTAAATTTCGAGCATCTCAAAACTTATTGAGTGACCTACGTATTATCACGAAAGATGACTATGAGCAGGGTGATGCAACTTTGTATGAAAGCTGAAAAATCTGCACACAATCATGATTTTGTCAATGTGCATGTTAGGCTTGTAAAAATAAAGAAAAAAATATCGCTGTTTCTTTCTTTCATGTTGTTTTAAATTGCCATTTTAAAATTAGATACAAAAATTCATATCATATCGGAAGAAACTAAAATGTTGATTCTGTGTTAAGCTTTTTTGGTTTGCTCTTTAAGTATAATTACATACATATTACTCTGAGATTTGCAGTTAATTTACCTATTAATTGATTAAAATTAAATTATTAAATATTAGCAGAATTCTATCAAAAAGCCATGAATTAATAGAAGAAAAAAATGACATTTGTCTGTTAACGTCTTTCATATTGAAAATATTTTCTGAAATTTATTCAAATTTATTTCATAGGTTTAGATTTTAATATTTATTATTGATTTTGCTTCAATTTAGTTATTATGGGCTCAGAATACTTCATTTTCGTTTGTAGGCGAATACACAGTCATAATATCGTGGTGAATATACAGTAAAGATTTTTGTGAGATGTTAACTCTGTATAAGATATTGACTATAAATGAATTCATTATTTTAAAATTTTATGCACGATGTGATCATCATCGAAAATAAGTTAAGTGTTGTGCAAATAAAAGCACAAAATCATCTGATCACTTTCTGCAGGTTTCGTATAATAGGAAAAGAAAAACTTATGACAATATTGTGGTAAGTCTATAAACATTTTGAATTTATTGACCGTTATTTGTAGGTATTATTACTATATTGACTCGAATTGTATCTGTTTCAGATCACGTATTTCGGCTGAGTTAAGTTTTCACCATGAGAATTTTGCTGATTTAAATTTACGTTAATGTTCTGTGAAGAATAATTCTCTGACAATAACATGTGTTATATATCAGTAACAAGCGTGGAAATATTATGTGCAAGAGCAATAAAAAACATCAATAATAATGTATAGTTTATAAAACAATCTGTCTTCCAGAAAATAAAATTACATAACTATACATATTTATAGTTTTATTTTATCTCACATACTAATCTAAAGTATATTCGAGTAATTTTGGTGCAACCTCTCCAATGTATGGGAATTTACCCCATAGGTTTGTGGGGCTTGAGCCAAAATTACTCGAATATGCCTTATATAAAAAGTTCAAATTACAAAATATTAGGTTTTATAGGTATAGGTTTGAAATTCCCGCTAAAAAGTTTTATGGGCACTCACCGTAGCGCTTTTAGTGTACACTCATAAAGACGTGTTTCCGTTTTTAGTATGAAGTTGGCGTTCTTCTCTTGGTAGAGAGTAATTGTGTTCTGTGACTATGAGATATGCCAGTAACATGTCATAGTCAATGCAAGATGGCGGTGTAACTGTCTCGTACGGCAACTTAACAACGTCAAGGTTTAAACCGTAAATGAAAATGAGACGCTTAATGAAAAAAAGTATTATTTTCTCCCCAGAGAAAATAATACTAGATAAACCTAGATAAACTTGGAAAGTAAAATATTATGTGAATACAAAATTTCATATAAATAAACGTTAGAGTCCTTTCCGAGAAACCAGACAGGTTTTTAATATAAAGTACCTGGACGACCGAGCTTTCCTCGGCGTTAGAAAAAAATATACGAGGGGAGGTCAAAAAGTTTGCGGTCGGTGGTGAAACACGAAATTATTTTTTCTTTTCGATATATTCTCCATTAACCCTAATACACTTCTCAGACCGTTCAAATAACTTATTTATACCTTAAAAAATGTTTTGTCGAGGCCCTCAAAATAGACAGAAATTGCCGACAGCTCTTTTTTTATAATTGGGAACAAATAATACTCCGAAGGAGTCAAATCTCGACTATAAAGAGGGTGGTTTAAAGTTTTGAAACCGCGATTGTGTAAGGAAGCCATCACAACATGACTCTTGTGAACGGGTGCAAAAGGAGCACACGTCGAGACCACCTTCCCCTTCTTTTTTCTTTAATCGCATCTTTAAATGTATCTAATTGCGTAGCATAACACTGCCCCGTGGTAATGACATCTTTATCTTTATAATCGATCAATAAAATCGCCTCTGAATCCCAAAAGCTAAAGCGATAATCTTTCTAACCGAGTAAACTTCTTAGGCGGTGCTGCGTATTTTTTATACCACTGGTTGGACTCCTGCTTTGACTCAAATTCATAGTGATGAACCAAAGTTTCATCCCCAGTCACAATTCGGTTCATAATTTCGTCCCTGTTCTTACTTAGACGGGTCCAAAAACTCGCGAGAACACTCGACGCGCTGCTGTTTCGGAAGCGGTGTGAGCATTCTTGGCACCCATCTTTCACTGACCCTAGCGAAGCCAAGATGGTCATGGAGCATGTTTAAAATGGTCGTACATGATACTCTAGACATTTCTGCTGTATGTTTTTTCTTCAGATGAGCATCTTCAAGAACAAGTTTTTCAATGTTTGACAATTTCTGAGGAAGTTGCCTCAATTGGTCGGTCTGGGCGGTGATCGTATTCAATTTAGTCTCTGTCTTGCTTGAAAAGGCTAAGCCACTTATAAATCATCGTTTTTGCAGGGCAAGAGTCCCCGTAAACTGACGACGTATCTTCCATAATGATATGTGGCATTTTTCCTAGCTTAGTGATGATTTAATGATATGATTTTAATCACGGCACGAAACTCAATTTTCCCATAGTTAGTGTTAACTTCCCGATTGACTTGTTCATCCTGGGATATTTCAAAAAAAATTAATGAATTGATCTGGCTGAAATTTAGTATTTATAGTTTTATTGAGTCACCAAGTAGTGACAGTTAAAAAAAATCCCGCCTCCCTAATCTCACCCCTCCATTCCGCGAACTTTTTGACCCGCCCTCGTAATTTCTCAGAGAACTTATAAAGTAAAGCATACTATACTCGTAAGCACGAAATTCCATCGAAATAATTAGAGCCGTTTCCGAAAAATCAGATAAATATAAAAAATATACATCATAATATATTATAAATCTTTCATCTTTATTTAAAATATTTCAAAAAAGGATTATATAGGTTTGATTGTATATCGATAAGACAATGATTTTCTGTAAGAATATTGTACTCAAACATTTTTCGACCAAAGCTTGTAGACGCATAGACTATATGTACACGTAACTCTGCAAGAGGTGATAATTTGTTTGAAACAAATATTATATTATACAATATGCACATTGCTCTTATAATGTTATAAAATAAGTATTAAAATTGCATTCTAAACTACACAACATTTTAAATTTAAAGTTAACTGTTACAATTAAATTTGTTCGCTTATTTCGAGTTCTACATTTAGCTGTTTCGAATTCAGTTGCAGAGAGTTAAAGTTGCTCTACGATTCGTTAGTATTCAACATAGTTCTAAAATCTAGAATTTGGCTAACAGCTACTACATGAAAATTGTTATTTTAGAGTAATTAAGACAAGCCTACATGCATAATGATGTTACCTTTAAACAGAAATGGGGTCTGGAAAATTGGGTCTTACATTGTCATGGTATAGGAAGTTAATGTTTAGTTTAAAGTGATTTAAGGTTGTTTACATAAATATATAATATTTTAATTTAAAACGACATCTTATGTAATAAATTGATTTATATTTGCTGTGTGGTAGCGGCGTAAGAAAACATCACCCCATTTCGTCTGAGGGCGTAAGAATCGAATATGGGAAAACCAGAAAGATCAAATGGCTATTGATGGATGGTGGTAAACCAGGCGCAGCATTGATTCGCCTGCTAAGTTATGAAATTAAGGCAATCCCTTATTTGGAGAAACTTTACGTGTTAGAGCTATGCTGCAGCTATATTATGGTTGTAGCACGAACGGATCTGCCTGATCTGAGAAGGACCATGCTCTCATAGAATACCAGAGTGAAATAGCAGCTTAATGCTGCTTTTGCTTTCATTATTCTAAAAACGGACGAAAAAGTAGTGATGCGGTGATAGTGTACTGCTAGGTTCCCTTATCCAGCCACGGTTCTCTACACGATGTTATCGGAAGGGCTTTTGTCTCTATAAATGTTTCCTCGAATTTGGTTTTATAGCCTTTTGAAATATTTAGAGACGATGGTAAGGAATGCGCCGATATAACTTTGGTCATCTTGGAGGGAGGTAAAGTCCTGTCATCATCATGTCAACACTTTGTCGGCCTCTCGTTCCAAGTGTACCTAACTGATTGTATATTTATTTAATATATATAGATTAACGGTACGGACTATTGGTCGCTACTAGTTGTCACCACTGGGAGCTGGGTTTTTCTCGCTCAAAGGCTTTTTTTTTTTTTTTTTTTTTGCGGATGGAAAATCATCTAATGACGCCTTTCGCTGTGGGTGGAGCGGAAGGAGTGTCAGACTTTACTGACTAAAACCATCCGTGTTCCTTCAGTGCCCTTACGTTCCGGAGCCGCGGTATCTCTTTCGAACAGCCCGCAGCCCCGGCAGGCGTCGGCCCTTGCGGGCCCCTTCACGCTGCTGACAGCTCTTTGAGGCGCGCGTGGAACAAAACGCGCCGTCGACACGGCCTGTCGTCGTTAGACGGACGGACGGCGAGCTACCCATTGCTCGCCGTCCACAGGTCCGCGCCTACGGTGGTCAGGGGCCACGACGTAGCCCCGACGCCGGGGCGGTACGGTCTCCCGCGGCGGCCGGGAAGGAAAGCTGTTGCTCTTTCCTTCTCCCGCTCCGCCACCTCCTTCGCTAGCATCACTGCTTCGCAGAAGGTGGTGACGGCATCCCATTCCGTCTCGCTCCGGACCATGGCTTCGACCAGGGCCGGACGCGAGGTCGCCGCCGCCTATCGCCGCTACGAGTACACGGCGGTGCTCCGCCCAAGCAGGGCACACCTCCACGGTGTGCTCCACCGTGTCCTCCGGTCGATCCTCGCAGTGGGAGCACCGGGCGTTTCCTCCCGCCCGATTCGGTGCAGGAACCTCCCGAACACACCGTGTCCGGTGAGGACCTGCGTCAGGCGGAAGGTGAGGACACCGTGGCGTCTCTCGCCACCTCAAAGAGGGTCTTATCGCCGCTATAGTGGCGTGCCCAGCACGGGTTGCGACAGTCGCTCTCCATGTCGCCATGAGATCATGCCGGAAGTCTGTCCGCTGCGCGACAACTTGCCGCGGCAGCGGGTTTCCCCGGCATAGTGCCTCCGCGCGCCATTCGTGCAGGCGCGCGAGGACTATCGCCTCCAGATCCCATGGCGGCAATCCAGCAGGAGGCTCGCCGCCTCGCGGGAGATCGCGGTAGCCGCGAACCATCTTTACGGCAACCACCCTTTGGGGCGCGTTTAGGTGGTGGACGGCAAGCCGCGCCAAACCACGCGCCCACACCGGGGCCCCGTAAAGGCCATGGACCTCACGATCCCGCGTAGAGCCTCCGGGAGGCGTTTGGCCCCAGGTTCGGCAGGAGCCGCCTGAAGGCAGCCCCGGTCCGTTCCAGTTTGGGAGCCAAACGTCGGAAGTGCTCAACGAAGTTCCATCGGCCGTCGAGGACGAGTCCTAGGTGCTTCAACGTCGACTCGACGCCGACGGATACCCTCCTACCATCACTGAGGATCCCAGTGGTGGCCTGTTCCGAGGACCATGGAAGTGCATGGCCTCGGACTTGTGCAGAGCCACCTCGAGACCCAGTTGCCGGATCCTCTCAACGACTATCGCAGCCCCGCGTGTCATAGTTTCCGCCGCCGCCTCGTACGACCCCTGTGCCAGTACCAGCGTATCGTCAGCGTAGCAAACTACGCTGACGCCGGTAGGGAGGTCGGCGCAGCACCAGTCGTAACCGATGTTCCACAGGGCGGCCCCAGAACCGAACCCTGTGGGACACCGCACGACATCTCTCGCCGGTTCCACTCACCGTTTCGACCGGGGTAGATGACGGCCCTGTCCGTCAGATAGTCCCCGACTATACGACGGAGATAGGTCGGCACCCGGTGATACCGGAGTGCCTCCTAATGCAGCTCCAGGGCATGGAGTTGAAGGCGTTGGCGATGTCGAGACACCGCCAATACAACCCCTGGCCACTGCATCCCCCGTCGTGAGGGCTCTCACGCGCATGATGGCGTCCACCGTAGAGCGCCTCTTGCGGAAACCAAACTGGTGTTCCGCAAGATCCGGCCCCGTCCCCGCAAGGTGCTCGGCGAGGCGGTTTGCAATTACTCTTTCAAAGAGCTTGCCCACCTCGTCGAGCAGCACCACGGGCCGGTATGCGGACGGAGAGTCCGCAGGGCGCCCGGCTTCCGAATGAGGACCAGCTTCCCGTCTTCCAACGAAGCGGGAATTGGCCTCTCCAAGCATGCGCTTAGGAGCCCCTCAGTCGGGGCCGAGGCCTCCGAGGCCAGGACCCAGGCTTTGCCAGGCAAGCCATCGGGTCCTGGGGCGGTATTCTGGCCTTGAGCCTACGTACCGCCACCTCAGGTTCACCCCGGTCCCTTCCGGGATGTCGTCGTCGTCGTCCTGGTGGTCCGCTTCCGGCACCGCAGGTGGCGGAGCCATAGGCGGGGGCGGATGTTCCCCGCGCGCAGGGAACAGAGCGCTCACCACATCCTCCACGAGCTGAGGCCGGAGACTCTGCGTCAGCGGGGGGGCCCAGGT
Organism: Parnassius orleans; assembly: GCA_029286625.1. NCBI lineage: Eukaryota > Metazoa > Arthropoda > Insecta > Lepidoptera > Papilionidae > Parnassius > Parnassius orleans. Next base: position 47,881 of record JAGSMP010000009.1, read on the forward strand.
GCGGAGTTTATCCCGCACCATCTTGTAAGGGCGCCCCCACGGATCTCTATCGAGAGTCTCCAGCATCTCCTCACGGGCCCGATCCCGGGCCCGCAGGACAGCCTCCCGGAGGGCGGTCTTCGCCGCTCTGTATCCCTCGTACAGCCCCGCCTCAATGGCTGCCGCATTCGGTGGACGAATGCGGAGCCTGCGATGCCTGGCGTACAGGTGCCGCGCGGCGACACACGCCTCGCGCAGAGACGTCAGCTCACGCGACCACCAATACACCTGACGCCGGGCACTTCCTGGCCGGACGCGGGGCATTGCCACGTCACATATCTCGGACATGGCCTCCTGGAACCACCCTGCCTCATCATTGACGTCGGCAGGCCTGTCCGGTGATGACACCCAGGCCTGCACGATCGAGGCTTCCAGGAGGAGCCCCGGTCCAGCTGCTTCAGCGCCCAACGCGGACCACTCGGGGCCTGTAGGACTGGCGCGCTCGAGGGCTGGGTGGAGACGTCAAACCGGATGTACCGGTGGTCGGAGTAGGTCTCCACCCCCTCCATGACACGCCAGTCAATGGCACGCGGCGACAGAGCGGGGCTAGCGAACGAAATGTCCACCACCGACTCGCCCCGCATCCGCACACACGTGGGGACAGAACCCCGATTTAGGACGACCAGGCCTGTCTCCAGAGCCCAGTCTTCCACCATCCTACCCCGCACATCTGTACGACGAGAACCCCAAGCCAAGTTCTTGGCATTGAAGTCCCCGAGGACAAGTACGGGGAGGGGATAGCTTCCGACGACGACTGCTCTCAGCTCTGCAAGAGAGTTGTGAAACTCGGCGAGAGATCGGTTCGGGGAGAAGTACACCCCCACAATGACGAACTCCCCGAACCGTGCTGCTACGCACCCCTGACCCCTCCTGACACCTTCAGGGGTCGGGGTACCGGCGGCGGCTGAAGAAATGATGGCCACTGAGCCGTTAAGGTCCGCCACCCAGTCCTCCCTAGGCCAGACAAAATACGGCTCAGCGACCACAGCGATGTTAATCGACCACTGCGCCATGCTCTGGAGCAACAGATCCTGAGCACAGGCGCAGTGGTTGATATTCGCCTGGAGGAAGCTTAATGGGGCCGTTATAGGCATTCCATTTCAGCTTCCTCCACGGGGCGCCTCTGCGGGCGTCGGTGTCGCGGCGGCGGCGGCAGCGACAGCGACAGCGGCGGCGGCGGCAGTCGCGACTGCGGCGGTGGCCACAGAGGCGGTGGCGGCGGAGGCCCTCCCTACCCGCGGCCTTGGCCTTGGCGGGTGGCACGCAGGCCCTGCTTCCGGCCCGGTGATCGGCTGGCTTGCCGGTCGCCGCACATGCATCACAGTGCGGCGTGGCGCAGCAGGTCGCCGATATGTGTCCGGGCTGACAGCAGCGGAAGCAAAGGCCACTGCGGTCAACCTCCGAGGCGCATTTCACCGATACGTGGTGCCCCACGAGACAGCGGTAGCACCTCAGAGGTCTGGGCTCCAGCAGCTTAACCTGCGCTGAGACCCAGCCCACCAGAAGCCTTCGGCCCTCCACTATGGTTTTGGCCGCCGTAACAGGGCAGCACACCGTGGCGGCATGCATACCCTGTTGGACCGGGCGTATGGCGCCTGACCTGATCTGGTCAGTAGTGCACCCCCCGGACCTGGCGACGGCGGCCACCAACTCCTCCTCCGATACCGAGTCGTCCAGACCCATGATGCGCAGGTCTGCGCATCTGACGGGCCTGGACACTCGGGCCTCGTCCGCGTCCAGGGACGCTCTGAGCTTCGCAGCCAGAGCGTCCGCGGTCGCGCCACTGGATTCCCCGGGGATCTCCAGCATACGGGCCCCCGTCTGGGTGACTTTGAGCCGGAGGCCCCCGGTGATCCCGAGCTCCCCGAGATCCACCGCCTCTTTCGCCTTTGCGAGCAGATCGCGGTAGGTAACGCCCTTCTTTTCCGCGTCCGGCTGTAGTGTAATCACTACAGCTGCGGTCTTCGGGGCGCGGAGCCTAGCCGCGATCTTGCGCGCCCTGAACTGGCGCTGCCGCTCCTGCTCTTTGGCCTTTTTGGCTGCCTTCTTCCCCTTATTTTTCCCCGACCACCTGCCAACCGGCTTCAGCCGCGGGAGGTGTAGGGAGCTGAGGGGGCGGTGGCGGCGGCGGCAGCTGGCTTGCCGCTGGCGCTGGCACATTCGCCGCAGGCACTGGGGCTGGCGCAGCCACCGCCTGTGCTGCCGCTTTGCCCTTTTTTGCCTTCGCCTTGCCTCTCCTTCCCGTTGCCGGCTTAGCCGGAGCCGGTTCAGCCGGTACCGGTTTGCCGGAGCCGGCTTTCAGGGGAGGAGGGCAACTGCAGCCCCGCCCGAAGGCTGGCTGGACGGCCCCGGCTTGGATGCGGCAGCTGTGGCCGCCGCGTACGAGACCGTTGCCGGCCTCGCCGCCGTCTTGTTTGCCCTAGGGGCCGCAGGACGATGCCTCCAGCACGGAGAACCGGTGCTGGAAGGCAGCCAGCTCCTGCCGGACCAGGTTCAGAACCTGGTTCTCCATCGGCACGGGCTGGCTTGGGCGCTGCGTCTGGGGCGCCGCGCGAGAGGCAGGCTCACGTAGACTGGCCAGGTCTGCGCGGAGCTTCTCGTTCTCCTTCTGGAGAGTCTCCATGGCGGACGTCAGGCGGGCCACATCCGCCCGCAGCTCCGCTACCAGTTGGCCTCCGCAGCCGCCATGATGGAGGCGGAGGCCGCGGGAATGGCCTTTAACTTTGAGGAGGCCTTTTGCTTGTGGGCCACGACCTTGATCGCGGCCTCCACCTCCTTTGCGAATCTGGCCTTACGCTCCACCTCGGAGCCGCCAGTCGCATCCGTCTCTTCGCCTGATACCCGAGCCGTATCGCCCGGGTGGCGCCCCTCCTCGGCATGCTTTGCCGCTTGTTCGGCCCTCTGATTGTCAGAGGGCCCCTCCCCTTGCCTCTCAGCCCGCCCCGCCTGTTGGTGGGGATTTTCCGGGCCGAAGCCTCCTCTTCATCGGCTGACGACCCCTGGTCGCCATCCCGCCTGGACCGCTTGCGGAAGAACTTACTGGTCTCCGCGGTCCCAGGCTCCACGCGTCGGGAGCTCTCTGAGCCTCCCACGCTGCTCGATGCGGCGTCGGACTCTGTCCCCGCATCGTTCCTCCTCTCCTCTATGTTGCCGTTGTCGGCGGTTTTGGTTTTTATTTCCATATTTGTACCCACGAGTATGGGAGTAATTAAAGGTCCACCTTGGCAGTGACCCCTTACCAAGGTAAGCAGATTTAGAGGATTTATTACTCGCCAGGGGGTCTGCAGGTACCCTGGCGAGGAGCGCACTATCGACTGATTTGTTCGTAGAACCCGTCAGCCATCCATCCCTCGCGGTGCGTCGCCGCTTGAGATTCGGGGTAACTTTTATAGAGGTTTTCCCTCGCGGTCCGGGCGGTTAAGCCAAGACCCTCGGTCCCAATCAAAGCCGCGAGACATGATCCACGACACTTCGATACTGGGATTACGAGACCGGCGGTGACAGCAAAGGATGAATCCTTCACTGTCTGCCCGGAGGCAGGGTAAGTGCACACCAAGCCGCCCTCACTCCTCTGCTATGCCCTCTGCTGATCAGAGGGTCACGCAGTGGAACGCGCCGTTGGTCCGGGACGGACCCCACCCATGTCAGAATAATTAGCCGCGGCAGTAACCTTCCCAAGGAGTAAGAATTCTTCTCATTTCTCGAGGAAGATTACTGCCGCGCCCAGGTGCACCGGCCCAGTAGCTGCTCTTCCTCCAGACTTATCGAGAGGACCCGCAACTACCAGGCACACGTGGAGGACTTCTGACTTGTTTCGAATTCAGTTGCTGAGAGTTGAAGTTGCTCTACGATTCGTTAGTATTCAACATAGTTCTAAAATCTAGAATTGGCTAACAGCTACTACATGAAAATTGTTATTTTAGAGTAATTAAGACAAGCCTACATGCATAATGATGTTACCTTTAAACAGAAATGGGGTCTGGAAAATTGGGTCTTACATTGTCATGGTATAGGAAGTTAATGTTTAGTTTAAAGTGATTTAAGGTTGTTTACATAAATATATAATATTTTAATTTAAAACGACATCTTATGTAATAAATTGATTTATATTTGCTGTGTGGTAGCGGCGTAAGAAAACATCACCCCATTTCGTCTGAGGGCGTAAGAATCGAATATGGGAAAACCAGAAAGATCAAATGGCTATTGATGGATGGTGGTAAACCAGGCGCAGCATTGATTCGCCTGCTAAGTTATGAAATTAAGGCAATCCCTTATATGGAGAAACTTTACGTGTTAGAGCTATGCTGCAGCTATATTATGGTTGTAGCACGAATGGATCTGCCTGATCTGAGAAGGACCATGCTCTCATAGAATACCAGCGTGAAATAGCAGCTTAATGCTGCTTTTTGGCACCATTATTCTAAAAAAAGCGGACGAAAAAGTAGTGACGCGGTGATAGTGTAGAAGCGGCGATCTGTCAACCTTATCCGTGTCATTGCGTTAGTAGTTTCGACGACTTAGCACTTCACGGACTTTTAGGTAAGAAAAGTACTGCTAGGTTCCCCCTATCCAGCCACGGTTCTCTACACGATGTTATCGGAAGGGCTTTTGTCTCTATAAATGTTTCCTCGAATTTGGTTTTATAGCCTTTTGAAATATTTAGAGACGATGGTAAGGAATGCGCCGATATAACTTTGGTCATCTTGGAGGGAGGTAAAGTCCTGTCATCATCATGTCAACACTTTGTCGGCCTCTCGTTCCAAGTGTACCTAACTGATTGTATATTTAATTAATATATATACATTAACGGTACGGACTATTGGTCGCTACTAGTTGTCACCACTGGGAACTGGGTTTTTTCTCGCCCAAATGCTTATTATAGCCATTTAGTTAGAAAACGCATCAGTGTTTTAGGATAGAACTCTTTGATTATTTTAGTTTTTAGTCTTTCTTTTTCTTAAAAATAGTATTATAATTCTATTATTATGTATCTTATTTAAATAAATTATGTATTAATAAATATATATTAATAGCACTTATAGCAATTTTTCCGTAAATAGTCAAATGTTTTAGTCTATTTACCGATAAAGTGAAAATGTAATTACCTGGACTTTTAAAACGAAAATAGATAAGAAATTTATAATATATAACATTTTATAATTAAAAGTATTTGCTTAGCCCATTTCTCGAACTTGTACATGTTAACAGCTCAAGCTGTTCTCAACACAATTGCACAAAGTTTCGTGCGGAACATTTCCGTGCTTATCGAAATCATTTTGTGCTCTGCAAAGTTGCATGAGGCAGAATTAGTTAGTTTAACTACTAGTACATTCAAACCACACTTCTAAAACTGTTATATTATTTTAATAATTCTAGTTTTAATCATAAATATATTATGTAGTTTTTATTTAAATAAAAACTATAACAATAATTATTGATTGTTGAATGAAAAACATCGTTGGTATGAGTATATTCATTTAAACCGTGACCGTTTCACGAGCTTATCACCGTGTTATTCTTTTTAGTTCTTAACCCTTTAATTCGCAATGTTAAGTATACTCAATTATTAATAAAAATATTTATTTGGTAGAAATTGTTGATTATTTCTACGGTAACACTTTACAATCGGAGAGGCAAACAAACTGACAAGCTAAAAAAAGTATGTCACACTTCATACGTCAAAACTTGACACTGAGCCGCAAAATGGCGTCGGGTGTAGCAGCAATGCGTGACCGTAAGGTAATTTATTTCTGAATTTCACGGTTGTCATAAGATTTGTACATTTATTTTGCTATAATTGTGTTTGCAAATAACTAACATTTGTTTTCATCTTATTATTGCATTCCCAACTGCATTTACTAATGAAATAAAACAAGCGTTTGATGCATGTTAGTATTTTTAACATTGCGAGATATAGACTAAAGTACATATAAATGGGTACTTAAGAATACTCAACGTTGCCCGACACATAGAATAACATTAATGCTGTTTTATATGGTGTTTTTATGTTTTTTTTTGGTAATAAGTTATGGTTTTTAATAGCTATCTTTTTATTGGTTATTGTTTAAAATGTAATGCATTTGGGTTTGTTTGAAATGATGCGAATTTCTTTAAGTGTATTAGTTTGGTTATTTGGGTTTTGCATACTTTCTTTTTGCTTATTGAAGATAAAACCACAATGGGAGCGGACTAGGCGTATTATGGCTTTGTTGCCCCCTGCATGCGCCTCTTCTGATAGTAGCAATACTTCAGAAGATGAAGACCAGGTTCCTAAATTACTAGAACACGTTGAAGCGCATTCGCTTATCTGATTTTAGTTCCGAGCCAAAATCAATAGTCTTCTTTAGAAAGGTTAAATATCCTGGACGATCTATCTGATGATGGTAACTCCAATATCCAACAAAATCCAGAATCTCCCATATCTCCTTACGAAGAAGATGCAGTCCCATTGGCTCTACTTATGAATGAGATGTTTAGACCGGGGTCAGAGTTACTACATACCCTACCTACATTAAATTCACCACTTTTATCTGCACTTCCGGAAAATACAAGATCAAATAAAAGAAAAGTTAACAATAGACCGAAATTAGTAACAAAAAAGGTAAAAAAATATATCCGCAAACCTCTGAATTTCAAATGGACAAAAGGCATTTTCTCAAAAACAGTTATTCAAAATATTTTTTATTACTTTTATGGACATTGTTATTATAGGAAATATATTTTTGTACAAGAACTATTAAATTACGAAAAAAGAAATTACTTACGCATTAAAGGGTTAAATGTCAGTTTTTACTTTTTATTCAAAAAATATTATATAACCTTCTGAAGTAAGGAATATCACAATCTCAATTTCGTCTTTTTTACCACGTGCTCGGCGGTGAAGGAAAACATCGTGAGAAAACCTGCATGTCTGAGAAATAAAAAAAAATATTTCGAAGACATTTGAAGTTCGCCAACACGCAATAGGGCAGCGTGGCGGACATTTCCTTGCCCTGAAACCCTCTCAAAAATGAGAGGAGGCCTGTGCTCAGCAGTGGGACGTATATAGGCTGTAACTTTAACTTTTTAACTTTAATGTCGTTTAAATAGTTACATTAAAACTTCATCCCCTATTTTGCCATTATAACCTATTGAATAAAATATATAATTATATATAACTAGCGATTCGCCTCGGCTTCGCACGGGTGATTTCTGGATCTCGACAACAGCGCCACCTATCGGTTTCACTTGTGAATCTAAACCATCCAGCCATCCACTCAAATGCACACAAAAAATTCATCAAAATCGTTCGAGCCGTTTTCGAGTTTTAGCGAGACTAACGGACAGCAATTAACTTATAGGTCGTGGAAAAATTTTCTTCGTATTTAGTTTGAATAAAATTGAAGAAAAATATCTTTGGTTGTACGTGAATCTAACGAAAAAATTCGGTACATTCTGAAGTTTTATTACAAAAAAGGGAAGTATGCGATTCAAGCCGCGAAAAAATTTGTGATGTTTATGGACCTAATGCAGTGTCAGTAAGAGTAGCACAAAGTTGGTTCAGGCGTTTTCAGTCCGGGAATTCTGATGTCAAAGATGCAGCTCGCTCTGGTCGTCCTCATGGTCAAAGGGTAGTCAAGCTCCACAGACTGTAGCGAAACCCGGAATAATACACAATAAGGTGATGCTGTGTGTATGGTGGGATTGGAAGGGCATCGTTTATTATGAGCTTTTACCGCCGGGCGAAACTATCGGTTCAGTTTCTACTGCCAACTACTAATGGGACTCAAGCAGGAAATTGACAAAAACATTTTAATTTTCATCATGATAACGCCAGATCACACACAGCTTTGGCCACTCAACAAAAATTGAGAGCGCTTGGTTGGGAATTGTTAATGCATCCAGCATATAGTCTTAGTACTGACCTTGCACCCTCGGATTTTCACCTGTTTCGGTCTCTTCAGAATTATTTGGGTAGTATTAGGTTAACATCAACAGAGGACTGTCAAAACTACTTGTCGCATTTTTAATCAAAAATTCCAAGATTTCTACAGCAACGGGATTATGTCACTACCTACAAGATGGCAACAAGTTATCGATCAAAATGGCACATAGATATTATAATTAAATGTAATTAAACTTTGAAAAAAAATGTTATGTGAAATAAATAGACCTTTTATAGATACATATACAGAATGTCCCAAAAGTCGACGTCAAGCCGGAATAGGGTGATAGGACAAATCATAATAGTTAACAGAAAAATATAAAAAAATCTTAGTCATGTATTTTTAAATTACAATAATTTCTTTTTTTTGAAAAATGTACAACCTGTGATGGTTTTCAGCTCCTTTAGCTACAAAACTTTACTTTTTCAATTTTTTTGTGTAATCTTGGGTAGTGCTTTTGTAACCTGTTGCTTTTAATTCTTAGCTAACTGCTCCAACTTAGAAGAAAATGTCACATTTATTTGAACCAAGAATGAAAAATTAATACTGCGCCCAACTTTAACTGACTGTACTGAAAAAAAAAATGTACTACGCCAGTTTAGCAAGTAACCTTAAAAGTTGACGCATCTAGTAAGGATTCTAAAACAGTATAGCACTTGCTACATTATTTCTTAGATTACAGGAAGATAATTTTTCTTCAAGAATCCCAGTTTTAAAAAATCTTTTATCTACTAAAATGATTTTAGTGTAACCAAAGCTTACCTTGAGCGCAACTAAGATTCCAGTTTTAGCGAGAGGAAGTATCATTCCATGAAGTGTGAGTGAGACAGATAGTGACGCTTTGATTCAGATGCTAATGGGTGAGTGAGACAGATAGTGACGCTAATGTGTCAAATACCAAGAAAGTCATTTTATGAGGTGAGCGAGACAGATAGTGGTGCCACTTTTGAGTATTGGCACACGCAATGTAGATCAGTACGTTACGCTCCTTCGTTTACTACGCATCTTTCCGTATTCGTTCGTGTTATTTCGTACTTACCGACTTTTTGCTTCGCTTATTGGACTTGTTCGCTTGTGATTTGGATTTGGACAGTTTCGATCTTTTAACGACAACCTTGGCTTTCTACTGGACTATAGTGTGATTGTGTAGTGTCTGTGTACACCATACCGGAATATGTAAACATGCACTACATTTATGGGGAATGCAGAGGCAATGCTAGTGCTGCGGCTAGACTGTATCGCGAGAGATATCATAATGCTGATCGCTATCCAGATCATCGATTTTTTACAAATGTGCACCGTCTACTCTTTACTGAGGGGCAGACTTCCAAACCAAGTACACGGTGAAGGAAGAAGTTCGTTACCTTACGAGGACTTAGTACTACAAGCAGTTGAAAAAGACCCAAGTACTTCGGTACGAGCAATTCAGGAAAGCACAGGAGTGCCCAAAAGTACAGCTCACCGAATTTTACAAAAAAATGAGTTATACCCGTACCATGTACAGAGAGTACAAACCCTGCTACCTCAAGATTATCAACGTCGGGTTGCGTTTTGCCAAACGATGCTACAAAGACACCGCGAAGACCCGCGATTCTTAGAAAAAAAATTGTGGACGGATGAATCGACATTTAAAAAGACGGTTACATGAACCTACATAATTTAAACGAGTGGCACGTAGAGAATCCGAATTTAATGAGACAAGACTGATCTCAATATCGTTTTAAAATAAACATGTGGACTGGAATTTTAAACGGAAGAGTCATAGGACCTTTTGAGTTGGCAGAGGTCTTGAATGCTGAAATTTATTCAGATATTTTACAAAACCATTTACCTAATTTACTTGAAGACGTGCCACTAAGTATTTACAGAGAGATGTGGTATCAGCAAGATGGCTGCCCAGCTCACTATGCCCGCTCCGTGACACAATATCTCAATGAAGAATATCCGGGCAGATGGATAGGGCGGTCTGGTACGATCTCGTGGCCAGCCCGTTCCCCGGATCTAAATCCGTTAGATTTTTTTTACTGGGGAGCAGTGAAAGAGAAAGTTTATTTAAAGCCAATTGAAAATTTAGCTGAGCTTCGGCAAAGAATTACGGAAGCAGCTGAATTTGTCAACAACGGAAGATTTGCCCGTCTGATAACCCGGTCTTTTTTAAGAAGATGTCGAGCTTGTATTGCAGCTGAAGGAAAGCAATTTGAACACCTTTTGTAAAAAAATCTCAGCATCCAAATAATTGTTGTTTAATTTTAAACTTAAGGAAAATTTATCCTAAATTTAAGAAAAAGTATGACTCGAATGCGTCACTATCTGTCTCACTCACACTTCATGGATTGATTCTTCCTCTCACTCAAACTAGAATCTTAGTTACTCTCATGGCAAGCTTTGGTTACACTAAAATCATTTTTAGTAGTTAAAAAGAATTTTATCAAAACTGGGATTCTTGAAGAAAAATTTTTTTCCTGTAATCTAAGAAATAATGTAGCAAGTGCTATACCATTTTAGAATCCTTATTAAATGCGTCAACTTTTTAGGTTACTTGCTAAACTCGCGTAGTACTTTTTTTTCAGTACAGTCAGTTAAAGTTGGGCGAAGTATTAATTTTTCATTCTTGGTTCGGATAAATGGTACATTTTCTTCTAAGTTGGAGCAGTTAGCTAAGAATTAAAAGCAACAGGTTACAAAAGCACTACCCAAGATTACACAAAAAAATTGAAAAAAGTAAAGGTTTGTAGCTAAAGGAGCTGAAAACCATCACAGGTTGTACATTTTTCAAAAAAAAGAAATTATTGTAATTTAAAAATACATGACTAAGATTTTTTTATATTTTTCTGTTAACTATTATGATTTGTCCTATCACCCTATTCCGGCTTGACGTCGACTTTTGGGACAACCTGTATATACATAAAACACACACAATTGAATTGTGCTCCCCCTTTTTTGAAGTCAGCTTAATACTGTCACTAGTTATTTAAATAGGTTATATAGTTGTATAAAAGCAATTATAGTGTTTAATCAAGACGTGAACTGAGGGCCTAAAGCTTTAAAGTAGATGCAATTGCGGCGTAATAGCGAATTTAGCGGTTTCGTGTTTACATTCGCCACTAGGAGTTTGCACGGATGTAATTTTAGACGACGGTATTTTATTTTTAATAAAAAAACCTAAAACTGAGTTCAGCAAAAGTGGACTTAGTTTTGGACTTAGACATTAATAAAGAAAGAAATGTGTGCTGAATTTCTTATCTTATAAAATGAATTAAGACAATATCGTTCTGACATCTGTTTTTTTTTGCTCTTAGATTGTGCGTTCGCTATAAATTGTATGGTACGTAAGCAACCTGATTTCGATTACCGGCACCAATGAGATTGTTAATTGCAATATTAAGTGCGGAGTAACGTGAGGAGTGAGAAATGTGAGGAAACCTGCATGTGTGAGAAATAAAGGAATAAAATGTTTCAAGAACGTGTAAACTCACAGAATACCAGCGTAAAATAGCAGCTTAGTGCTGCTGTGTATCGTATGGTGAGTGTAGAGAACCGGACACACTTTTTACTGGAAACGAGGCATTCCCTCTTAGTCCTCACGGGTGAAAACGCATCTGCATCTTGATTCGTAATCGAGGATAGATGTAGATGTCTATGGGCCACAGCAACCACTTATCATCAGGTGGACTGTGTGCTCGCTTGTCACCCTTATTCTATAAAAAAAAACTCCTTGAATACGTACTAGCGCAGCGCGGCAGACTAACCGCTCCATAACCCTCTCGGAAATTAGAGGAGACCTGTGCTCAGCAGTGAAATTTATGTAGTTATTATCATTACATTTAGTGAAATACTTAAATATTCGCTTCTTTCAAAGCAAGGGCCCCAGCCCAAAAATATAATAATATGTTATATTATATTTCTTTAAATTTTATATTAATTTTTATAATAATTATCTTTAAGTTTTCATATTGCTTTTTCTTAACATCGTTCTAGTTGAAATCAACAATTTGTTTTGTAGTTTACATGTCGAAGCACATATATGGAATAAAAATTATGGATTACGAAAATTTTTACATATGTTATGACTTCTTAAAACTATAACGAAAATGTGAAATATTTATTTTAAAACAAAACAAATAAACACTGGGATTGGGGCAACCTATTATTGGTATATACACAAATATTTTTAAGTACATCCCTAAAGTTTAATTACATTATTTTATTTTATTGTAAGTACTTAATGTTTTGGTAGGACATAGTATTTCACGATGTCGAAAATAAAGTTGCAAAAGTCGGTCAAGTGGGAGTCCGTACCGCACATCAAGTGTTCGATCTCTTGCCTATCCAGTTACGGACGCTGCCTTGTCAAGAATATTACTGAAAAGTAACTACGTAGGTCGTTTTTTTAACAAAAGCGAAAAATCATTTGTTAATAACTTAAAAGTAAGACTTCAGTCAATCTTAAAAAATGAAATTGAAAGTATAACCAACACGAAAGTTTAATAAAATTTTAGAATTTTATGATACTAATAAATTCAGAATGATATTAGTGTAGCCATGGAAGTTAATCAATATTAAAGCCACCTACATATTATATTTATACAAATATAGACATCATATATAATAATCGTCCCTTCAGTAATTTAAGTAGGTTGTTATATTAAACTGAGGAGCGTTATGATCCTGATGACTGTAGCTAGAACAGATTACACGTGTAAATTGTTTGTTACTTGCTTACCTTAGTAATTGCAACGTTCTGAAATAGATAGATTTAACTTAAACTTTAATCATTTGACATTTAGTTAAGTATTCCTTTGTGATTTTGATATAGTATGCCTTAACTTAACTTCACAATGCGTATATTCAAAAGCTAACTCATCTATTATGACGTAGCGGATTTCATCTTCTATTACGTTGTAGAGTCACTTCGAAAGTCTGCTTCTGGGACTTATTAGTGGTAATATTAAATACTTAATTTAATAATTAGAATTGAATAAGGAAGTTATTTATAATAATTGGACTGCGGGTAATCAAAACACACTCTCCTTTAGCTGCTCCACTCAATAAAGGCTTTTTATATTTCTCTTTCTTTATGCTTCATTAATTTTTCAGCTCTTTGATGCACAGCTGGTGGCGTTGCATGTCTTAGTACATCGAAGCCTTGCATGCCGCTACTCGAGAAAAAAACGTACCATTTCGCTTACGCTGATTCATATATACTTGGCATTAAAGCTGAGCTCCCTTAGAACATAACTTGACATTTCTTCCCCTTCGCTGTAATGTCATCGATGATTTAATCATTTTGCGTGCCTTGTAGCCTATATATTAAAATAAGCCGCAGGTGACAGTATATCTCTTCACGCCAGTTGTAAACTACCAAAACTAGCAATGGGGAGCGGCGTCAAACGTCAGCAGCGTCAGAAGTTACAAAAGTTGTGATGACGAGAGGGTTTAAGGGCAAAGAAATGTCCGCCGCGCTGCCTCAATGCCTTTTGGCGGACTTCACGTCTTCGAAATATTTTTTCACTGTCAGTGAATTAGCACTTAAAATGGTGATCAGCAATTTATATGGTGCCAGCGACGATTATGCTCGGTTTGCTCGCGTACAGTAAAATTTAAAACGAGCATGCAGTCCTTGAGCTACCACTGCTCCATTTTGTTACATGATATATAAATTGTTATGAGCTATATGTATTCAAATCAAAAACGTTGTTAGCAAACCATACATATTGTTTGACGTTGTGAGGTCTGTCATGAAGTCATTACCAGGCACTGTAATCGCCACATGTAACGGGAGCAGATTGATTTCTATAAATATACAGGTAGATATTTACACGAATACTACACATTAAATGAAACAAATATTACGGATTTTGTCGCGTTTTTTTTAATTATTTTTAATTACCGGTCGTTTCGGTTGATTTAAAGCACCCATTGTTACGAGGCACTAAGGTGTTTGACGCATCCTCCCAGTAATGAGAAAAGGCTCAGTGTGCCATTAGGTCGTACACAAAGTAATGGCTACACCATTACTTTGTTTGCCTTTATTATATATACACATCGGTCATGTGCTTATAAAATAAATAAAATACAATTCCTTTGTAACGGTGCACCTGAATACACCCTTACAAATAATTATAATTAATTAATCTTAAATAGATAATAATATAGATATAATCTTAAATAGATTATAGTGATATATTCTAATCTTAAAATAAAAACAAATCAATTATTACATATTATTAATTTAAAATACTTATTCTACGTAACCATAAAATAATTATTTAATCCGCGCACCGTGAACCGCTTTGCTCACCGATCTCTAAATCAAAAGACACGGTAGGATGCGGATACGATCACGAGTCCCCGTTCGGGCCATTCCTTGTTCATTTCTACCTGAGACTGCTTGAAGTTCGCAACGCGCGTGAGCCTAAACTAACGACCGTTGAACTTGCTACCTACATTCAAAATTTAAATTATTCAAAGTGCATTTGATCCCGCTGGGGTGAGTTCTTATTTATTTAAACATTGTAACTGTTCTGCTTGATTCCTATCTCTTCTGCTGAGGCTGTTTAGTGCTTTTTAACTTCCTAGAAGGGGTGCTGGAATTTGACTAGGGCGCATATAGTGCTATTGAAAGTTTCCCTAATGGTGGCCTCCGTCTGGGAATCCAGGATCCACCTACCACCTAAGGCCCACTTGCTTGCCGTGCCACGAGCTAACGGAGTGTTGGCCTACCATCCTACCAACGGCCATCATCACCTTCGGGCTTGGGTATCATCGGCTCCTTCTGCTAGCTGGCTATCTACGACTCTGAAGGAACAGCGCTTGGACTTCGCCCCCCAAGTCAGGCCAGTGATCCCCTTCCTAGAAACTTACTTTGTACGTGTGCGGAAGTAAGATAAATACATAAATAAATAATTTACTATAAATCTTGACTTTTTTAAGAACCCACCTACTTCTGAACCCCTACCGGTACAGTGGCGCCCATCGTGATTAATCTTACTTCCAAACATTCGCTTTTTTTCCTCGCTTTGCAGCTCTCAATTTAAGTACTTTATGAACGAGGTGGTGTCTACAATAGCGAAATGGTACGTTTTTTTAAATAATTTAATAAGTGTTCATATCCACCAAATTATTATAGTGTCGATTGTTATGTAGAATATTACTATTACTTACCCATTCTTTTGTTTAATATATTTAATATAATAAATGTAGATATTGTAAATACCCTGATAACTTTTAAACTATTGAAAGTCGTAATTATATACGTAACAGTTCGCATATAAACAACTGTTGATTTTGCTTTTTTTAATTGTGTAAGTACCTACATTAAAATTAGTAATAGTTTACACCGAATCGTAGTTAGATATTACGTTGTAGTTTATTTTGTAAAGAACAGAATTGCAGTTGTATAGGTTTAGATGCGGTAATTTTATGCTTGTAGTATCCTGCTATTCTTTTGTCTTGTTTTTAGCATTTTGTTGTAAATACACAATGGGAACTCACCCTATTAAATATTTTCTGCTAAACAAACAGGAGTACTTATTAAAGGCGATGAACCGGCTCCTATTGTATTAGGTTTACGTAAACAAATATCAAAACTTATTTCGTTAATACCTAATGATGATCTTTTTGAATCGGGTCTTGATATAACGGTCGATTATGAGAGCGTTCAAAGTTCTATAACTCAGCCGGCTACCCGAATTAATTCCTTAACCGAAAAATATGATTACAATATTTTTGAGCGAACTAAAGCATTGCATGATCATATTTATCATCGTTTAAGACAAATAGATAGATCTAATCCTTCCTTCGTAAAAAAGATTAATTATTTTAGACGTCTTATCGACAAAATTATTTTCTATGCAAAAGTTAGACTGCTAATAATAACGCATCCGAGCAAACTAGTTCTACAAACTTATCTTCACTACGCGACGGCTCACCGATTGTATCGGTGCAGTGCGAACACTTGAGCACTAGCGAGCTGCATAAATTTAAATATGACGTACAACTTGCGTTCGTGCGTTCATACAAAAGATAAACGAGTTTCAAACTGTTAGGAATTTACCTTCAAGCAAATTATTAATGTATGCATCGGAATTATTTACTGATAATGCACTTCATTGGTATCGTAGTGTTCGTGACACAGTAAGTACTTGGGGAGAATTACTTAATCTACTAAGCGAGGATTTTACACCTTTTGACTACGATTACAAACTAATGTCCGAAATTCGAAACAGAACACGGGGTGAATCCGAGAATATTATTATCTATTTATCAATTATGTCTCAACTCTTTTCACGTCTATCTGCACCACTTTCAGAAAAAACATAAATTTGATATTCTGTTACACAAAATATGACCGTGCTATGCGACTGTTCTCGCATCCTGTGTTACCGGTGTTGATTCTATTGCGACACTTCGTAAACTATGCCTTAATTATAAAATATTCAGTGCCTTTCGTCTCAATTTCAAGTAAAACCATTGCCCCTGATTTAGCCTATACAAAATCAGAACCTAGCTTTTACAAAAATAATTATTATAATAAAAAATTTAACACCCAGTCAAATAATAATTTCTATCATAATTATAAATCTGGTGCCAATGTACCAATATCAGCTATTGAATCTAACCCTAGTACTTCATCTCGAACGCCGGTTTTCTGTCCACGTTGCCGTATTAATGACCATTCACTGAGACAATGTAAGCAAGAACGTCACCCGGTCTGCTTTAAATTTGGCTTAAAAAACTTCACTTACCCTAACTGTCCTAAATTTAATTCCGAAGTAAATAATATATCAAAAACCTCTTCTAACTTCGATATGGAAGACTGGAAAAATTGGTTAACTACAATAAAAATTTACAGATGTTACAATACTAGGTAACAACTCTCATCTTGACCTACCTTCTTCTTCTAACTTATCTATTATCAAATCCGACACCCTACAGTCATTTATTTCAGCTAGTGGTCATAAATTATCTGCCGTCGCGTATATTAATCATCCCGTTAATTTTGAAAACCAATTTAATCACCTAAAAGCCTATATTATTCCGTCGGTTACATCTCCACTAATTTTAGGTGTAGACTTTTGGGAGAAATTCAAACTATTCCCAAAATTCTCTTGGTCTATTTCACTATCTCATACTAACGAGCAGCAAATATCTTCTTTTAATAATAATTCTTAATAATATAGCCTTATGTTCTTATAATGATCTTAATGAAGTCCAAAAGAATTCGGCAAATAATATCATCAGAAAATTTGAATAAATATTATGAGAGAGTAGGACTTGGACGCACTCGTCTGATAGAACATCAAATTGATACCGGAGATTCACTGCCCATCCGCCAGTGGTACTACAGATTGGCACCAGATAAATTACGCATCATTATCGAACAACTAGATGAAATGCTTAAACTCGGTGTAGTGGAATCTTGCGAGAGCTCGTGGTCTTCCCCTATACTACTCACGCCCAAGAAAGATGGTAAGTTAAGATTCTGCCTGGACAGCCGTAAACTTAATTCTATTACTCGTAAGGATGCGTATAAGCTGCCATATGTTTCCGAGATATTAGATAACCTTAAAAACGCTAAATATTTGAGCAGTATCGATTTGTATAAAGCATTCTCGCAAATACCTATTTACTCGCGATACGTATAGATTTGTCACCATGCCTTTTGGATTAACCAATGCTCCTGCTACGCAACAAAGGCTGGTCGACCAGTTGATAAATAATAATACCGAGTTCGAAAACTCTGTCTTTGTTTTTCTTGACGATATAATTTTAATATCACCTAACTTTGAAGATCACATTTCGCTTCTTATGAAAGTCTATGATAAATTAAAATCCGCTAACCTAACAATTAATTTAGAGAAGTCAAAGTTTTTTCGTAACGAACTTAAATATTTAGGCTATGTAGTCAACTCTAAAGGCTTACACGTAGATCCGAGAAAGGTTGAGGCAATATTAAACTTTCCTACTCCTACTAATAAAAGGGAAGTCAAAGATTTCTCGGAACTTCTTCATCGTACCGAAGGTTTATTCCCAATTTTAGTTCAATCGCTGGTCCACTTAACAAATTAACTTCTACTGGTAAAAGCTGCCCCATTTTCTTGGTCTAAACAAGCTGATGATTCCTTCAAAATATTAAACGAATGCTTATATCCGCCCCAATCTTTTCCTGCCCGGATTACGACAAGACTTTTGAAGTTCACACAGATGCGAGTGATTATGGTATAGGAGCCCTGCTCACTCAAACAGTTGATGGTGTTGAACTTCCTATAGCCTAAATGAGCAAATCGCTATCTGCACAGGAGCGTAATATATATTACTGAGCGAGAATTTTGGCTGTTCTAGTTGCAGTAGAGCACTGGCGTTGCTATGTAGACAATGACCTTAAATTTACGGTGGACACTGACCATTCCGCCTTAAAATGGTTTCTTAATTGCCCACTTGCTTGCCGTGCCACGAGCTAACGGAGTGTTGGCCTACCATCCTACCAACGGCCATCATCACCTTCGGGCTTGGGTATCATCGGCTCCTTCTGCTAGCTGGCTATCTACGACTCTGAAGGAACAGCGCTTGGACTTCGCCCCTCAACGTCAGGCCAGTGATTCCCTTCCTAGAAACTTACTTTGTACGTGTGCGGAAGTAAGATAAATAAATAAATAAATAATTTACTATAAATCTTGACTTTTTTAAGAACCCACCTACCTCTGAACCACCTAAAGTACACCTTGCACGATTAAATAAAATGAATGTAATCAAAATGTTTTTCAAATCGAAATTATTCTACACTTAAGGATTGAGACGATATTTCTCCTAGGTAAAAAAATAAGTCCAATTTCGAACTAAGATTAGAGCAAGATTCTAATGCCAAACTCCAAGACCTTATTAATCATTTGTGTTTTTACAAAAATTTCGTCCTCTAATAATGCTAAAAGTTAGTATGTACTGTTTTCAAGGAATAATTTATTTTATTAAAAATTGGCTAGTTGGTAATTAAGTTTGTGACGGAGAAATAGACACAGATTTTGTGAAAACTTAGTGCTTTGTGGCATTCCTTATGGAAGCCCTATATTCAGCAGTGGATATGAAAAGGGCTGTAATGATAATGATGCTGAAAAAGTATATTATGGTTGCAGCACGAATGGGTCAGCTTGACTCACAGAATATCAGCATAAAATAGCAGCTTAAATCTGCTGTATTTTTTATGTTTAGTGTAGGAACCGGGGACCCTTTTTACTGTAATGGGTTGTAATGTTGCATGTGTATTTTGATATAAACTTAACGTGTCCGATAGGCTCGTACACATCACCCGAGCCTTCCTTACAAATCGCTCCTTTCACTATCGAGTAGAGGGAACCCGTTCCTCGAAACGTTATCTAAAGGCCGGAGTCCCACAAGGCTCCGTCCTGTCTCCACTTCTCTTCACACTCTTCACGAGTGATATCCCCAAGGACCCAATGGTAAACACTGCTCTCTTCGATCTGATTATAACAGAAATAGTCTAACTTTTAAACTCCAAAAAGCTACCAATCGCTTAGGCGAATGCTTCCGCCTATGGAGTATTGAAGTGAATCCCGAAAAAAGTGTAGCAATAAACTTTCAACGGAGTTCAACGCAAAAGGAGATGCGAGGGCCAAAAGCTAAGCTAGTTACTATCTCCTTATACGGCCGCTCCATCCCTTGGGAAAACTCGGCCAAATATCTGGGAGTCACGTTCGACGTCCGCATGAGTTTCGCAAAGCACATAAGTGTAGTTTGCAACAAAGCCAAGACAGTCATTGGCCGTCTCCACCCTCTTGTTAACAGGAAGAGTAAGTTGTCGCTAAGACACAAACTCCACCTGTACAAAACCTGCGTTAGACCTATAATGTCTTACGCAAGTGTAGCTTTTGCCCACACGTATAGGACCCACCTGTATGAACTACAGAAAGTTCAAAACTTTTTCAACCGGAAAGCCACCGGAGTACGGTGGTATCAACGGAATTCAGATCTGCACAGCACAATGATTGCCAACTTCCCACTATCTCGGAATACTTTAAGGAGATGTCTCAGCGCTACTTTGATAGCGCGGAAACCCATACAAACCCGCTAGTGGCTAACGCAGCCAACTACGTCCCGACACCAAACGTCACACGGTATCTCCGAAGACCGCGTAACGTACTCATAGAACAACCACGCTCGCTCGATCCCGTCGACCCAAACGTCGCAGGCACATCAAACACTGACACTACAGCCACACCAATTAGGACAAACACAAGTAGGTTAACGGATGGGGTGCGTCGCACCCGAAGACGGACACGACGCGTTCCAGCACACACCGCGTACACACCGTACATCCGCGTACCTGGGCAGTTCTCACCGCCCAGAACATCGACCGACTCGAGCTAAGCAGTCAGAGGCGGGTGTTCGCACACCCCCCCTCGGAGAGCGGTTAGATAGCTCAAAAATAACCTCAACAGAGGCTACATGATGATTGGTAACAATACCACTTCATAAGGATTAAGCTGTAAGAGCCGCATAGGCTAAAAGCGCAAACATCACAGAAAATAGATGTGAATTTTGATTCTTAATTTAGGATAGATGTAGATGTCTATGGGCCGCAGCATTTACTTACCATTAGGTGGATTGTGTGCTCGTACTCACAGTCACCCTTATCGTTTAAAAAAAATTGTATAAAAAATAAAAAATTGTAGAAGTAGTTTAATATTACATATACTATCATAGATATATTTTTAAATAAAAAAAGATGAAAATTAAATTGAAAATACCTTTATTTTTACTCTTGTTTAATTTTAAAATACAGTTAAAATTTTAGTCTAAAACATTTAGGCTAATATTAAAATGACGTAAAACCAGTTTGCGGTAAACCGTAAGGCCTCGGATACACTACGGGACATTTTGTCCCGCAACATGACGCGGAACACTCAATCTACGTGATGTTGCAACGTTGCACAGTGACCCGCAACATTTTACGTGGTGCGGGACATGTTGCTTGTTCCAGCCTTGGATACACTAGGGCACATTTTGTCCCGCAACATGACGTGGAACACTCAATCTACGTGACGATGCAACGTTGCACAGTGACCCGCAACATGGCCCGCAACATTTTACGTGACGCGGGACATGGTACTTGTTCCCGCGCCGAGAGCGAGCGCACGTGTCCCGTGTCATTTTCGCGCCATTTTGTTAATGAAGTCGTATGCGCAAATTGCCTTGCAATATATCAGTAGTGTGGGGAAACGAAACTGTCCTCTTGCTTCTTGAGCTATACCAGAGTCACGTTTTGTTGTGGGATAAATTACCCAGAAAAAAAATTGAAACCAAAGTACATACCCTCCGTTCGCAATTTATCCGTGAAAGAAAGAAAATAACATCTTCGAAAACGACTGGTAGCGGACGAGAGGACGTGAAGTCCAGTGCATGGTTTGCGTATGACGCAATGAAGTTTTTGCTGAAAGGAGCGACAACTTGTAGTGACTTCGATACTTTGGACACACACGTAAGTCATGTTTTAATTATTATGTAATTATTTGTTTTGATAATATGTTAAAATCATTTTATATGTGTTAGGATTCCGTACCCGAAGGGTACAAATGAAACCCTATTACTTAACCTCCGCTGCCCGTCCGTCCGTCTGTCTATCTGCGGATGAGCACGAGCAATAAAGGTTGTGTACACAAAGTATGTGGCATCTTAGCCAAATCCAAATCTGTTTACCCAAGCGGGTGAACAGATTTGGATGTAATTTTTATTTGTTTGTAAGGCGACTTGATCGGGAGTGTTCTTAGCTATGTACACTTTTTTTATAGGATAGGGTGACAAACGAGCACACAGTCCACCTGATGGTAAGTGGTTGCTATGACCCATAGACATCTACATCTATCCTCAATAAAGGATCAAAATGCAGATGCGTTGTCACCCGTGAGGACTAAGATGGAATGCCTCTTTTCCCGTAAAAATACTCTCCAGTTCACTACACTCACCATACGAAACAGCAGTCTTAAGCTGCTATTTTACGCTGGTATTCTGTGAAAGCGTGGTCCTTCCCCGGTCGAGCCGACGCATTCGTGCTACAACTATACTACTAATATAGTTGCAGCATGGCTCTACCACGTATAAGTAACACACACACACACACACACACACACACACACACACACACACACACACACACACAAAATAAAACACTTTTAATTCACTAGACTTTTTCATAAGAAAAATGTCATTTTTGTTACCAGTTTTACAAAAAAAGAAATATAAAAAAAATGCATACTGATGTTGTTATAATATGTCGTACCACGTTTATTTATTTAAAAATTATTCTGCCAGGGAACTCTTCCTTCTTCACTCATGAAATATTCGGCAAAAATGTGTTTAATTTCCATAGCAGATTGATTGTAGCGTCTTCCCGTACCATTTAAATTCAACATAATAAACAGATCCAATTTCTCTGTGGCAAGATCCTTCCACAATATCATGATCCATATTTTCAGAATCGAAGGTTCCATGTGGGGTTTACAATGATCTCGATTGACTATTTCGCCTTAAAAAGTTATGTAGGTATACACACGCCATTACAACAACTTCAGCATTAGAGGGTTGGAGGGCTATGGGAGTTCGGAATATACGAAATACAACACATAAGATTCCGAACACATTTTCGACAATTCTTCTAGCTCTTGACAGTCGATAGTTGAAAATGCGCTTTGTTGTCCCTATGATGTGATTACCGGAATATGGTTTCATTATGTTTTCTGTCAGTGCAAAAGTGCTGTCTCCTACTAGTACGTAAGGCATATTTGGCCCATCTTGTCGTATTGGGTCTGGATTTGGCCAGTTGAGTTGCTTATTAGCCAAATCTTTATAAAAAGCAGTTTCTTGGAATACTCCACTGTCAGATGATTTTCCTTTGGCACCACAATTTGCATAGATAAAATTATAATTTGCATCCACAATAGCCAATAGGACAATAATTAATAGAATTCGAAGGAGCCTGGATCAAAACGTGTTTACCGTCTATAGATGCAACGCAATGCGGAAAATTCCATAATATTTCATAGCTTTTAGCCTTAGCCTTCCATTCATTTGCAGTAGCTGGAACCTGAAAGTGAATAATTCTAAATTAATTATTTTATAATACTTACGGATTCATGTTTTACAAATGTTTGAAATAATACATGTTATGTATTATTTCAAACATGAATATTTATAATAATAATATTGATATATTGAGTTCTCATTTTTCAGAGCCCACAAAGCCAAGACAAGATTCCTACTTCTCCGGATGAAGATGCCGTTCTAGAGTCTCAGTCTACCGTTCAGGAATCTCACTCTCCTGATCACCTAGAATCGCAGTCCACTATTGAGCAAGTGCAGGAATCCATAAGGTCAGCATCAACATCATCATCGTCTCGGACAACTCGCAAGCGGACCCACCCTAATTAACATAAATTGGAGGAGGCTTATGAAATTATGAATGCTGCTAAAAACAGAATGATGTCCCGAGATGAATTTGATGTTTATGGACAGTATGTAGGATCAGAGTTACGTGCATTAAATGACGAACATAGCATGATTATGGCGAAATATTACATTAATAATATTTTCACTAATGCACATTTGGGAAAAAACCATTCAAGCTGCAGTGTTCAGAGTCAGTCGACTGTTATAGTACTGTATCCACTGATATCAGCCCGGAACCTTTATTATACAAGATATTATACCGATATTATACAAGATATAATTGCAAACATTGATTCGTCGGACACTAATTAATTTATGTCGGTCACTACATGTATCTTATACTCTTTCAAGTTTTTAATTCTACTTTCTGTTACCTAAAATAAAAAATTGTTAAGAATATATGAATGTTTTTTAAGTTACCTTTACAAAAATCTTCAATTTATTTATCAGTTCCTTACAAACTTGTTGTACTATTCTACCGATCAGTTGTTTCGACACTCGAAAAGTGTACGACAAGGAAGCATAAGAATCTATAGTCGACAAGTATCTTAATGTAATTTAATTGTATCCTCTTTGGCTATGGAAGGTCCGATCATTTGTAATAAAGTTTCAAAATCAGATGTTGACATTCGAGTAAAATTCACATAAGATCCGTCAGACATTTGGAGATCACTTAAAATATTAATTCTTCTTTCTTATCGTTGTAGTAAGAAATTCCGCATCCACCACCTTCTCTTTCGCTTACGTTTCACTCCCGAAGTAAGTACTATGTACGCAGCACTAATCGCCACAACCTCCTCGGGCGACATTTCTATAAACACTGACTAGTGTGGCCTGCAAAATGTTCCGCGACATATGTCCCGGGACATTCCACATAGTTGTTGAGGGACATGTTGCGCAACATGCCGCTCCTTTTGTCCCCAAGTGTATCCAAGGCTTAATGCCTTTTTCTGTGATTGGAGGTTTTGAAATTGTAAGAAAATATTTAAATGAAAATAAACTTCAAGACGGAATTGAAGCATGGTCAGGACCTAAGGACTAGACTAAGGTTAGACTGTTTTTATTTAAAATAATAATACTAGTACGCTATTGACAATTCTAATATTACCATTAACCACTAAAAGTAAGGTTAAAATGCTTCTGTCAGGTATCGTGTAGTGGCGGTGTAAGAATACCCACTACCCCATATCATCTCGTGGGTGTCTTCCTTATAACGACCAAAAAAAATTCTAAGAGGCAATCTATGGGGGAGGCCTATGTTCAGCAGTGGACTTTAGTAGGCTGTAACGGTAACGGTACAGGCTTGTGATGTGTAAGCATCATATTAGTCTATGGGCTTGAGTTAGGAGTGGTTCACGCGAGTAGTCGAATTGCATGAATCGAATCCATGACTTTCCGTGTTTGCAGTCCTCATCTTCAACAATTAGGCTACTATCGCTTTAAAGATGAATCGACATGTACTCTTTGACAACTTCAGTTCTCTTTCTTTAATCGTCACGCTTTGCAGGAGGATTAAGGATTAGGATTTGCCTTAATTGCCACATTTGGCAAGCAGATTGGCGATCGCAGTACAAGACGTCTCGTACCTTTGAAGTTGCTGGGCGTCGCCTTCTGGGTATTTTACGTCTGGCGTAAACGAGATGGTTATTTTACCATCTATCGGAAGCCATAAGATTTTTCTGGAATTCTATACTTGCCTCTTACACCCATGGAATGAAATCTATATATATGACTGTAAATATCTTCATTTACAGTCATAAGATATTAATATTATAGTTCCTAAAATAGTAAAACTAAACTACTGAAATAGAAAATATGCAGAAGTAGTGGTTTTAAGTAACGCAGGGAGTATGCGCACCGCACTGCGGTTTGTTTAGTTCGTGCGTTCGTTTGTAAGCACGAACTGGACATATTTTATAAAAATTGGAAAACTTTCAGTGCATTCACTTATATTTTATGGGTTTCAGCTAAATATTAATGTTGTGATATTATAAATTTTGCTCTGCGCATGTCTTTTTTATGTTGTTGTCGTTTTGCATCGTATGGATAAATTATTGTTTTAAAAAAGTTTAAGCTGTGACTATTTTAATAGTTTACGCTGGTTTCTAGACAAAATATTTAGAAACATGCTAAACTAAAAGAGATAGAGATGCATTTTTCTACCGACTTCAAAAAGGAGGAGGTACTCAATTCGACTGTATGTTCTTTTTTTATGTGTCATAAAAAAAGTTATGACACATAAAAATGTGTCATAACTTTTTTTTGGGTGAACCGATTTCGATCATTCTTTTTTTATTTGAAAGCTGGTGCTTCTCGGTCATATAGATTTGATCAAGGTCTGACTAATAGTTTTTGAGTTATTCTTAATAACTTGTATTGAAGTCGGTTGTACAACATTTTTAATTTTAATTATTTAATCTGGTATTTTGTTAATGTATTTTCCGTTTTCTAATACTAGACGTTAAATATTGTATATAACATTTGAAATTCGAAAGTCAAATTAATAATCATTTTTCAAAAAATCAGTTGTTTATTTGTTTTCCCGTCGTTTGTTATTTTCTTGGACATCGCTATCTTCTATATTAACGAGAACCAGGTTTTGTAAGTTAACTTAAGGTGCAATGCACCTTGCATTTGGTTCGTCGCTCTGGAAATCGAGAACAGTAGAATAACGTCGTACACTAATATAACAATTATATTAAAAATTTCAATGTTATTAATATTATATAGTAATAAACACTATATAAACGTTAAACGATATAAAAAAATCTCTCGGCTCGAGTTACAGGCATTTTGCCACTAGATTAGTTCGTTTTATTACGACGGCACGGCAAGAAGAGCAGTGGCGAACGCCTCCGCCTTATCACGTAGTGTGTCAGACACACATAAGTTCAAATGCCGCGGAACTATCGGGTTATGCTCTTTACATCGCGGTAGTTTTACTACATACGTAGTAAGAGCAGATTATCGACGTCCTTCTAGTTTATTATATACTACCATACCCATTGAAAATACAGTATGATAGCTTAAAGTGAAGTAACATGACATTCTAATTTACTTTAAACAGAGCCTATATGACAACATTATGTTCCAGATGACTCTTAACTAGTATGTCATACAGGGCACTTAAAGAAATCATGTTAGCAAAACCTCGTGTTTGCCTAAATATAAAACCGTGGTTCCAGTACGTCTTTTCGCAAATATTAATAATATAAACGCGAAACAATAATTCTGCGGTAAAGTAAACTCCTAGATCACGCATCTCTGTAACTCTTTGTATCAGCGTTGTGTCTATTTTGTACTCACAGAGAATATGTATACGCGCGCGAGTGTTATTCATTAACATACATAACATAAACACTCACGACTGTCACCCAGAGGGGTAAGCAGAGACTATGGACTCATCCACATCCATATACCTACGCATACACGCTCGTCGGTTAAGGGTACTCTTAATTTTGCCCATTTTCAATATATCGCCAATTTGGTCGATAAATTTTCACCTAGGGCGTCCCTTCCCGACTCTGCCGTTCACCTCTGCCAAATAAATTTGCTTTGTCACTCTTTTCTCATTCATTCTTTTTTTGCACATGCCCAAACCACCGAAGCATTCCTTTCTTAATCCTAGTCACAACATTATCTTGCAAACCACACTCTTCTCTTATAACACAATTTCTCACTCTGTCATTCAGATTCAGCCCTAATATACTCCTTAATGACCGCATTTCTACAGCATTTATTCTACTCTCGTGCTTCTTCTGCCACACCCAACTATCACTACCATACATTAAAGTAGGGACTAACACAGCATTGTAAATTTCCATACGTGCCTTTTGGACACATTCTGACTTTCCACAATAGAGTGTAGAGCCCCATTTAATCTAATTCTTGCGTTCACTCGTCGTTCTATATCCTTATCATATCTACCATCCCTGCTAAATATACATCCCAAATACACAAACTCATCTACTTGCTCGACCAATTCCCCTTCTATTCTTATTTCACATATCGTTTTAGTTTCTTCTCTTTCAAAAACCATAACTTTCGTCTTAATTGCGTTCACTTTCATTCCTCTTTCTTTTAAAGAACTGTTCATTAATGTAACCATCATCTGCAACTCGGCCGCCGACGACGCGAGTATGACTTGATCATCGGCGTACAAAAGGCATTTGACGGTTAACTTACCTTTCAAATTTTCCAAACAACTGTCCACAAATAGGTTGAACAGCCACGGGGAAGCCACACAGCCCTGTCTGACACCTTTATGGATGCCAAACCAGTCCGATTAGGCCCCGTTGATCCTGACACAAGCACTAGAGTCCCTATAGAGTGACTTCAATACCTGTATCAACCCAGCGCTCAACCCAAATGAGTTCAGTGTTTGCCATAACATATCCCTGTCCAGTCTGTCATAAGCCTTTTCCAAGTCCACGAACGCACAAAAAACCTTTTGGTTTTTGGCCAAAAACTTTTCCGCGATCATGCGCATGGAAAATACCTGATCCGTACATCCCATTCCCTTTCTAAATCCCGCTTGCACATTCCAATTTTTTCCATCAGTATCTTTCATAACTCTTTCAATTAGTACCTTAGCATACAGTTTTACCACAATGCTAAGAAAGCTGATACCACGGTAGTTGTTATAGTCCTGCTGCAATCCTTTTCCCTTATATAGTGAGACTATCACGGCTTTGCACCAGTCTCCCGGTACCCGCTTAAGTTCCCAACACAAATTAAACAAGGTGTACAACAGGTCTGCCACCACTCCCTCTCCAGCCCTTAGCATTTCGAGTGATACTCTATCATATCCGGCTGCCTTACCTGCTTTCATAATTTTCATTGCTATCATTATTTCATCTATACTTATCTCTCTATCTCTTTCCTCTTCTTTCGGAATTTCTATTTCATTTAATTCAAACGTCTCATCACTAATGAACACACTTTCAAAGTATTCCTTCCATCCCTTTAAACTCGACACTACGTCATTCAGAATACAGCCATTCTGGTCTCGTATAGCATTAATTCTAGGCTGTTTTGAATGTCCCCTGGCAGTTCTTACGAGTTTCCAGAACATTTTAATATTTGCCCGGAAGTTATCCGATATTCTTCTATCATTCTTATCCGTTCTTTCTTGCTTTTTCCTTCCAACTACTTCTTTTACTCTCTTATTTAGATGTATAAAGACTGCCTTTTTTCTTTCAATATCATCATTCATACCGCTAGAATAACTAGCCTTGATTGCTAGTAAATCTCTTCTTTGCTTCTACTTCCATCCGTACCTCATCATCCCACCATAAAGTGTTATTTTCCTTTCATTCGTTCTCTTACTTACACCACATACTTCGTTAGCTGCATCCACCAAACCTTTCTTGACATTATACCACACAGTCTCCAAGCCTAAATCATTCATACACAATTCATCCATACCACTTATATTTTCTCTCAGTCTACATTTGAACTTCTCTTTCACACCTTCATCTTGTAACCTCTCTATTCTTATACGCTATAACGCAGTGGTAGACACAGATGTCCGATGCTGCCAACGTCTGAATAGACCATTAATTCGGCATAAGACCAAGTAATAATCCGTCCCTATGTTGGACCCCCGATAAACCCTTGTATCTACCACTGCGCTCCTCATTATTTCATCCACAATTATGAAATTTATCATGCTTCTATCACTACCTCTTTCCCATGTATACATGTGAATCTTCTTATGACGAAAGAAAGTGTTCGTCACAAAAATATTCTTTTCCACACATACGGTGAGGAGGCTTTCACCATTCTCATTTATACTTTCATCACCAAACGTTCCCAATATCCTTTCATAACCAAGCCTTTTCACGCCAACCCTGGAAGGTTAAAATCTCCTAATATAACAATATTTTCATTACCCTTGCATTTCATTAGCACCATCCTTACCATCTCCCAAAACTGCTCTCGGATATAAGTTGGCTTAGATATGTCTGGGGCGTAGACCCTAGAATAAACAACTTCTTTAACCTCACTTTCATTCGTATCCATAGCAGTCTCAGGCTTACACATTCATACTCTTTCACACACTGACCCATTCTTTCTGAAAGGATGATACCGACTCCCTGGCATGCCCGCTCGGTCTCGTCTACCCCAGACCAGTACGCGGTATACATGCCATGTGTAGTGCCATACTTTCCCTTCCGTTTCGTCTCATTTACACATAACACATCTATTTCTCTATCATACATCATATCGCATACTTCATCCATCTTATCATTCATTGCTCCTCATACATTTAGCGTAGCCAGACGGGCTTCCGCAATCCACTTTTCGCCCCTCCGGGAGACAGAACGTGACGGGTAGCGAACTTCGTCGCCGGTTTTCCTCCCGGAGATTCTTCGCACCCCTGCTCCATTAAAGGGGCGCCTGGAACTCGGGGCCATTTATTTTATTTTGTGCCTCATGGTGCGAAAGTAGGGGGTGGTATTTTGCACGCCGTTACCACACGGCGAGGAGCCAAGTCTGTTCTTTCGGCTTTGTCGCTTGTTTAGTACCACCCGGGGGACACTTGTAGGGTGGGCCTAGGATTAGGTGGTCGAAGCCTACGGACGCGATCGACTCATCCCCCATGATCCCCCTGTGCATATAATAATATATTATATTAGCTTTACAATTTAATAAAGCCCTAGATGGTAAATTGCACTGTCTTTGCGCCGCAAAAGTCTATTTACTATTGCCTTAAATACAGCTACATTATGATTGGACGTTAATATGGAGGTTTTTATTTGTATTAAATATGTATTTTTTTTTGCTACGGATAAACATATTCTTTTTACGTGATATAAATTTTTGCCAAAATTTCACATGACGTGAAATTTATTTAATCGTTATCATCATCTAAATGAGGCGAGTTATGAAGTTCGCTAAAAGTATTTGTCGGCGATGTATTTTGTCCTAAAACCATCAAAAGCTCGGTTAAGCGCAAATTAATTCTACTCTTAATGTCATCTGCGGTTGGCGGAGCTCGTTACCAACTTAAAATATTTTAAATGCGGGTTGTTTATTTAACAAAATAAAATTTTGAAAAATAATTTTAGATCAGATCTTAAGTTTCTTTAATATTAATAAATTGCTACATAAAATCAATTCGGTTTTACAAGGGTCGCTCGACAACTGACGCTGGAGTTGAGCTTATTAAACATATTTTTGTGCATGGGAGAATTCGGAGGATGCTTTGGGTATATTTTGTGACCTTTCCAAGGCCTTCGACTGTGTTCACCATGAGACATTAATCAGGAAGCTACAGTACTATGGTGTCAAGAACACAGCGCTTAAACTTATTATTTCATATTTAAGTAATAGAATGCAGAAAGTTATTATCAATGGTAAAAGTTCTTCCGGGTCACCTGTACTAATGGTGTCCTCAGGGCTCGATTCTCGGCCCATTCCTATTTCTGGTATATATTAATGACTTACCTTCCTTGTAGGGATAATCATGATATAGTATTATTTGCTGATGATACTTCCTTGATTTTTAAACTTAAACGTCAATCATTTAAATGTGACGAAGTGAATAATGCTATATCAAAATTAGTGCATTGGTTTAACGTTAATAATCTACATTTAAACGGAAATAAAACTAAATGTATTAAATTTACAACAACTAATGTTAAAATCTGGGTACCAATGTGTTTTAAATGGGGAAGAACTGAGCCCTGTTGAATCCACTGTTTTTCTTGGCATCACTCTCGACGCAAAGCTTCAGTGGGGCTCCCATATATCCAAACTAGCAAGCAGACTAAGTTCTGCAGCCTATGCTGTAAAAAAGATTAGAGGTCTCACTAGTGTCGAGACAGCTAGATTAGTTTATTTCAGTTATTTCCATAGCATAATGTCTTATGGGATTTTGCTATGGGAAATGCGGCTGATTCAGAAACTATTTTTGTTTTATAGAAGAGGCCATTAGAGCTATTTACAACCTAAAACCGAGAGTCTCTTAGAGATAAATTTAAAGAAATAAATATATTAACTTTGGCCTCTCAGTATATTTACGAAAATTTAATGTATGTTCACAAAAACAAAGGTAGTTTTAGTAAAAAAGTGATATACATTTTGTAAACACTAGGAACAAACACAAGCTAGTGATACCAGTTTCTCGACTCACAGAGTCAGTAATTCATTCTTGGGGCAATGTATACGCTATTACAACAAGGTCCCGGAAAGTGTACAGGCTCTCTCTATTACCAAGTTTAAATGTTTTGTTAAGCTGAAATTGTATAAAAGGGTTATTATAGTATAAATGAATATATGATTGATAATAACCCTGGGAATGAGGTGGTCGCTACCAAGCAGTTTCTAAAATAAATTTTGTACTTAAATAGTTTGTACAACCATTAATGTAAAACTTACTTTAAAAAAAGTCCCGCTGGGTTTCTTGCTGGTTCTTCCCAGGACAGAGGTTTTTTTCGAACCAGTGGTAAAGTAAAAATGACTTTCAATAAGAATTACACATGTAATCTATATTGAATAAAAATTATTCTATTCTATTCTATTCTATTCTATTCTATTCTAACATGCTTGATTTAGATTATATTTGGATTTATGCGGATTAAGTTGTGATTAAACTAGAGTGGAATAAATAAAATTTAGTAATAATATACCTATACCTATATTTCATATTATTCTTCATA
Organism: Parnassius orleans; assembly: GCA_029286625.1. Taxonomy (NCBI): domain Eukaryota; kingdom Metazoa; phylum Arthropoda; class Insecta; order Lepidoptera; family Papilionidae; genus Parnassius; species Parnassius orleans. The sequence goes on from JAGSMP010000009.1 coordinate 79,970, forward strand.
TTTAACATTGGAGAGATAAACGAGCTAACAGTGCGTCTGATGGTAAGTGGTTATTGTAGCCCTAGTATATCTGCAATCAAAAACAACTAACAAAGGAGTTGCGATGCGATTTCACTCTTGAGGACCTACATGAAATAGGACAGGCTCACCACACAGTTTGTAATTTACTGGCTTGCTTTCCCTCCAGTCGGCAGTCGGTAAAATACTGTAATAAACCTAGACTATCGACGAGAATACCTAGTTAGAAAAGGAAAACTACAACTTAGATACTAAAAACAAAATTAATTATTATTATTAGATAATATCCAGAGCAAAACATTTTGTAAACCTAGAACCATATTTACCCACACTTATTTATTTGTAACCTATACTTAGTACATACGAGTACATAAATTTTCAATCATCGATAAACATTCTTCGATTCTGTTGCATTATTTTGTTACAGAGTATTAAGGGTTAATAATTATACCACCTTTTTCCAATAGACAAGTTTCAACTGTCAAGACAAGATATGTCAACTGATGGACACGATGTCTCTAATGGCCAAATAGTGGCAGTAATTCTATCGCAATCAAAGACATTTAAGTAGTAGTAATAGACCGGATATCAGCAACAAAATGGTCACCTCTTACTTATATCCTATAGGATATATTTCGCATTTAAGTCATTTAGTATTAGTGACATCGTCAAAAGCTCAAGACGAATTCGTTTCCTAAATTTAAAAAATATTTTTAAAGAAAATATGCCCGATTGTGCATTAAGGTATTGTAAGTCCCGATACGTAGCAAAAACTGAATGTGATTTCGATTTATTATCGGAAGTATAATGTATATTTACACCATAATTTTTAAATTTTATTATTTCTGGTAGATTGATATAGAACATTTATCATTATTGTGATAAGCGCCTTCTGTTATCCAGTAACGTCACCAAATAAGCTAGTGATTGAATACGTTTATCGATCGGTGCTATCGATAAAAAATATTATACAGGATGCAGATTTAATCATCTACAATATTTAAGGAGGTGAAACAGTAAACGATACTATACCCATACCAATAAATAAATCGGGTGGGCCTGTGTCGGGGCACACGGCCGTTGGTTTTAACGTGAAACGTCTATGTCAGCCAGTACAAACAGTCAACAAGATAGCCTTCTTCTTAAAACATTTATATAATTCTACAACACCAGGAGAATTACAGATGCGTTACCGGCCTTTTAAAAGGAGTAAGCTCGTTTCTTAAAGGTCCCTAAGTCATATCGGTCCATAAAAATCGCCGATGGTAAACGATTCCTAAGAAAACTCCTAATAAATCGCACGGTAGTGAACCGCCAAGCATCCAAATGATGTGGATGGTAACGTAAGTTTTGTCGCGATGTATGTTGGTGAAATTTGGTTGCTGGAATTAATCCGACCAATTCCTCAGAGCACTCTCCGTAGTAAAGACGATAGAAAATGCAAAGGGATGCAACATCTCTACGCAGCGCTAGTGAATCGAGCCAATCAAAGAGAACTCGGTCGTCGATGATTCGAGCCGCTCTGTTCTTTATGCGTTCAAGTGGAAGGAGCTCGCACTGGGGAGCCCCGGCCCAGAGATGAGAACAGTATTCCATGTGAGGCCGAACCTGCGCTTGTAAAGTTGCAAACGGTGTGCAAGCATGAAATACTGTCCCGCTCTACTGAGTACGCCAAGCTCTTTAGAAGCTAATTTAGCTTTCTCTTTCAAGTGACCATGCCACTGCAGGTCATTCGATATGTCGACGCCGAAGATTCCGCTACTGGCTGCGGCAACAAGGGAAGTGCTCTGAAACTGAGTAGATACGACAAAAGTGTTATTTTTAGCGGTAAAAGCGCAAACTTGTGCATTCGTGTAATTATTTATCATGTAACGACTTTGAAGTTCAATGTTTTCCTAAAATATGTTAGATTTAAAGTGTATATTTGTAAAACAAACGAACTTGAAAAACATGGAGGCGGTCTCTTATTAGATTTGAGGTTTCGCGATGTGCCTTCGACGCCGATCGACCAATCATATGCTATTTTTATAGCGTCTGATGGACCTAGTGACGTCATCCAAGATGCCACCAATGTTACTGCTGTTTGAATTGATTCTTAGTTATTGGAAATTAAATATTTTATTTCATGACATTTAATTTCATTCATGACGTTATTCATGACTTAAAAAGTTTATATGATTTTTTGGTGTGATAGGAGTCATAATAAATAGATTTATACAATAAAAAAGCATGCATATTCCCTATTATTATATCGTAAAGCATTACAAACTTAGTAACCTTCAACAACATTATCGATACTTTGATGTCGAAACGGTAACATTCCTAAAACGGGTTTTCACTTTACATTTATTAGCGTCACCTACTGGGGAATAGCTGAAATGTTTTCTTAATAAATATTCAGCGTAGTTTTGCTATGTTTAGCTAGAGGGCGTTACACACGCGCGAGCTCAAAGTTTTTGTATGCAAATGTTCCCTATGTCCGCTCTATAGTATACCTATATATGTATTTAAATCTCTTTGATCGCAATATATCAAACTTACCATTACTAAGTGCTTTGGCGTTTCGTAAAAAGCTGGGGTGTCGAGAGATGTCGTATGGTTTCCAATGGATGGCGGTATATTTATCTTATAACACTAAGCGTAAAGTATTCAGACCGACGTTGGAGAAACGTCAAAAGTGCGAGGCGTCTGGTAATGCAATCGTTAATCAGCCTGCCAAGCGTGACGATTAAGGCAAACACACTTTTCTAGAGGTGGACTACATCCGGCGGTTGCTTTTACAGTCTGATGGTAAAGAAGAAAAAATCCCATAAAATTTGCTAGGTGTTAGGACTATTTACGAGTACGTCTGTGTTGGTAACACTCTCTTACCTACTTCTGCTGCCAAATAACAGTGCTTGCACTGCTGTGTTCTGAATCTGATCTGGTCTGTTCTGATTCTGAAGGGTATGGAAGGCCAGTATAAATAATACAAACTGTGACGTATTCCATCTTAGTCCACATAGGTGACAACGCATCTGTAGCCCTCTTTGTTTGAAGTTGACTGCAGGTGACCATGAACTGCAGAAGCCACTTACCATCTGGCGGACTGTCGGTTCGTTTGTCCCTTAAATTTTATTTAAAGAAATCTAACTCAAATTCCAAATAATGGTGATGAAACCACAGAATAGAAACAGAATTTGAAACAGATTTTTTTAAATTCAATATAGATTATAAATAATACTTATTGAAAGTCACTCTTTTATTTAATTACCACTGGTTCGAAAAAAACTCTGTCCTGAGAAGAACCAGCAAGAAACCCAGCGGGACTTTTTTTTTAAATAATAGCTTACAATCATGTATGGTACACAATTAACCACACAAAACAAATTAGAAATAGCTTGGTAGCGAACACCTAATTCCCAGGGGTTATTATCATCCATACATTTCTTAATATTATAATAACCCTTTTTATACAAACTATTTTTAATAAAGTTTTTGAATTTTGAGCAGGTCGAATTTTGTATATTTTCTGGGATTTTGTTGTAAAAGCGTATACATCGCCCCAAGAATGAATTACTGACTCGGTGGAGTCGAGTAACTGGTACTACTAGCTTGTGTTTGTTCCCAGTATTTACAGAATGAATATCACTTATTTTTGTATAACTACTTTTATTTTTGTGTACGTACATTACATTTTCATAAATGTATTGAGAGGCCAAAGTTAATATATTAATTTCCTTAAATTTTGTCGGAGCGACTGTTGAGGTTTTAAATCATAGATTGCTCTTATGGCCTCTTATGTAAAACAAATATAATTTCAGTGTCAGTTGCGTGTACCCATAGCAAAATACCATTTTACATTTATTTAAAACATTTCTAACATATTTTTAATCTTCATGATACACAATATTATTTTAAAATTTTGTGTAGTAGATATTTTTATGAATTCCAGCAATGCTGTGACTATTATGAATTAAATTCATTCATTCATTATAGAATGTCTCATAAGGGGGACTTTTGCCATAATTGCCATGCTTTGCAGACGGGTTGGAACCGAGTTTTTTAATTTTTTTGTAGTTGGTATCATAAAGATGCTGCTACCTATTTCCTCAGTCGTCTCTTGCGACACCCATAGGATGGTATGGGATCTATCCCATACCATCCTATGGGTGATCTACCACCACTACACAGCCACTACTCAAACTAAGATAAAAAAAATGTGTGATTTATTTACCCGTCTTTGTCTCATAGGGGAATGTATCCATAGTTGCCACGCTTGACAGGCGGGTTAGCAACCGCGACATATATTGCAGATTTATTCTAGCCTTTTTCACAATCCATTTCTGTTTGTGGAAACGAGATTTAACCAACGAAATAACTCTATGTATTTTTTAATAAAGAAACAAAAAGGACATAATGAAGCAATTAAGAGTAAAACAAGATTGTTGGGGAGAGTAAATACTGTACATAAGTGAATTATGCTATTAAAGTGCCAACCTCGATTTTATTAGCTTAATCCGATCATTTAGGTAAATTTAAGGAAATAAATGTGCGATTAAGGCAAATCCTCCTCACAATGGGGGAAGCCAATTTTCGGTCACGGCGGCTGGTCTCAACGGAAACCAGACATCTGCGCAGGATAGGGTTACAGTGCCCGAGTGTATGCGCAAGCACAAGTGCACACTCTATTTCCTCACTCTCATAGGCCAATGGAACGGTAATCCGACCGGAGAGAGATCAGGCACAGGACCGGCTTTACGTGCTTTCCGAGGCACGGGGGTGAAACGTCGCCAACTTCCTGCCCGGAAGCTGCTACTGAGAATTTCTTGACAGAAAAATCCAATAACTAATTTTGGCCTGACCCGGGGTTCAAACTCAAGACCTCATGATTAGTAATCGCGTTTACGACCACTAGACCAACGAGGCTAAGTTAGGAGGTCAAGTTTCTTTCCAGGATTAAATAAAATATTATATAAGTACTTACTAATAAAACTTTGAAATGAATAAGATCAAATTACAGTTTTAAAAGTTTTAAACGATTGACATTCGCTTTTAAAACTTTTACGGAATCTTAAAATCTTTTAGAACTCAGTTTAAAGTGTTTGTGATTTGCTCTATCACAATTTTATAAACCTACGATGGATTTAACTTTTAAAAGAAAATAATTTCATAAGTTTTTACATATATTACTAATGTCACTTTTAATAAACTCGTAACCAACTTGAAAAAGCATCTGTAAATACTTTGAACAAACCTCGCTGCTCATGAAAATACGTAAAAGTTGAGGCAATCACAACTGGCTGCTTCAAAAAGTTTTTCAAAATTATTGTGCTTGGGTTACATCGACAAATCGAATTGGGAGATGACTTATATCGTATTTTGGTGGTTTCATTTATCTTAGTCTTGCAAACCCAAACATATAGAATATGGTATGGCATATACATATATTATTTGAAATAAATGCTTTCATTTACAATTTTATTTCAACATTAAAATAACAAGTGGTAAAATTAAAAATTTTGTACAATCGACTTCAATATAAATAAAATGAGAACACCATTAATGTAATCCAAGTCAATTAAATACGCATTATTAATGATACCTCAAAAACTACCGGTCAGATCTTGTTCAAATTTATATGGAACCACATGACAAGCACCAGCTTTCAAATAAAAAAGAATCATCAAAATCGGTTCACCTAGAAAAAAGTTCTGAGGTAACACACATAAAAAAATACAGTCGAGTTGAGAACCTCCTCCTTTTTTTTGAAGTCGGTTGAAAATAGTAAAATATCGATAATATCGCGTTTAAACAGACGTTATATAGATATTTACTAACCTTCGATATATATATCGATATTATTGTTGATATTTTTAATTTGTATCCCTATTTTGATGGTCATATAAACTGTTGTTCCGTACGGGATTAGAACCTGCGGCCCGCAGCGCTGCCCCTAACAACTACGCTACGGAGTCGCTTAGGTTTATTTCAATTACTTCTTAAATAATGGGTTAGGGCTACTTTTTACGTTTAATGATTTATGGTTCTGTTTTTACTGAGTTACTTTAAAATTATGAAGTTATTAATTTCCAAATCACCTATAATGTTTAATCGAGTATTCTCAACAGACGCGGGGATTTATAAAATAAATAGATATTGAAAAACGAGTGCTCTTACAATAAAATCATACGAATCAGACGCGATTGACAACCTCGCCCTCCTTTTTATTGAATTGTATTATTGAGTTTTCAAAAATATTATTGGCAATTTGTGAATATGATTCAATTGAAGATATTTATGCTGATATACATTTGTAGCAAACGTTTAAAAAAATTGTGTTCATTTCACTAAGGCAAAATGTATATGAACTTTATACGTGGCTATAGTTTATACCACGAATTGGTTGGTTCGACCGGGGAAGGACTAAGCTCTCACAGAATAACAGCGTAAAATAACAGCATTAAGCTGTTGTATTTTATATGGTGAGTGTAGAGAACAGGAGACTTTTTTTACTACGGGGGTGACAACGCATTCGCATTTTAATTCTTAATCGAAATTATAGATGTAAATGTTTATGGGTCACAGCATCCACTTACCATCAGGTGGACGGTGTGCCTGTTTTACCCTTATTCTATAAAAAAAAAACTAGACAGTCATGTTATTGGTGCAGCATGAATGGTTCGTTTCGACCGAGAAAGAAATACGCCCGAATAAAATTACAGAGTGGAGTTAGTTAACAGACTAAGAATAGCTGACAAAGCCTTAAAGATTCTGCTTAATATATATAAACATTGTTAAATATAAAATTCTATTAAAAATAAGCTTTTAAGAGTTGCTAGGGCCAGCATCCGGGTCTATTATCAAATCAGCTCCATGGTAACATATTATTTCATAGTCGTTGTAGTATACTTAATTTCAGCTTAATCAGAAGGCAGCGAGTGCTTCAAAACTTCATTATAAATTTGTACCGGAATGAAATTAGAAGAACTTGTAAAAATATCGTTAACAATATGAGTTTCTATAGAGTGTTGACCCTTTACTAAGAACACACACAAAAAGGAGCCAGCTCACCTTGGCTCCTTCTTTCCGAAATGTATCACTGGAATATACCGACCGCCTTCAGTTGATAGGGTTTGAGATATCCTCAAACCTGAACTTCGGGCGGTTCATTGAGTCCAAGGCCAAAGCAGCTGCAAGGAAGCTGGGAGTCCTTGCAAAGGTGCGGCGATACATCACGTCGGGACAGCTGCTTACTTTATATAAAGTGCAAGTCCGGTCGTGCATGGAGTATTGCTGCCACATATGGGCTGGTGCTGCAAAATGCCACCCAGCAGCTTTGGACTCAATGGAAAGGCGTGCTAAGATGCTTATTGGTGCCGGAATTTGGTTAAAACCAATCTTATCAGCCTCGAACGCAGACGCAAAGTAGCCAGCCTTTCGGTTTTCTACAGGATGCATTTCGGAGAGTGTACGCAGGAATTGCATAATTTAATTCCTTCCTCTCCCTTCCACCATCGGATAACCAGACGTTCGGCCAGTCTCCACCCTTTCGTTGTTGACCTACCACGTATTCGAACCAAACGGTTCGCTACGTCGTTCATCATGCGTACAGCAAAGGAGTGGAATAAGTTGCCAGCATCTGTCTTTCCATCCGATTACAGTGTGGGTGTCTTCAAGGCAAGAGTGAATAGGCTTTTGTTAAGTCAGTGCGCTTCACCATCTTAGGCTACATCACCACTTACCATCAGGTAGGATTGTAGATAATCGCTGGCTTAGTAGAATATAAAAAAAAACAAAATTAATCTATTCAAACACAATTTTGATCTAACACTGTCGAAGTTATGCTTTCAATTTTTAAACTTTATTTTATTCAATTAGAGAAAGGTAGTCAAACTTTGTAATAAAAACTATGATTTAGTGAGGAAGTGACTAAAGATTAGAATGAGTAGGAACAAGCTATATGAGCTATGTCACATGTAAGGAAATTAATTTAGAGAATGGTTTCCAAACTTTAGTGCCAAAAAAGGAGAGTTTAATTGAAAATGAAATGGTATTATTGTAGATTAATTATAAAGTGGCAAATAGGCTCCTTCATGTTTTTTCAAATATACCTACTGAAATTACAAAACATTTACAATATAGCTGCTGAGTCACTTCTCAATGAGCATGTCAATTTCGGTGTAGATATTCCTCCTTTTAATTTTTAACATATTTTCCCTAGTGATATTATTAAAGTGTAAACCTTAACAAAAAGAAAATGGAAGATTTGGGGATGGGACGGCTCGCATCCCTAGGAAACGACTCCTACACGTTTCCTCTGGGTAGTGCTTAACGAGCAGTACCATTTTCTGGTGCTAGGTTCGGCCTTTTACCACCCATCAATGCAAAGCTCTGTCGCCAAATAAAATAATCTTGTTACGACATTTTGCTCCCCGAAGCCGTAATATGGAGGACGGTTTGAACATTAGCACCCCAAACCGGACGCGAAGCGTCAGTTGCTGCTGTGTTGGGTGCTTGGTTGCAGAGGTTAATTGGTTCCGCATTCAAAATGCAGTCTAGATGTCGACGAATGTGCAAGTACCAGGGAATTTCCTTGTAGTCCGCGGTGAGTCGAGAAGAAGGTATGTGATCTGCGAGAGTGGCTTGAAGCAGAGGCGAGTAGTAAGGCTCAGAGCCGTGCCGAACACTGTAGAGCAGAGAGTAGCTTGAAGGAACAGGAAGCATTATTATAGTGCTGCGATGAATCTTTGTAAAAAGCTAGATGGCTTGCAGGATGTGAAAATTGCAGACAATATCTGCTCGGGAGCAAACCGAAGGTTGTTGGTTGCGTGTTCACATCACGTCGGGGTCACCACTGTGGCCGTGGTAAGGAAAAGGGGTGATCTCCCGCCGAGCAAGATGTTCTGCCCTAAGAGCAGCCAACGCTCCGAGTGGTAGTTTTTTTTTACTTTTCGATATATACTGCTTTTACTTCGGAACTTTGATAGCACGATTTAGGATTCGATGTATTTTCGATGTATTATTGGCGCGACGACAGCGCCGCCACAAGTTAATACCAACACGAAAGCTTAATAAGGGTTTTGAATTTTATAATACTAATAAATTTAGAATGATATTGGTGTAGCTATGGAAGTTAATCAATATTAAAGCCACCTTCATATTACATTTATACAAATGTAGATATCTCGCATAAATGCAATCGTCGCTTCTGTAAGGAGTTTAAGTAGGTTGTTATATTAAACCGAGGAGCGTTATGATCCTGATGACTTTAGCTAAATAAAAATTACACGTGTAAACTGTTTGTTACTTGCGTACCTTAGTAATTGCAACGTTCTAAAATAGATATATTTAACTTAAACATTAATCATTGGACATTTAGTTAAGTATTTCTTTGTAATTTTGATATAGTACGCCTAATAAGTATTATTGAACTCAACTTAAGCTAACTTCAAGCGAACTTAACTCATCTATTATGACGTAGCGGACTTCAGCTTCTATTACGTTGTAGATTCACTTCGAAAGTCTGCATCTGGGACTTATTAACAGTAAATACTTACTGCTAATAAGTCCCAGAATTACTTAGAATTTAATGAGGAAGTTATTTTTAATTATTGGAATGCGGGGAATCAAAACACACTCTTCTTTAGCTGTTCCAATCAAAATAGTGGCTTTTATTATATTTCTTTCTTTCCCTTTTATTTCTTTTTCCAGCTCTTTGAGGTACAGCCTTATGCCGTTGCAGTCTCAATACATCAAGGACTTGCAAGCCGCTACTTGAGAAGAGAACGTGGCGCTATTTCACTTACGTTGATTTTTAAATCCTCGGCGTTAAAGCTGAGCTCCCTTAGAACGTCACTTGATAGTTCTTCTCCTTCGCTGTAGTGTGGGAAAACCGAAATCAGCTATTTTTTTTGCCAAATATTAAATCATTCTATCTTCAATTGACTTTAACGCATCATTGATGATTAAATCATTTTGCGTGCCTTGTAGCCTATATATTAAAATATACTGCAGGTAACAGTATATCTTATCACGCCAGTTGTAAACTACCAAAACTAGCAATGTGGAGTGGCATGAAAGGTCAATAGCGTCAGAAGCTACAAAAGTTATGATGACGTCTTAAAGCTAGTAGTTGTACTTCTTAAAATATAAATAGTAAAATTTTAAATACGAAAGAGAATAGTCTTGCTACTTTTCAAACATTAAAATATTTTTTTATAAATATGTGAAGTTATTCGTTAGGTCGCCGATAGAGCATTAAGTTTCAGAATGTCTTCTTCACTAAGGCAGTATACCTGACGCACTTCTGAGCTAACATGTGACATATATATAAAATGCAAGGTGCAAGCGTAAAAAAATAAAAATAAAAGTGTTATGCATATTTTTTTTTACTTATTAAGCTTTTACTCAATAAGTTATTTATAATAGAAAGCCTTAAGTAATAAAGTGTAGACTATTTGTGACAAGGTCATCAATATTTACTCTAATATCAATGAATTTGATTTTTTATTATTAACATTTTGCAGGTGTATGTGTATTACAAAATTATATACATATATTCTTTTCAGTTAGGACCAACCGTAGCATTTTAAATGTAATTATTTAATAGTTATATATTATCATACACGACAAATTCTTATTCATTAGCATATAAATGTAATTAGAGTTATACAGATTAGGATGAACTTTGTCAACTTTTTTTTAGAAATCGAGCGTTAATTTTCAAACAGCAGCAAACTTTATACTTTCTCCTACAGGGACCAGGGACCAGAGCTTCTCAATTCCTAAAATGAGATTGTGTGATAATTCTGAGATTCCTCTTATATTGGGCTACACGTGCCTTAAATATGTTTACTTTTTCAAACGTACAGGTTTCCTTATTATATTTTTTACCGACGATAAAGCAATAAATCACCATTATTTAAAATTGTAATTAACTATGATACTACGAGTATCGTGGAGTCTGCGCCGTTAATCGGAATCGATTGTCTCGCATACTATGAAATTTGAAACCATTGCTCTGCTAAAATTCTTACAGTTTAACTTTATTTAAATTTAATGTTACAATTGAATTTTCTTTTATTTAAGGTAGTACGTCTGAACATTTTCTTTTTGTTTGTATGAAAGTACGGCTTCCTCAATCTCCTCCCAATGCCTTTTGGCGGACTTCTCGTCTTCGAAATATTTTTTCCACTGTCATTGAATTAACACTTAAAATATGATCAGCAACTTATATGGTGCAAGCGACGATTATGCTCGGTTTGCCTGCGTACAATAAAATTTAATACGAGTACGCAGTCATTGAGCTACAACGGCTTTATGTATTTAAATTAAATATTGTTTGATGTTGTGGTGTCTCTCATGTATATGAGACATATAGACATATATATATATATATATATATATATATAATACGAATTTTACAGATTTAATCGTGTTTATTTTAAATTATTTTTAATTCCGGTCGTTTCGATACTAACTTTTGGCCCGATTTACGCAGAATGAGCTTACCAGTTTTAAGTCTTGCAGTGGTATGGATATAGGATCGCAAATATGAGTAGATGGTAACACCCAGCCGTTATTTCTATTAAAATTTGCACGTTTTTTAATTTCAACAGGCTCCCGAATCATCCTTCTGGATGAACTATCTGATGTAATGAAGGGGGCGATCTTTAATATGTTCCCAGACCTAATCCAAATCCTAATTTCAAGAGGGAAGAAGGGTGCTCATAATATAGCAATACCAGTATCCTCCCAGTAATGAAAGGAGGCTCAGTGTGCCATTAGGTCGTATGTAGCCCTTCCTTTACTTTACCTTTACTATATATACACATCGGTCATGTGCTTATAAAATAAATAAAATAAAATTCCTTGCACGATTAAATAAAATGAAAAAATCCATAAAAATTCAAGTCGAAATTATTCTACACTTATAGATTGAGAAGATATTTCATTTATGTAAAAAATCAATCTAATTTCGACCTAAGATTAGAGCGAGATTCTAATGCCGAACTCCAAGACCTAATTAATCATTTGTGTTTTTGGACAAATTTCACCCTCAAATAATTCTAAAAGTTAGTAGGTACTGGTTTCAAGGAATAATTCATTTTATAAAAAGTTGGCTAGTTGATAATTAAGCTTGTGACGGAGAAATAGACACAGCTTTTGTGAAAACTTAGTGCTTTGTGGCATTCCTTGTGGAAGGCCTATAATCAGTGGATTTCAAAAGGGATGTAATGACGATAATGCTGAAAAAGTTATTGACCTTGAATTTATACGTGATAGAGCTTTGCTGCAGCTATATTATGGTTGCAGCACGAACGGGTCGGCTTGACTCACAGAATATCTGCGTAAAATAGCAGATATAAATAGCAGAGTAGAGAATCGGGGACCCTTTTACTGGTAACGAGGCATTACATCTTAGCCCTCAGGTGTGATGTTGTGTTTTGATTCTTAATCTAAGATATATGTAGATGTCTATGGGTTACAGCATTTAATTACCATACACCATTAGGTGGACTGTGTACTCGTATTCACATACACAGTCACCCTTATCTTTAAAGAAATGTATAAAAATCAATTATATAATTAAATAATTTAATATTTACGGGAATACTACACATGGAATAAAAATATTTTTACGGATTTTCAAACGTTTCGGGCTCTTTCCAGCACACCTGATCCCGAGGGGGGGGGGCTGAGGTGTTTGACGTCCCGAGGCTAGAGAGAGGCCTTCAACTTTTAATTATTAATTTTTGGTCTGATGCTTGGGTTTGGATTTAATTTTATTAATTATGGAATCCCAAGCAGATGGTAGCACCCAGGCATCTCTCTATTGAAATTAGGATGTTTTTTTTTATTTGTGGAAGTAGTTTAACATCGGGGCTATCATAGATATTTTTTATAAAAAAATAGATGAAAATTAAATAAAATATATCTTTATTTTTCTCTTGTTTAATTTTAAAACACAGTTAAAGTTTTAATCCAAAAACATTTAGATTATTATTAAAAGTGATGTAAAACCAGTAAACTGTGAAGATTTTTTCTGTGATTGGAGGTTATAAAATTGTAATAAAAAAATATTTAAACAAAAATAAACTTCAATACGGAAGTGAAACGTGATCAGACCTAAAGTCAGTTTTGAGCTAAAGATTAATGTTGTGATATTATAAATTTTTTGTTGTCGTTTTGCATCGTATACATAAATAATTGTATTAAAAGGGTTTAAGCTGTGACTATTTTAAAAGTTTACGCTGGTTTCTAGACAAAATATTTAGGAACATGCTAAACGAAAATGAGATAGAAGTACATTTTTTAATCTGGCATTTTGCTCATGTAATTGCCGTTTTCTAATACTGGATGTTAAATATTGTGTATAACATTTGAAATTTGAAAGTCAAATTAATAATCATTCTATTAAAGTTGGAAAAATTTACTTTGCCAATATCCGTTCAATAAAATAAAATGATGTATCTTACCTAGTTTGAAGAGCACCTCCCGCCTTCCATCAATTGCGTGCACTATCCCCGTCACCACTAATTCCAGCACCACTACTCCCACCACCACTACACTAGGAAAGACACACCACCGACGACAATACGACACGTGTTTCGCCTCTACACGAGGTATCTTCAGGTATAGTAGACTCTACGGTGGCTGACCGCTAAGATGTCTTAGCAATTGAGGGAGGGAGGGAGGTGCTCTTCAAACTAGGCAAGACACATCATTTTATTTTATTGAGCGGATATTGGCAAAGTAAATTTTTCCAACTTTAATATAATGGATTTCCGCAAAGTAACACCTGATTCTATTAAATATAATAATCATTCTTCCAAAATCAGTTGTTCATTTTCTTTCCCGCCGTTTTCTATTTTCTTGGATATCGCTATCTGCTATATTAACGAGAATCAGGTTTTGTATGTTAACTTAAGCTGCAGTGCACCTTGCATTTGGTTCGTCGCTCTGGAAATTTTGAGCTCAACAACGTGTCCCGCAAACGAGAACAGTAGAATAACGTCGTACACTGATATAACAATTATATGTAAAATTTTTGGCCATAATTTCACATGACGTAAATTTATTTAATCGTTATCATTGTTACCAAGTTCAAATATTTAAAATGCGGGTTGTTTATTTAACATGCTTGATTTAGATTATATTTGGATTTGTGCGTATTAAGTTGTGATTAAAAAGGTGTGGAATAAATAAAATTTATTAATCATATACCTATACTTATATTTCATATTATTCTTCATATTCAACAGTGCGTCTGATGGTAAGTGGTTTTAGCCCTAGTATATCTGCAATCTGAAAACAACTAACAATGCAATGTGTTTCTTGAGAACCTACATGTATTAGGACAGTCACACCACACAGTTTGTAATATACTGGCTTGCTTTCCCTCCAATAAACTGCTGTAATAAACCTCGACTACCGACTAGAATACCTAGTTAGAAAAGGAAAACTACAACTTAGATACTAAAAACAAAATTAATTCTTATTATTAGATAATATCCAGAACAAAACATTTTTGTAAACCGTGAACCATACTTACCTACAATTATTTATTTGTAACCTTTACGTAGTAGTACATACGAGTACATACATTTTCAGTCATCGATAAACATTATTTGATTCTGTTGCATTATTTCGTTACAGAGTATTAAGGGTTAATAATTATACCACCTTTTTCCAAGGGACAAGTTTCCTCTCCTGAACGCGGTGTGATCTGCGGAATGTCAACTGATGGACATGATGTCTCTGATGACCAAATAGTGGCAGTAATTCCATCCCAATATATCAAACTTACCATCACCGAGTGCTTTTGCATTTCGTAAAAAGCTAGGTGTCGAGAGATGTAGAAAAAATCGTACGGCTTCCAATAGATGGCGGTATATCTATCTTGTAACGCCAAGCGTAAAATATTCAGACCAGCGTTGCAGAAACGTCAAAGGTGCGAGACGTCTGGTAATTCAATCGTCAATCAGCTTGCCAAGCGTGACGATTAAAGCAAATACTCTTTTCTAGAAGTGAACAACATCCAGCGGAGCCATTTTTCGGTCAAACGATGAAGAATAATAAATTAGAAGAAAAAATCCAATAAAATTTACAAGGCTCTAGGACTTCTTACGAGTACGTCTGTATTGGTAACACTCTCTTACCTACTTCTGCTGCCAAATAACGGTACTTGTACTGCTGTGTTCTGAATCTGATCTGGTATGTTCTGAAACTGAAGGGTATGGAAGGCAAGTATAAATAATACAGGCTGTGAGACATTTCATCCTAGTCCACATAGGTAACAACGCATTTGTTTGAAATTTCCCCTCTTTGTTTGAAATTGGCTGCAGGTGACCATAGACTGCAGAAGCCACTTACCATCAGGCGGACTGTAGGTTCGTTTGTCGCTTCAATTTTATAAAAAAATCAAACTCAACTTTCAAAAAATGGTGATGAGGAGCAGCGTTATTATTTAACTGTGGATTCAAAAGCTGATAAGGAATACATACATAATATACTTTTCGCTCGTCGTTTTTTATTATTTTCTTTTCAAAAGATCGCAAATAAAACACTCACTTTATAAATATATATAATATATATTCCCTTGGGAGAGAGGTAAAGCCCTAGTGTGGGATGCTACTTGCGTAGACACTTTGGCGGCCTCTCACCTCAGGGGTACCTCGTTTAGAGCCGGGGCGGCATCAGAGGCAGCTGAACTGAGTAAGCGCGCGTTCTTGCCACGATACCGCGGGGAGTAGGACTGTATGATAATTAAGTTACTAGTTTTAGTTTTTTTATTAAAGTCTTTACAAATAGTAGTTGGTATCATAAAGATGCTGCTACCTATTTCCTCAGTCGTCTCTTGCGACACCCATAGGATGGTATGGGATAGACTACCACTACACAGCCACTACTCAAACTAAGATAAAATAAATGTGCTAGGAACTGTGTACGAGGTACGAGTTTGACAGGTTTTACCTTTAGTCATAAGGCTACTGTGGCACTTATAAAAAATTCTATTGTACAAGTTATATACTCATAGTTACAAGTCTACCAACACACATTGGAGCAGCGCAACAGTGTTATCGCCTCCTAAAGAAAAAGCTGCTAAAAGCCGATAAATGAGAGGTGGCCACCATTTGATGTTATGTTAAATATAATGAAAGAGTAGGTACATCTTATTAGGAGGCAAAAGGGGCGAAATATTATTCCATATATATCTGCCGTAATCGTTTGGCCAGATTTTAGAAAGCTGTAATGAACGACACCGGCGCTAGTCCACCAAACACTCACAAGTAACTTTTTCTAAGTCAATTTTCGTTTAGGGCAGGATTTGGCTGGGTCTCCAGGGTTCAGCCATTGCAACAAGCGTACACTTTTCATCACAAGTAATGATTCGATTTAAAATCCTTCAATATTGTGTCGGTTGAGCAAAGTAACACAGCAGTCGATGCGTGTTTGCAAGTTCGATTCACTCAATTCATGAGGTACCCATCGTTCAAGTTTTTTTACTTCCCGATTTGCTTCAAGTGGATTAATACAGTTTTATCACTTACCCCGAAGCCTGCAGCTATCTCTGAAGTGCTTTGTGATGGATCCGCTTCAATAATAGCCTTTAATTCTTCATTTTACACTTTGGTCTCCGGCCGTCCACGGGGTTGGTTCTGAAGGTCGACATTTCCAGAACGAAAACGTTGAAACCAAAAACGTACCGTAAAAAAACTGTTTCTGCAGCACTGGTGCCACGGTAGAACTCGTACTCGTAAATATACCGATATTTCATGTTTTCCATTGTGCGGTAATAAGCGACCCCAAAGAATAAAATAATGAGGAAAAACAAATGAATGACTGTTTTCAAATCTCAAATGTACCAGCTAAATGAATTTATAAATTTGAATTTGGAATTCTTAACCAAAGAGGAGATATTTCAGATCAAAGTGGTCAGTACGACAAAACGCTAATTTCATATGTAAGGACCTAATATTACAATCAAGAGGAGCGGCTCCATGATTTACCACCAAATAGAATAGCTATAAATGAAAAGCAGCAATCGAAATCAAAGAAATTTTCCAGGAAGAGAAACCGTTCTCAGGAATCATCATCATCATCATACATTATCCGCCAAAATAAAGATAAACGAGGCTGTTGTCTAATTAAAATCAACATTTACGAACTTAATGAGCAAAAAGAAAATGTCATCAACGATCTTAGTGAGTGTTCAATATGTTGTGGATTCAATGTATGATGAAGTGTTAGATGCTACAAATTGTCTTATAAATAAATAGGTGAAAAATTATGTGACAACTAGTAATTTAAGTAATGTAGCTTGTAAAATATAATAAAAGTTATTATACATTGAATTTTATTGCTGTTTCATTATGTATCATCATAATTATTTTATTGTGTAGATTTAAAAAAAAAAGACATTTATTGTTGCAAGGAATATATTTATTAAAACTAAATATAAATTTATAAACATGATAATATATGTAACTTAAGCTATATATTTATCTCTTACTTACTTATACAGTACATAGTACATAGTTTTACATTCAAATTTATTAAAATACAGTTTTATAGTGTCCCCATGGTAACGTATTGTAGCCATCTGCCATAATTTGTCTTTTGTCATCATCTCTACTAAGTAAAAGTTTATCAACTTTTTGAGTAAACATTTGATGATTCTTTGAATTAAATATACACATTTTCTTTCTAAAGTTTTCATTAGACCATAACATTCAATATTAAGGTTGTTAGTAACAGATTTTTTAATACCCTTAGCTTTCCTTATTGAGGTTGTTTTGGAATCAATACAATATAATTTTGCTCTTAATCCAACAAATTCAGTTATTATATCACCACCCTTTTCGTCTTTGAAAAACCCTGGGATTTTACAATTTACTTTAGGCATATCATACTGATCGTTTTTGAAATTACTTGTATCAAAATATTTTATATTTTTTTTCATGTCTTCATAAAAATCATCTGTATTTATTAGATACAACAGACTATCAGTGTCAGTATAACAAAGTTGCAGCGAATTTTTATACATGCGTTTCATTATGGAGTAATGAAACTGGTACATATGACTCTTAGCTAAATCTAAAATTGAAAACCCAATGTAAATTGGGCGATCAAGGATAACTTTTGCCAGTTCTAACTGGATTGCTACTAACGAATCTGAAATTACCGACAAATTTTTAAAATTAGGAGCGCTGACATATTTTTCAGCTCCACATAGTTTATTAGTCTTATTGGATGTATCTTTCCATCTATATCATCTATAAACTAACCAATTTTACATCGACTTGTTTTCGTTTATTCTCTATTGTCTTTCTAAAAATAGAATTGTTTTTTTTTTTAAATCTCTTTCAAAGTCTGAAGCCGCGTTTCGTCTGTGTTGTATTTAATAAAATATATGGTGCTAAAAATGCATTTTGACTAAATGACAATATCCTATAAACTTTGAGCAAATGAGACCATGACGTAAACATTCTTTTAAATGCAGATAATGAATAACATATTTACATTTATCGTATAAACTGGCTATTAATTTTTCATGTTTGCTTCCTGGTGGAGCAAACTTCTCTGCTGCAAATGGTAAATCTGAATGATCATCATGTATTTCAATTGGATAGTGCAAGTCTACTTCAAGAATATATCCAATATCACTATCATCAGGAACACTCATTACATCGAGTTGATTTCTTTCTTTTTCGCTTAGAAATTTAAAGTCCCCCGTTGGTAACTTTTGCATCATAGCAAAACCATATAAATTTACACAATCAAGATAAATTAAAAAATTGTTTTTATCCTTGTTGTCATAATAGTACATGTATTTATTGTTTGCTTTTGCATATCTTAGAGAACATTGAGCAAGACCACCGCGAATTCCTTTTTCTAAAAATTGGTACATTTTAATATCTGAAAGTAAATCTGATTGTACGATCGTATAAAACAACATAGCATCCCAACTTAATGAAGGAGACGACACGTAGTAACACGGGTCAAGAGTATAATGTTTTAAACTCATAGCTCGGAATTTTTCAAAAACATCACACAACAGTAATACATCACATTTTAGATATAAATCTGTGTATTCATCTAAGTTACGGATTTTAAAATCATTCCATACCTTCAATGCATGACTGTAATCTTCATCTGAAACATATTGGGATGTAGGGTGATTGAAAAATTTCAATTGCTCTGGTAATTGATTTTCTTCATACCGATCCCATGAATCTATATAGTCATAACAGTAGATACCTTTCTTTCGAACTAAATTAAATAAATGTTTATCTTCAAAAAACTTGCGTAAATTTTTATAATCTTTCGCTTCCATTGTTTTAACTAAATTATCTAAACTCGAACTCAATTGAAAGAGTCAATAAATTTCAGCTGAGCAGAGTTCTCATTATTATTATTATTTTCTATTGGAATAAGCTTAGTAAATGAAATAAAGTTTTCTTTATTTCTGGGTATTAGATTTATACGACCACAAGTGGCTGAAAGTTCCTTTATAAATAAGTGGCAATCATAACCAGAAAGGTTGTGAAATATTATAGGTATAAACGAGCATGTCTTAGCTTTTAAATTACATTCGTTATGAGCAGGTCCTCTGTATTTTCCAGTAAAGTGATCATGATCTGCAACTATGATATCTGTATTACTAAATATTTTTTTCACAAATGACATTCCTTTACATTATTCAAGCAGTCTCGCTCCGTTTCACTGATTGCCATAGGTGCATTATTTGAAAGTAATTTATGTAACATTTTAACATCTTTACTAATTGATTCAATAAAAATTTTAGCACACTCTGGCCCTCTATAAGAAACTAATTTATTGAGTTCGGGCTTAGAATCACAAAATATATGATATGCAAAACAACTTGCCTCATGTCTTTGAATATTTTCCAAATATGCAGTTTTATTTTTATCTGAATACTCATGTAATAAACTCTCAAAGTCGCCGTATATTACAATAGGAATTCTTTGAGTCTTCTCATAGTTTGAAAAATAAAGTTTAGTATTTTCTTCCGGTAAAATGGTTTGGATTCTTGCACAATCATGATTAAAAAGTTTTTTCTGCGGTGTTAAAATATATAAAACATTCTTCACATAAATGTATTTGAGATTTATGCTTAGTTAATTGCTTGTGTACGAGTTTATCAAATATTTTCATCAAAAAAAAGATGTTTATTATTTTTATTCATGTAAAATAAGTTAACATGCATTATCTTTCTTTTTAAAGTTTTATGCAGCGGTCCAGTCACATTATTGTTTTTATCTAAACCATAAATATTAACGCTCACATTAGGATTCATTTCCTCGAATAATTTTTTGTTTTGCGTATTTTTTCGGGTAATGGTATAAGAACCAAATCTTAACGGATTATATTTTACAATATTTAATTCTGAGTGTCTTATCGACTCAATAGTCCAACCTGATTAGCAAAACTCGAATTCCGAACACTTGTTCGTAAATTTTCTGCAAAACCATTGTAAACAGACGATAAATCGGTGTTTTGGTATATAATTTCATATTTAGTATTAAAATATTTAATAGATGATTCATTGTCCTTTGGTAAAGTATATGTAACAAACAGTTGAAAATTAATTTTTATGCTGTATGTTTCTTCAACATTTGTTTAATTTGTTGAAAAGATGTGTGCGAAATATCAGATAAGAAAATTTCAGGTGAAATAGTTAATTTTCAGGACTAATTTTGTAAGTGACAATTCTGTTCTTGAAAGCATATGCTGTTATACTTACATTGTCAAACTCGGTTTGTAGTAAGCAGTTAGA
This sequence comes from Parnassius orleans, assembly GCA_029286625.1. Classification (NCBI taxonomy): domain Eukaryota; kingdom Metazoa; phylum Arthropoda; class Insecta; order Lepidoptera; family Papilionidae; genus Parnassius; species Parnassius orleans. The sequence continues at coordinate 100,773 of JAGSMP010000009.1, forward strand.
CTTGTGAATATAGGACTTTTGGTGAGAGGAATAATGTTTACATTGTATGCCACAGGGCTTGCAAAAAAAACATTTTTTTATTATGAATATAGATCAGTTTATTATAATAAAATATAGTTTTCAGTTATTAGATTTAGAATTTTAGTTTATATTTTTTATTTCGATTTTCGATTTTATCTGAAAGCAACAACTCGTTATTAAAGTATTAAGCCAGGTGCTAAATATTTCTAAAAATAAATGATTAAATACTCAGTATATTACTATAATAAAAAGAGTCAGTAATTAAATAAGCGCTTGCAGATTTTTTTTATTATTATGACATAAATATAGATCAGTATATTATAATAAAATATAGTTTTCTGTTGTTAGATTTAAAATTTTAGTTTATATTTTTATTTCGATTTTCGATTTTATCTGAAAGCAACAACACGTTATTTAAAGGATTAAGTCAGGTACTAAATATTCCTAAAGAATGATTAAATACTCACTATATTACTACACTAAAGAGTCAGTAATTAAATAAGCTATATTTAATATAATGAAATATTCAAAACTCAAATATTTTTTGGTAGTCATCATTTTTATGTTTTATTAATAATTGTGGCTTTAGACTTTGTATTTGAGTTTTGATATACACATTTCTGAAAGAAAACCGTTAAATTAAATCTGGTAAGTAATACTAAGATAAGTATCACCGATAAAACACTGATAGGTGGATACAAAACTAGACGAACGTTGCGATAATCTTCTTTGATGCATGATACTAACAGCCTTCCACGTTGGGGTTTTCTCATCGACAGCTGATTTAAAGTTGATCAGAGAATACTTCCAGCGGTCGGCTGATGATATAGCCTCCAGCTCGCGGAAGTTAGAGATGCGGACCTCGACGTAATATTCTTCTCGCTTCGTAGGCTCGCTCTGGTGCGTATATCCTGAACCTGTTCGGCGTGATAAGTAGCTTTTTAAAATCCCCGCTTGAATAGGTTCAAAATCTTCATCCTGGAAACAATAAAAATACTATTTCAACAAAAGCATACTGATAAGCAATGAACAATAGTTATATTTCCTCCTACCTACATAAATATATTTTTATACAATGCTAATGACTTGACTTAGTAGTTCGGTTCACTAACTATTGTATCAATCACACCATTCATCTAAGAATATAATTAGATACGTTTTTATAAAAACCTATGACTGATAATAATAATTATAATTTATTTGCGAGTAAACATTGTATACAAAGATAAAAGATATAAATCTTTGCACTCATCATACAAACAATAATTGACTCCGGCGGCTTCGAAACCCGCTCTAAGTTACTACAAACAATAATAAAAATGTAATACTGTAAAAAGTAGACATCCAATCAAATAGAACCTAACTTTTCATCATGTGAACGGTAACTCAAATTATTAAAATTAAATAACATTTGCTTACCTCAGAATCTGGAAAAACGTTTAATTTTCGTTTCTTGCTGGTCGAAGCTGCGGCGAGCGACGGCAATGTATCAGCCTCAGATTCCGAGTCACTTCCGAATAGTTCAACTCGTTTCTTGGACTTAGGAGCTGCTGTTTTTGTCTTTGATAGAATAGTTGGTTTCTTAACCGCTCTTTTCTTTTGCGAAGTCGACTGTACTTCATCGTCTAACTCGAAGGGATTTTTCATTCATTCATTCATTACAGCCCTTCACAAGTCCACTGCTGAACATAGGCCTCCCCCACGGAATGCCACAAAGCACGGTCCCGAGCCACCTGCATCCATTGACTTCCTGCATGTCTTACCAGGTCGTCACTCCATCTAGTGGGGGACGCCCACACTCGCCTGCCGGTACGAGGCTGCCACTCGAGAACCTTTCTTCCTCATCGGTTGTCGGTTCTTCGAGCTATATGGCCGGCCCATTGCCACTTCAGCTTACTAATCCTTTGTGCTATGTCGGTTACTCTGGTTCTACTGCGGATATCCTCATTTCTAAGTTTATCACGCAGAGAAACCCGAGCATAGCCTCTCCATAGCTCGCTGAGCGACCTTGAGCTTCCTCATACGGCCAGCAGTGAAGGACCACGTCTCAGTTCCGTATATCATCACTGGCAACACGCACTGGTTGTACAATTTAGTTTTGAGGTTTTGAGGTATGCCTGACGAGAAGATGGGTCGTAATCTCCCGAACGCTGCCCAGCCGAGTTGAATCCGTCGATTGACCTCTCGGTCGAAGTTGGACTTACCTAGTCGGACTATTTGTCCCAGGTAAACATATTCGTCAACAACTTCGAGCTTAGTGCTCCCAACAACTACCGGCATAGGTGTGACATGGACATTAAACATGATTTTTGTTTTGTCCATGTTCATCTTGAGACCTATCCGTTGGGAGACACTATTGAGGTCATTGAGCATAGTGCTTAGATCCTCCAGCGATTCTGCCATAAGGACTATATCGTCGGCAAATCGAAGGTGAGTGATGTACTCGCCATTGATGTTAATACCGTATCCTTTCCAGTCCAGTAACTTGAAAATGTCTTCCAATGCAGCGGTGAAGAGTTTCGGGATATTACGTCACCCTGTCTTACACCTCTCTGCAGTTGGATAGGTTTCGTACTCTGGTTCTGTACTCGGATAGCCATCGTAGCCCTACTGTACAAACACTTCAGCACCTCGATATACCGACAGTCCACTTGGCACCGCTGAAGGACTGCAGCACCGCAAATTTCGACGGAATCAAGGCTTTCTCATAGTCCACATACGCAAGGCAAAGTGGCAGATTGTACTCGTCGGTCTTCTGTACAATTTGCCGAAGAGTATGTATGTGGTCTATGGTGCTAAAGCTTTTCGGAAACCGGCTTGTTCGGGGCTGGAAGTCGTCGAGTCTGCATGCGAGACGATTCGTAATGACTCTCGAAAACAGCACGTAGACGCGGCTCAGAAGGAAATCGGTCTGTAGTTCTTCAAGAGCGTTGTCGCCTTTCTTGAAGAACAAGACCACCGCACTTCTGCTCCACGCCTCCGGTGTAATACCACCATGGAGAACGGAATTAAAGAGCTTCTGAAGGACTTCAAGTACCGGTTTTCCACCCGCTTTCAGAAGCTCCGCTGTAATTCCATCCTCGCCTGGGGCCTTGCCGTTTTTAAGGTGCTGGAGAGCCATTCTAATCTCGCTCAGACTGACGTCCGGGATATCATCGGAATAGTGTCGGATAAGACTTGCTCTTGGATCGTTACTCACACTTGCGCGTGGCTCCAACGATGACGTGTACAGCTGCCCATAGAACCTCTCAATTTCACTCAAAATCTCAGGTGTCCCGGAAACGATGCTGCCACAATCGGTCTTCAGCTTCGACAGTTGGCTCTTTCTGGCAGACAGATCTCTGGCAAAGACTTTGGAGCCCTGGTTCCGCTCGATCGCTTCTTCAATACGAGCTGTATTGAAGTTGCGCAAGTCCCGCCACATGCATTTGGAGATCTGTCTGTTCAGTTGCCTGTATGCTGTCAAATCTGCTGAAGACTGCAGCTTCATCTCCCGTCTAACAACCATGAGATTAAGAGTGTGATCGGAGTTTTTGTGTTCTTCTGCGACGGGTCTTACAGAACTTAGATCCGACCGCATGGACAGTTTCACAAGCTTGTCATTCATATCGTCCACTTCATTGCAAAATTCTAAGCACTGAAAACGATTTTGTAATTCGAGCTGAAAGTTTTCGGGACTTTGGATTAGAGCACGAGGGGGACGGAGCGTTGACTTCATTAGACGTGACCTCTCCAACTTAACGTTTAGGTTCAGTGTGCCTCTCACCATTCGGTGATCGCTGCCAGTTTTCACCCTCGCGATCACTGAGACATCACTGAACAGTTGTCGTCTGGTCGTCATAATGAAGTCAATCTCATTTTTTGTCGAACCGTCGGGGCTCGACCAGGTCCACTTTCTGTGGGGCCGCTTTTGGAAGAAAGAGTTCATCATAATGAGTCCCTCTTTCTCCATAAAGTCGGCCAGCTGTTGGCCCCTTGGGTTCCGTTGCCCTATTCCGAAATTCCTACTTTCAGCTCACCGCCTCTTTGTGCCTAGTTTTGCGTTGAAGTCTCCATTAACACCGTATAGTGGGTTTTGGAGGAATGCATGGCTCTAGAGATATCCTCATACATTTCCTCCACCTCCTCATCGGGTGTGCCGAGGTTGGTGCGTAAACCTGTATGACCTTCAGCGAATACCGTTTGGTGATTCTGAGTATAAGGTACGCAACCTCGTCGACACACTCCCGATCTTTACAACGTTGTTAACGAGAGACTTGTGGACGATAAATCCGACACCTCCTTGGGACAGATGGTCGCCCTCCCGGTGATAGAATAAGTTGCCGGATTCGAGGATTACCGTGTCCTCCTCTCTTCGGACCTCGGATAGTCCTATTATATTCCAGCGTAACTTATCTACCTCTTCTTCTAGCTCCAGGATCTTCTCGTCAGTCCTCAGGGTGCGTGCGTTATATGTTGCCAGGTCGAGTCGTCGTAGGTGGCAACCGAACCTCCATCGGAGATTCTAGCACCCCTGCCCCGCCGTTACCATGGTCGCCACCGTAGCCAGGAATAGCGGGGCTGCCGAGGACTGGGGCCGTTTCGTGTCGTCGCTCATGGGGGTATATTGCCATAGTTGCCACGCTTGGCGAGCGGGTTGGCAACCGCAGTTTTTTATTGTTTTTTGGCTTTTATCAGAAAGATGCTGCTGCCCATTTTCTGTATCAGTTTCCCTTTGTCGCCTCTTACGACACCCACGGGAAGATATGGGGTAGTGGGTATTCTTACCCGCCACTACACGGGGATTGGAATACCTAAAATGTAACACAAAGTTATTACAAGAAAAATACATCCCTGTACAGAAACATTTACTTGAAAACTTATAAAGTGAAACATATAACTTTACTGTAACTTATAACAAATTAATTATTATTCTATTGTATTTAATGAGTGAGGAGCCTAAGTGTTACGTACATACTTGCCGCCTTGATGATGATGAACACTTCCAAGTCTAGTAGACTATGGGAAACACACTGTAACTAATGGTGAAACACCTCCCAACAGCCTATTTTATACCCCTAAATTATAAGACTATGCCAACCTGAAAGAATTTTAATTTGCCATATTTTAAAATAAAGAAATATTTCTTTTGGTACAATTAGCATTGATCCGTATTTATATAACTCATAAGGAATATTATTGCTTATTAATATTCAAACTTTACATGCTCATATGTGAACACTGCTTTGCTTAGTTGTTAATGCGCCAATCATCTACTCGTCTCCATTTGCAGCGACGGTGCTGCAATTGGAGACGAGCGGCGCCTCGATGTCGCCGCAATTTGAGACGAAATTTTTATATTGTAAACGTATGTACTCATGGAAATACGGAATGGGTCAACATAAAGCGGTCGATGTAGTAACTAAATTGAGATCCATTACAAATATATCTTTATTCTAAATTAATACTTTTGAAAAAAAAAGTTTTTGTTTTTATAAATAGCCATTTTTAATCTTCAGTTGAATTTTATACAATTCGTAAATATATATTTATCTTATTAATTAATATCATAAACGTAAAAGTCTGGATGTTTAGATATTTTCGGGTGTTTGTTATTCAATTATGTTAGAATGGCTGAACTGATATGGATGAAATTTCGCATAAAGATAGAATATAGGCCGAAAAAACACATATGCTACTTTTTATCCCGGAATTAATATTATGAATGTGAAAGTCCTGGATTTTTAGGTGTTTGTTACTCAATCGCGTCAGAACGGTTGAGCGGATATGGATGAAACTTGGTATAGAGATAGAATATAGTCTGCAATAACACATATGCTACTTTTTATCCTGGAAATAATATTTTAAATGTGAAAGTTTGGAAATTTGGATGTTTGTTACTCAATCACACTAGAACAGCTGAACGGATATGGATGAAATTTTTTATCCTGGAAAAAAGTACGGTTCCCGTGGGATAGAAAAATAGGAGGCCGCGCGGGCGAAGCCACTAGCGTTCGCTAGTTGCACATAGAAAAGGCTTCCAACAATACAAACAAACGTGTTCATGCGCAATCATTTTTGTACTGTGTGGGAATCGAACCGCAACCATCAGGCTTTGTAGTCCGCTCGTAGTACAAACCACTAGACCATTGCGATCAACACCATTGGTTAAATTAATTGATATAATATAGAAACTTGCGAGCATGTAGTCACTAATTTGGTAAGACTAAAAATTCGGACCTCTACTGGAGAGAATTGGGGCCTTCAGTGGCACGTAGCTCGAGCTCCACTTCATCGTTAAAATGCAGTGTGGTACAAAAAAAAAACAGTTAATTTAATAATACTAATCGTTGCTGGTCTGAAACTATTGTTTTTTTCCTCCTCGAACACAAGAATAGCTTAAATTAAAAGATGAAGTTTTTATTTACATATATTTTATTGAAAATCAAACAATCACTTTGTTTTCAAAACACCATTTCTTAAAACATAAAACATTTTTTAACGCATAGATTTTCTTATGAGTAAAACAGTTATACAGTAAAGAGCTCCTAAGCAATTTATATCTATGACAGTATTATTTTCATCACAAAGATCTTGTACCCATTTTATTTTTGCACATCCTTTAAAAAAAACTTTTTATCTTTCAAATTTGTCTTGATAATTCTGTGAAACTCTCTATAATCAACAAAGCCCTCACTCCATCGATACCCACTGTGCTTTTCAATCCAGCAAATTTGTTTTTTCTCTTCAAGAGACAGTAAAGTGAACGGGTAAGGAGGTTTAATTAGGATAATTTTGGAATTTTTGAGCGGCTATAGCAAATTTTTTTACTCTAAATTCATTTTTGCTATTTTTGAATCTTTGCACATCTACGATTATTCTATTGCAATTCATGATATTTTTTTAACGATATTACTCAGTGCTTTGTACTCGAATATACAATCGTTTAAAATCAAACAATAAGCAGCTGTCTGATCTGGTATTTCTCGGTCTGTTTCAATTTCAACTCTCACGTCGATCGAACCTTTTAAAGTTTCGTGCTGTCTTCAACAATCAATTACAAATAATGGCGTGACAATGGTCAAACTCTGCCATTGATAATGCCGCGTTATTTTTGCGGTTGGTTTGTAAGGCGATGACAACCAATCGTGGTTTCTCTATTTGCGATGAAGTTTTTATAGACCAAGTATGTTTACGTGTTTTGGGTAGCTATGGATACTCATATAAGTCCCAGGAACAGAACCCTAATGGAATAGCTCTATCTTTCTCTAAATGTTTTAATAGGTTGATTCTTTCACGATCTGATACTTTGATGTGTGGAACTCGCCAAACAATTTTATTTATCATAATATCGTCTACGACTTCACCTGTATTTAACTTGATCGCATTAAGATTCGTATTGCTTCGTAATAATACTAACTCTTGTTTACAATTAATTATAATTTTTTCATAATCTTCTACAAATCCTAAAATTTTGTTCAATGGTATAGATGCGGAAAACGCTCCACCACTAGTATTGCTTGTTCCTGCAGTTGACCAGCCCTAAACTCGTGCACATTTGGATTCATTTTCATTTAAGGATAGATAAGATTTTATTGTAGTAGTGATACCCGCATTCTTAATTTTATCTATTTCTACTCCATTAAGTTCATATCGTATGTCTTGAAATAGAAATAGTGCTGGATTATTTACGAAATGTACGTTTGATACCTTTTCTTTCGTGGCGCTGTTATAAACGTTCACTTTTCCCTCGATATATAAACTACTGAGTGAAAGTAGCACGTACACGTCTTGCTGATTAATAGGAATACGTATTTCGTCATTCTTGTTAAAACTAGTGACATATGGTCTGTATGAATGATAATCGAAACTTTTAATGCTGTTATCGTACGATGTTTGTTGCGATATGTTTAAAATATTCATTTTATCAAGCCAACTAGCTTAAGAAATTCTTTGTTAGTCTTAGTAAGCTTCTTTTTTACCTGAAGAGGTGTGCCTTTATGAGATGTTCTTTTAGAACTGTCTTGGATACACGACGTAGGTGGGCTTTTACTGAAATTTATAATTTTTTTCGGAAATGTAAATGCAGTTGTACTTCTTCACCTCGTAAATTTATCCCTTTATTCTCAGCGTCCAACAGCTTTATATTGATAGCACTTATAGAACTTTGGTTAACAGGAAAATAAATTAAGTTTTTAGGTATTTATTCGATAACCAGGTGGTACATTAGGTACAAATTCATAAATAATATGGCTTGCTTTCCCGTTGACAAATGAACCACTAACTACATCGCATTCAATCCGCACGATGGTTGTCGATAGATGCTGACAGGATATTTTAATTCAGTACTTATATTTGCTTTTATTGTTTCCATACCAAAGCCTAAAATTTTACCCAGTGATTCGCTTCTATTAAAGTGAACATCTTCAGAGTAAAAAATATTTGTTTTAAATGTACTCGTATTATTGTTACAAGTTAGTTTTAATACAGTGTTCTTAATGTTATTTTTTAAATAATCACAAATATCTTGAAGCTCGTAAGACCTTTCAGGAATTTCGATCATTTATTTTTCACCGTAACAAAATTTATTGTTTCTTTCATCTATTTTGGGATTAGAATTGAAAGTTGAAAAATGCAAAAGACCACATTCGTAGTCTCCTCATAGATCCATTGTCGGTGAATAGTTTGTTGATAAAGAGGCTCCTATCACAGTTATAGACACAGTGAAAGACATTTTTATACTGATACGTTTATTTATTTCATACACTATATAAATACTTTTTCCAGTAATTCCTTAAAAATTTTAGACAAAGATGACCACAGTTTGTAGCGCCAAACGCTTGATGTCGTACATAATTATAGTTGATAGGTAAGTTATGCATATATTACGTTGTCACCCTTGAGGTCTAAGACGGAATGCCTCGTTTCCAACAAATAGGGTCTACAAATTACTACACTCACCATACAAGACACAGCATTGTGCTGCTACTTTACGCAGGTATTCTGTGAGATCGTGGTTAACCCGGTCGTACCGACCCATTCGTGTTTTAATCACAATATATGTAGCTGCGGCATGACTCTACCGTTAATTATCTTTATAATGCAAAATATACATGTAAACAAGTAGTTTTCTCTTAACATTTCTAAGTTTTTTTTTAAATGTAAGTACCCAATACAAAATTACGCCTGCCATGCATGGCGGATAGTGACATTCAGTGCAAATTTGATGCAAAAAGGACTTCTTATTTGACGAGATAGAGAGGCGAATATTGAAGAGCATGTTTCCTCGAGTTTACATAGTCAAGTCCAACAAATTATTTGGAAGTGGAAACCATTTCCCTTCTTTTTGATTTTTCCTATTACATGTAAATTATTGAAAACTGTTGTTTTACCTAAACTCCTAGTTTTAGCCTTTTACACAACAAATAATCACTTTTGAATCATCGAAACCAGTATTCACATACTTAGGTGCAGAACCATGATGTTACCTATCATCATTCCTCCCAAAATTTGTATTTGGATTTTGCTGTGTTATTTTAATAAGTTACAAATGACGAAATAATATTTATCGCAATCCATAGTTCAATTGTCCGCAAATAACAATGAATAAGGTAAACTTAATTGGTATGGACTCACATAATGTTATGTGAAGGCACGAAGTGCAAAAGGGTCTTGGAAAAATTCACATTACGCGGTAATATTGAAAAAAGGGCAAAGAAAGAAACAAATAAATGTTTTCAACTTTATAACAAGTTTTGTGAAACAAACTTAAAATGAAAAAATAAATTGGATGTCACATCTGCGGCTTATATATTCCAAATATTTTTCTTGTTAAACTCGAAGTAATAAATTGACTTAGATATTTTTGATGTCGTATTATAATATGACCTATTAAGCACTTCCAACAATATTCGAAAAGTGTCATAGTGGTAGAAATATAAAAATATTTAATAATAGATAATTTTGGTAGCTCAGGACCGTTTTTTGTGCCATTCCTTAGCGAAGGTCTATGTTCAGCAGTGGAATTGTGATAGGATGTTATGATGATAACGATAATACATTTTATGATCTGAAAAATTATTTAATATCGATGTGATTTCCTAAAGCATAAGATACGAAGCTGTTCTATGTATACTACATAACTGAGCATTTTTATTATATAAGGTCGGATGGTGCATTGCAGTTTTAGGTTGGTGTGCCAATAACCTATATCTGTTATCAAAATTGTTGAATCTCGGTCCAGTTCTAGTTTCATATTCTGTGATGCTATTAACTAGAATTGGGGTTCGTAAAAAAATTGACATATCTGAAAACGTAACGAGTTCTCAAAAATAACAAGATAAAAAAGCAACATGACTGTATTTTTATCCAGCTTCTAAAAGAGGAGAATACTCTATTCGAGTGTATGTTTTTTTTGCATGTATGTTACGCGATATTTTCGTCGATTGTGAACCAATTTTGATAACTCTTTTATAAATAGGTAATACTTCACCCATATATAATTTAATTTTAATTTTTTTCTTCTTTGTGTTAGCACCGACTTCAGAATTTGAAATTATTTTATACTTTTTAGTTCTTCAAAGTCGGCCTTTACTTTTATATAAAGTTAATTTTTTGTAGTATGAATGACGATACTAAGATACCTAATTATTAACTAGTAATGAGGGATTCCATCATATTTCTCAAGGAGGTCGGGGCAAACTCTAGGAGCGGCCAATGCTCTCCATATTGTATCGTGTGTTTATGTATATGTGTTTGCGAATTGATGCAGCATTTAAAAAAAATATTTTTCATTTGTGAGATTTAGTATTTTTTTATAAAATTAAGATGACAGACGAGCACACAGTACACCTAATAGTAAGTGGATGCTGTGCCCCATATACATCTAAATACATTCATCCTCGATTAAGAATCAAAACGATACCTCCAATTTACACTACACCAACTAGGATTTTGTAGGTTTACCGAGAAGCTCTTAAAGAAAAAAGTGTTGATATTTTTTATTATCACACCTGTATTAATGATATTTTCAGGATGAATAAATAATTTACTGTTGCTTCTAACTGCATAATTGGATTTTAAATTTTTTTCAAAGTTTTAAAATAAGCTCTAGTTAGCGGAGTTTAAGACGGAAAAATGTCATTTGATATTCCGTTACACTCCGCCAACTCACAGTTAGCGGAGCATATCTCGGAATATGAGAGAACTCAAAAATCTTAATTTAACCCATACTAGACTATAATTACGTATTAATTTTAAAGTACATCAAATAATAGAATTTGTCATTTTACACATTTTATCAAGCTGAAGCACTACAATAATAGAATTATTTTAGTGCTTCAGCTTGATAAAATGTTCTCTTATTTATAAAGGAGTCAGTCGTTTTTGGGCCCACTAGAAATTTTAACAACCCTTAATGGTATTATATAGAAAAAAAAGTTACCAATTTATTATAATAAATGGCCTATAGATTTTATGAATATCTAAACGGAATCAAGAAATCTAAAAAAAATGAGTGGTTTTGATATTCCGTGTTCTGGTTAATGTAATATGGGAAAAAATGCGTGTAATGAATCATTTTTGCAGTTTCTATTAAAAGAAAAATGTTTTTTTACAAAGATAACTTATTATATACATATTATATTTACACTTATTCGTATATTATATATTTATTACTAAAAAGGGATACCACTGAGATTTTTATCCTATTTCTAAAAGTGTTAGCTTATATCATATAACATGGTTCAAAGACACCGTGGAACGAAACGCTATTTTGTCATTGACTTCCGTGCTGGGTAATAACCGACGGCCATATTATAATAATATAAGCATCATATCTATGTCTGTGCCGGCGGCCGGGTATTACTTTACGGCATTGACATTCGTCACGCTGCTGTTTTTTGTACTTATTGCATCTGGAAGATCAGCATACACTGAAAACAATTAAATAATATTTGTGGATTCAACGCACTGTGCGAAGACAATAACTAGCCGAGACAGGAGCAGATGTGCGCCAACTTTTATATTTGTGGATTTCTCAAGAGGTGAGTATCTTATCTTATGGAATGCGAAGAATTCAACTGTACAAAACCTACAATTGATTTAAAGTTTCAAACTTTTATGTGAAATATATCTTATTTTTGTCACTCTAGAAGTTCTAGTCCAAAAATATTATACTACGGAAACGAAAACTACTAATTTTCGTTTATAATGTATTACATTTTATTTTATTTTTACTGAATATTGAGATATGGTACGATTTTTTAGAAATAATAATAAACGACCCACACCCACAGACACTTAACGATCTATACATGTTTTAGTACTCAATTATTTTAAGTTTGTAAAAATACCAATAAATATCCCTTCATATTGCTAACAAATTAATATGTCAATGTCTAATCAATGCAACAAGTGTTGGATTATATTATACAGGTTAGCCAAATATTCCACATTATGTATTTAATTCGCCAATGACATTCGAAAATGAAAACTGACGAGTTTAATTAAAAGTATATGTGAGTGTATAATACAAGTTTACTTCTGCTCCTAGAATTTTGTAAAATCTATAATTTATGTTGAATTACCTAAAACAAATAACAAACACAATTCTTATTAGTATGTTAAAAGGTTAAAAGTGTCAAAGTATTGAAGTGTTATGTTATTTGTAAAATCTAATTTAATTAATAGATAAAATAAAATCACACAAAATATACACAAATCTATGTTAAAAGTGTCTGTCAGAGTAACTATATCCACAACCGTTACATCCTATCAAAAGCCCATTGCTGAACATAGACCTTCCCTCAGATTTCCTCACAGGAGGATACTTGCTATAGTTGCCATGCTTAGTAGACAAGTCGGCAACCACAGTTTTTATTGGTAGTTGTTAATAGGAAGACGTTGCAAATTCAGAAGGAACGTACTCACATTCCTTCTGAATTTAATATTTATAGATATAGATAACATAAAATAAATGGATGTTATTAGGAATACATATTAGTGTTAATATTTGATTAAATACATCTACTATTTATGTTCATTATATTTAAACTCCATCAGGAAGCAAAATTTTGTTTACATTATTTTATTTTATTTTGTTGATTGTAGGTAATGTACATTCTTTCTGAGTTTAATATTTCTTTACTTCTTTATTTTTTATTTGCGTTCCCAATTTTTTCAGTTACACCTACTTGATGCAGTTTGTTATAATATTGCAAGAAAATATTGAAACTCCTCATTCCATTTGAAGATTTGTATTCCATGTGGATCTTCAATTTTAAGAGCTCACCACACACGGGCTGTGCCAATTATCTCAGCAGAAAGAGATATTATTTTGCAGTGGATACCATCACACCAGGTACTTACTTTACTTTAACAGCCTGTAAGTGATCCCCTGCCTGAAATAGGCTTGCCCGGAGGAGTTGGCATAATCGCTTGGGCACACAGATTGATGTTTGTAGTATCATACACCTCGCACTACAAACAATTTGGCTATTCACCACCAGGTTATCTTTAACTTTACAGCCTATCAAAAGTTTACTGCTGAACATAGACCTTCCCCACAGATTGCCTTATGGGGGAGATATTCGATAACCACAGTTTTTTTCTTTAGTTGTCATTAGATAGATGCTACTTCTTCCTTACCTTACCCCATATATGAATGCCTTTGTACTTAATACACAAGTAATATTTCTTACCTTTAATGAAAATAGTGTAAATAAAACGTCTAAGAACTTGTACTTAGTCAAATAATGTTATAATTCTAAAATAACTACTTCACTTGTTTACCTTTCTGATTTGATGTATTTTTATTTCTTTTTACCTTAGTGGAATCTAGTTTACTACAAAAGTATTATGAAGGGAAACGAGTACATGCTATTTATATATAATTTAAGAGGCATTAAGACTGTTTATTAGCAATAAAGATTGAAATAAATAAAATATTAATAAATGTTATTATTTAAGTGGTAGACACTGTAAAACTATAGTCTGTTCGGTTAGTTGATGAAAAAAACCACTTTTCAGACGGATCATTTAGAATGAGTCTGCAATCTTGTCGGCCGAGAGCTTCTACAACTGTATGGAGACACAAATGATAACAGGGATATGGAATTACAATCCATGAATATTGAAGACATCGGTAATATCCCACAATCACCCTTTATCCCTGTAACTGTAACTCCTGCCATTTCCAGAGCAGCATCAACAATTACTAAAATAATATGCAGACCTTTTCTATCAAAAGGTTTAAATTATTTCTTAAGCAAAAATTGTTTAGTAAGGGTTATTATACTACTAGAGAGTACATGACTGATAATAACCCCTGGGAATGAGGTGATCGCTACCATGCTGTTTCTAAATGTTTTCAAAACAATTGTATAAAATATTATATTGTAAAATGTGCTTTTTTTTAAAGAAAAGTCTTGCTGGGTTTCTTGCTGGTTCTTCCCAGGACAGAGGTTTTTTTGCGAACCAGTGGTAAAAGTAAAAAATGACTTTTAATAAGTATTATGTATTGTAATCTATATTGAATAAAAATGATTCTATTCTATCCTGTGGCTAGTTATGAGCGTGCTGCTTCTACTTCCCGTCACTGTATTTTCAAATTATGTAATCATTTATCTAGACTCTTAATACCTAAACTAAAAAGAACTACTAACCTTAAAGGGAGATTGCTGATTGATAACTCATTTTATGTGCCACTGTGCGCTCGTATTTGTGAATACCACTTAAATGAACCTCACAATGATTGGAATAATTTATACACAAGTAGTAATGATGCATATTTATATAGTAATATAAATATGCATCATTATATATTAATTTTGCCACAGTTGCTACGCTTGTGGCAACCAAAGCTTTGTGGTATTCTATAGGGAGATGTTGCTGCTTATCTCCTGGTAGCTTTATTTTACTCTGTTACGACTTTTACGACACCATACGGGACGAAACGCGATGGCAGTTGACGGAAGGGCTATACAATATTTTACATTAATATTTAATTTAGGGAAGACCTATGTTCAGCAGTGAATTGTTGTAATGATGACAAATAATAATCAATAAAACTTGTAATTATTGTTGCTTACTTGACCTGTTTCTACTATGTGCCTTATTATAAATAAAGCGCCTAATTTATAAATAAACGCCGAGCAAGTTGAATAGATGCTCTGATACCTTTTCGTATCTCTTTCAATTGACAATCTCCTTTTGTTTTTTTTATAGAATAAGTGTGACAAACGAGCGCACGGTCCACCTGATGGTAAGTAGATGCTGTGGCTCATAGACATCTACATTTATCCTCGTTTAAGAATCAAAATGCAGATGCATTGTCACCCCTGAGGACTAAGATTCCAGTAAAAAAGGACTCCGGTTCTCTAGACTCACCATACGAAACACAGGAGCTTTAAGCTACTATTTCACGCTGGTAGCGTTTTCCGTCAGAGCGTGTCCTACCCCGGTCGAGCCATATCCGTACACAACTAGTTTAAAACTTCTTCATCATTACAGCCCTACACAAGTCCACTGCTGAACATAGGCCTCCCCCAAGGAATTATACAAAGCACGGTCCTGAGCCACCTGCATCCATCGACTTTTTGAATGTCTTACCAGTTCGTCACTCCATCTAGAGGGTAGCCGTCCCACACTGAGCTTACCGGTACGAGACTGCTACTCGAGAATTTTACATTTTAGCTTCAATTGTGGTTGGAATTAAAAGAATGTCCTGGCACTGCACCTCGCGGCCTGTGATACTTATAATAGACTGCTTTAAGAATATGATGATTTTACAATAATAAACAATAAAAATGCAGTGACAATACAGTGTTTCTTTTTATCCTAACACAAATAGTTCAAAACACCTTACATGCTATTTATTTTCGTGGTTAATATCGTAAAATCGGATATGTTACTATCCAGTCATTTTGGTTTTAATGGTGCTTGGAATGTAAACATGTTATTCAACCAATACATATTAATAACAATGTCCTGACACTGCACCTGGTGGCATGTGTCACTTTTAATACTGCTTTAAGAATGTGATGATTTTACAATAACAAATACAGTGACAATACAGAGTTTTTATCCTAACGACCAGTTCAAAACATCTTACGTGCTATTTATTTTCTCAATCGCTGTAGAGTAAAACTCGCAAACACCCTTAAAGTTCACTGTTGGACGCACATGCACCTAAAACCGTGTTACTGGTTGCAAATGATATTAGATAAATAAGTACATGTGTGCTTGTTTTTAGAATTAGTTGAGCATAGTTTTGGCTTACTTTTTGCTTCACTTGAATACATTTGTAACGTATTCTGTGCTTAGTATTCAATACACCACAATAAATAATAAATACAGTTAAGAATCAACACATCACCGCGTCTGTTTATTCGTACTGTTTACTCCGGTACTACTAAAAAAAAAATCCATCCACCAAGTAGTACTTAAGAATTCGAAGAACCTACAACTTTTTTACACTTTTTACTATTCACAGTGCACTATTATAACATAGGATATCAATAAAAAAACTATTAGACAGTCGCCCGTATGGGATTTTAGGTTATAATGGGATTGCCGTTTGATTGTTATTTTCTCAGTATTCCCTTTGTATATGGTACAACTAATATTACTATAGTAATCTAGAGATTAAAAGGAACAAATCTACATACATTTCATTACGAGTCATCACAGTTTTTGGTGGGCCCATTCTCCATACAAAAAGAAACTGTCTCCTTTAAAAAGTTAGCGTTTTGTAATCGGGAAAGTAATAAAATCAACTACCGCGTTACATGCCGCTAACACATACATAGCGTAGAATAACACGACCAGTGTTAAAAGTTAGCGTTTTGTTTACACAAGATATAAATAAAATCGTATGGTTTTCCAATATTTTATATTAAAATTTACAAAATTAGTCAAAATAATACTATTGTTAATAATAATAACATGTTACAAATATACTGAATCATAAAAATTATTTATAATAAATCTCTTTTTTGGTAGTGGGTAATATACCTAAGTTGGAAAAAAAAAAAATGGTTTTTATAGTTTAATAGTAAATATAAAATTTTAACCTTATATACTAATCACAGTATAAACGTAATTGTTTAATAATATAGAGATCAATCAGCACAATTGTTGTGAACTAAACTAACATTTTAATTAGTACAAAAGAATGAGAACAATCTCAGTACAGTCAAGATTCCCATAAAATTAACATCATTTTTTTTTGTGAAATAGTATAGGTATACACGTGACTAAAACATTTTAAATTATAATAATCGCTTAAATTACTTAAAGTATTTACGAGATCAATCAGCATGTTTCACTTCATAACCATTAACTTACAAAACATTTATTCTGAATAAAAAAAAACTGAAATAGTTACGAAATAAGAAAGCAAGACACTGATTCAGATGACATCAATCCTCGTCTTCGCTTCCATCAAGTTCGTGATCGACCTCTGCCACTGGTAAATTCTTATAAAAATTATGATAATTTAGAGGTACGATATTATTATCACAGAAATAAACTAAATCTTTGTATTTAGCCCTATTTATTTTCAATAAATGGGTATATGCTTTGTCTGGAAAAGGTTCTGAGCGAGACTGTCTCGTACTCGATTGTTTAAAGAATTGTATCTGCTGACTTTCTACATCACCTAAACTGTATTTATAACGTAACATTCCTAGATTTTCTGGAGAATCAAGAAACCTTATCATTAGAAAAGCTTTTTGTCCAATTATTTTTTGTAAATACCCTTTTTAAAATCTAAGATCATATTTTGCTTTACTTCTATGACATTATATGGCTTATCATTTACTTTTGCCCATCGTACTAAGGAATACCATTCATCTGGCGAATAAATTTCTCTTCCTTTGGCTGATTTTTCGATATGGGCATGCACCGAATCGCCTTCGTTTTGTGTATGTCCCTTCTCCATGAAGCGATGATAAATTTTAATTTTCAGATTAATTGCCGCTAACAAGTACATGTAGTAAACTATCCGGTTACGGTTTTGCCCCCCGCAACTATCTGACCATAGATATATTTCAGTAAATCCCTTTGAAGCCAGTTTAGTCAAGAAATCATAAAGACAACTAGAGACTTTATTTGCCCCTCTCTTTGCGGTTTGTTCGTCCCACATGTAACAGAATGCTTTTTTATGCGCTATGTCATACACAGTAAAATTATATACGTTAAGCTTTCGTCTGTAATAATAAATACTAATGTTTCCATGTGGTGCGTTCAGTACTTTCTGAAAATCAAATACAATGCATGCTTTTTTATTATCATTAGTTGCTAGTAATTTATTTTCTAGTTTAAGCTTTCGAGAACACTCCTTTTCTTTTTGATGAATTGTATATTTTTCGCTCTGCTCATCAGTAACTTCAGATATGTTCTTCAATTGATGGCAGAGGTCACACTGATTTTTTTTCGGAACATGAAAGCCTATCTTTAAATTTGAATTGACTATGTCCTTGTATTGTCTTAAAGTTTGCACTCTACTATTATAATTATATTCTACACACCATTCTGGATACATTTTGAATATTTTTGAAAACGATAATGTGGGATCTAAATATTTTATACTTGAACGTTATCTGACATAGTGCGATTCAACGGGTGTATAAGAATTAACATGATCAACTACGCTTTGTTTCATTTCATTAGTAACTACCACATTATGGTTCTTATGGCGAATCTTGACATTCGTTACTTTTTTGTAAAGCGGTATAAACAAAGTCTTTACTTATGCTAAAAATATTTAAAAACATAGTTTTGCATACTTTTTTTAATATCATTTCATTATTATTTGACTTTATTGGAAGATGATAATGCAATATATATTAGGTCCTTACGAGTACATATGAAATTAGCGTTTTGTCGTACTGACCACGTTGATCTGAAATATCCCCTCTTTGGTAAGGAATTCCAAATTAAAATTTATAAATTCATTTAGCTGGTACATTTGAGTTTTGAAAACAGTCATTCATTTGTTTTTTCCTCATTATTTTATTCTTTGGCGTCGCTTATTACCGCACAATGGAAAACATGAAATATCGGCATATTTGCGAGTACGAGTTCTACCGTGGCACCAGTGCTGCAGAAATAGCTCGAAGGATTAATGATGTTGCACTGACGCATGATGATTACGGCGCTGGTGTCGCAAAAGAAAGCACGGGACGTTTTTGGTTTCAACGTTTTTGTTCTGGAAATTTCGACCTTGAGAACCAACCCCGTGGACGGCCGGAGACCAAAGTGGAAAATGAAGAATTAAAGGCTATTGTGGAAGCGGATCTATCACAAAGCACTTCAGAGATAGCTGCAGGCTTCGGGGTAAGTGATAAAACTGTATTAATCCACTTGAAGCAAATCGGGAAAGTTAAAAAACATGAACGATGGGTACCTCATGAATTGAGTGAATCGAACTTGCGTCAGCGAAGAAACACGCGTCGGCTGCTGTGTTACTTTGCTCAACCGACACAATAATGAAGGGATTTTAAATCGAATCATTACTTGTGATGAAAAGTGGATACTGTACAATAATCTGAAGCGCTTGTTGCAATGGCTAAACCCTGGAGACCCAGCCAAATCCTGCCCTAAACGAAAATTGACTTAGAAAAAGTTACTGGTGAGTGTTTGGTGGACTAGCGCCGGTGTCGTTCACTACAGCTTTCTAAAATCTGGCCAAACGATTACGGCAGGTATCTATTGTCAGCAACTGCAAACCATGAAGGAAGAACTTGCTGCTAAACAACCGAGATTGGTCAATCGCTCTAGGCCACTGCTGCTTCACGACAACGCAAGACCACACACTGCACAACAAACAACCACTAAGTTAGATGAGCTACAATTGGAATGTCTGCGACATCCACCGTACTCCCCAGACCTTGCTCCAACAGATTACCATTTTTTCCGGAATTTGGACAACTTCTTACAAGGAAAAAAATTCAACTCCGATACGGCAGTCCGAACCGCCTTCAAAGAGTTTATTGATTCTCGCCCCCATGGTTTTTTTAGTAAAGGGATCAATGAACTACCTATGAGATGGCAAAAGTGCATAGATAACAACGGTGAATATTTTGATTAATTAAATATATTTTACAAAAAAAAATTGCCTTTATATTCCTCCCGTACAAAACGCCAATTTCATACGAGTATGTAAGGACCTAACATAATCGACGAATACTTTCATTTTCAAGATTAGTACAGGTATTTTTCTTTTTTTGAAAGACTTATTTGGAAATAAGTTGCCATTGCCTTAACATGGCTCCCCGCACCCCAGAATTTAGAAAATAGTTCTATCCGTATTTCTTCACTGAAAGTTTCACGACACCGTAGGAGACAGCTATAACTACAACTTGGTTTCATTTTTCTTGCCTCTTTGACTCTCCCTCTTCTAGAAATATATTCTTGTCCCGTATTACAAAGACGTTTTCTTTTCGTCGACACCCAGTCTTCTACATGCTTAATGCGCCCTACGTCCTTTGTCGGATCGTTTCTTTGATGACCGTCTATTTAGTGGATTTTTTGTTTCACTGCTCTCAAAAGACGTGCAATCATTTGATGTAGCAATAGAAGAAACGGATAAAGGATTTACATCCGACAATGAATATGTTTCATTACAAAGTGTACTTAAAGGCATAACAAGCGATGGGGGATTGGAACGGAATATTTTCTGATATCAGTGTTACATCAACATCTTCAAGAATCGTGGTCGGTATCAAAGTTTTATCAGCACTTTGAGAACAATTGCTAAAGTCACAATAGGGTGAAGGCATTGGGGTGAATTCATTGTAGTCAGATTCATAATTTTCAACACTTATAGAAAATAGGTGTTCTACGGACTGTGGAGTCATAGTCATTGGAGAAGACTTTTGTATATCAGTAGCTAAACAAGGAGAATAAATAATTGATGAATCAGGTTCTGTGATGTGTAGATTTAAATCTTTTATAATCTGAATTTGTGTCGACTGACTTGGAGAGATGAGTCGTGTTGAAGAAAAATATTCATCTTCGTGTTGTTCAATAGGTCCTTGAAAGACATCCTCAAAGATAGACATAAATTGTGGTGTCATAATTGCATCAACATCATCAGGTACTGGAGACGATACTGTAAAATATATTTAAATAATTGATTAAATATTTTGGTAAATTTTGTGCAAATTTTGTATCACGTGTTGAAGTAAGTATTTATTTCAAGCCTTATATTTATAATTAATATTACATAGTATTTAATTTTTGTATCAATATTTCAAAAATACTTTACTATGTAGCTTTTTTGTATGTAAGTACGCTATTATAAAATTGGTAAAACAACAAATTTAATCGTAATCCAAATATCGTTGGTATAATGGAATGAAAATTTATTAGTTGATTTTTAAAATATTAACTAATATCAAGGTAAATATTACTTAGATTAATGTTTTACTCGTAAATACCTATCATAGGAGTGAACATTACGTTAGTTTAATAACAAGTTAACAAATAAACTTAATTATTATTATAATATATATACTCCGCTAAGTCAGTATGAAATGAAATGCTACCGAAATACATGCCGCCAACTTGAGAATGTGTAATGTCGTTTGGACCTCGACCAAACATACTCATTATTTTAAATTCTCAATAACTATAAAGATAAATCGCGTCATTTCAAACAATAATAAATACTATAACTAAATAAACTCTCATTACCTCTTTCCTGGTTCCAATTTTCTATTATCTCACATATTTTGTTATCGTTCGTCTGTTGGACGTCTTTTTGTTTACATAACTCGACCAAATATTTTCCACGCACTCCAGACAATATACTTTTTCTTCAAACACATCAGACCATTAACTAATAAACTATTTGATTAATACAGTGTTATTACAGGTTACCACTTTTATATCAAAAAATGCGTGCACACCGGCGAAACTCCGCCAACTGTCATTAGCCTAAACATAAACACACAGCGCCACGCGCCCCCGCCGCGCTTCTTCCCGCCAATCCCTGGTTGGCGGCGTATAGTCGCGCGGTTAGCGCCCACGCATCCCGAATACACACCGCTAAAACGAATAGTCGAGGTGTATGTCGCATGTTTGTCAAAAGTACATTTACTTGGCGTTATGTAATTTTCAAAACTTTTTTATTTCTTTAATTTTTTTTAAGAAATTTAGAATAAAACCTGAAAATGAGTAAAACTTGAGTCAACATAGCGTTCATTGGAGGTATCGAGAATGGAGATGCGTTGTCATTCTTGAGGACTAAGATGGAATGCCTCGTTTCCAGTAAAAAGGGCAAAAGGGTAAAAGGGTATGTATCGTTGTTGGATCCGAATTGCATCAATATCAATCCTTTTTACCGCTTCTATCCCCACCCTCTTATATAAATTAGAGAAATTCGCTAAAGAAAGTGCATTTTATAACTTTAAATCTGACTATTTACATAATAGGACTGGACGAGTGAAACTTGATTACAACACCTTTAGTGAAGATGGATTGTCCACACAATATAGTGTATCGCAGGGTAGTGTATAGGGACTTACATTGTTTTTTTGCTAAATTATTTAACAAGTTTTAAATTTAATAATGGACAATTTTTTTCATGCGCGGTTGATACAGCCATACTATACTATGGTAAAACTTGGTCTGAAATCTTTTTCTTGGCAGAACAGGGCCTGTAATAAATTATGAAGTAGATATAAAATTTATCATTATCATTATTTACACTGCATATAAAAAACAAGCTATATTACTCTGTGGCCAATTATCTTTAACAGCACATATTTGTCAACTCAACCAAGAAGAGAATCTACCACAAAATACCTAGAAATAATTATAGACCAGAAACTAATTATGTAGATTTCTTCCAATTCAGCAAAGGAAAAATCGAAATAAAAAATAAGCTTGATTTTGGATATGTCTTCAGCACTTTGTAAACTCATAACTTTTAATTTATAGCTACAACACCAAATTACAATCTACTATACTTTAGTTTTTCCAATTTGGGGAGGTTTAGCTAAAATAAAACTGATATTCTAGATATAGAAGGTGTTCAAAGAGCTATAATAAAATAATGCTATTTTAAAATAGGAGATTCGATACTTTAGATCTGTATAAACCTTTTAAACTGCTTTTTAAAGAGACAATACATTTTAAGAATTAATCAAAATTAAAAAAGAATAACCCTTACTATATAATTTATTTTAAAGAATGTTAATCACAGTCATTAAAACTGTATAAAATATTTAAAGAAATCTTTAAATTTATTAAACACTAAAAGAACTGTAGAGTGGCATAAAAGTTTAGATTATCAAGAAACGTAACGTACACAATTTATATATTCATCTTTTGTCCTTGCTTCATATAATAAATTGTAAATTACTGTATATTTAAAAAATACGTTTAACGGAAGAGAAGTCCATTCTAAACAAGTTTGTATAAGCTTAACTGTAAGGATCTATGACGATTCTTGAATTATTGAATTTGAGTTGCAATAACAGAATTTTTTTATTAAACTGGGACTGGGATTCGGACCTAGGACCAGTGATGCCGTAATAAAGTATTCTAATCACAAAGCCATATTCCTGTAATAAAATAAAAACTCTAAATAGGCTTTTCTCTCCATCGATTTGATACTTAATTGCTTAACGCTGTAAACTCGACGTTACGCCCCTTGGCGGTTCGCGAGCGAAATATTCAGATGAAATGATTTCCTCTTAAACGAACTATGCAGCATTAGATTTTAATATTAAAGCT
The DNA here is from genome assembly GCA_029286625.1 of Parnassius orleans. Taxonomy (NCBI): domain Eukaryota; kingdom Metazoa; phylum Arthropoda; class Insecta; order Lepidoptera; family Papilionidae; genus Parnassius; species Parnassius orleans. The sequence continues at coordinate 124,518 of JAGSMP010000009.1, forward strand.
TCAATTACTATTTGGCGGTGGGGTAAACTTCATTGTACAAGTACCATATTAACAGCTATTTTTCCATTTGTACAACCTGTTAAATAAGGAACGAGGCTCCGACGACAAACATATCGGAAAATCAATTAAACTTTGAAAATTAATAAATAAACTTAATAAATCAATTAATTAAACAATAATAAATATACTTAATAAATTACTTTATTGTAAACAACAATTCATTCATAACAAGGGTTTAGTTTTAATTTTATTTACAGCATCCCAAGCAGGTGGTAGTACCTAGTCTCCTTCTCTATTGATATTAGGATGTTTTTTTTTAATTTCAATAACCTCACATATTATCCTAGGTAGACATTGATGTTCTTTCGCGATGATTTGTGGTCTATCAAATCTGATTTAATGGCGGGGACCGTCTAGGATATGATCACAAATTGCTAACTTCCCGGAGCGTGAAACACAAACGCTCCGGGAAGTCAAGCATACCACAGCAATACTTCATTCTGCGTAGACCGGACTAAAAGTAATAATTCAAAAGCTGAAGGTGCTGATTCTGTCACTGATGTGGTGCTTCAGGGAATGGAACTTCTTATTCCATCATCTGTGGTACTTATCAGAGACAGAACTTTGGCCGCTCCTGCAAAATGCTTCACGCTATAAGCAGGAGTGCTACCGGGCCTGGGCTGACGCACCGACGTCTCGGGATGCAAATACCAGCGCTCTCAAAAATAAGTATAATTCAGCCTCCAGGTCCTTCAAAAGTGTCATTGCCACGGCAAATTCAGAGCACATCAGCAGAATTGTCGAGAAACTAGTTTGATTTCCTTCGGGGACTCGTGCATTCTGGCCTCTCGCCAAAGTTGTCCAAGGGAACTTCTGTCAGCCATCTCTGCCATCTCTGCACAAGGAGGACGACTCACTGGCCCATGCCGCAAAGGAGAAAGCCGATCCGCTAGGCACTGTCTTTGCGTCCAACTCGACTCTTGATGATGGGGGGAATACACCGCCGACCATCCCGCGGTGTGAGTGCTCCATTCAGGATGTATTGCTTACCAGAGCTCGGTGCGCAAAGCACTCCTCTCCTTTGACATCAACAAGTCGAGTGGGCCTGATGGCGTCCATTCTATTGTATTGAAGACGTGTGCTCCAGAGTTGGCACCGGTTTTAACGCGTCTTTTCCGGTACTCCTACTCCCTAGGCGTAGTCTCGAACTGATAGAAGACAGCTTTGGTGCACCCGATCCCTAAAAAAGGTGATCAGATCCGTTCAACTACAGGCCTATTGCCATCACCTCCTTGTTCTCCAAAATAATGGAAACCTGATGGTTTTCATTATTAATGACCTCATGAGCTGACAGTTTATGATTAAACTGTCAGCTTATGAGGTACCTTGAGAATCACCAGCTGATTAATGACCGCGAGTACGGTTTCCGTCGGGGTCGGTTAGCTGGTGATCTTCTAGCTTACCTAACTCATAGATGGGCGGAGGCAGTAGAGTCCAAGGGGGAGGCGTTGGCCGTTAGTTTGGACGTAGCGAAGGCCTGCGATCGGGTTTGGCACAAAGCGCTTCTTTTGAAGCTCCCTTCCTATAGACTTCCGTTTCCGTTTGTTTTTATTTCTTTGAATTTTCGAAACTATGGTAAAATCTCTCTTAACCCTAATTTTGCTATATTCGGCCATCCTCATTTTTTTAATGTGGTAGAGCCACGCTGCAGCTATATTATGGTTGTAGTACGAATGGGTCGGCTCGACCGGGGAAGGACCACGCTCTCACAGAATACCAGCGTAAAATAGCAGATTGACACTGCTGTGTTTCGTGTGGTGAGTGTAGAGAACCGGAGAACCTTTTTACTGGAAATGAGTTATTCCATCTTAGTTCTCAGGGGTGACAACGCTCTACATCTGCAATCTGCATTTTGATTCTTAATCGAGAGTAAATATAAATGTCTATGGGCCATAGCATCCACTTACCATCAGGTGGACTGTGTGCTCGTTTGTCACCCATATTCTATAAAAAAAATCCTAAAATGAATATAAAATGGGTACACATCTAAATATTTCATATAGACCTATTCTGCACCAATATTACCTTCTTCAATTATGTTTCTAATAATACATCCGAATCTAGCTTGAAATACGACATGTCACACATATGTCACACGTATACACATACAGTGCAGTAATTCAAGCGTTTGTTCAGTAACGAAAACAATGTAAAGAACATCCTTACTTCTTTATATTAGTAAAATTAAAACAACCATAAAATATACATTAAACAAAAATTGCTAAAGACATCTCTTTTACGTGCGCTCCATATTTTGTAATTATGTTAACTAGCTCTGTATCTGCACTGAAACTAAGGAGCTGAGATCGTCGCGAAATGCCTTTGTTCCACCATTGTGTCACCTAATAGTTTTTAAAACCGAAGATTATAATCTTAATTTAATTAAAATATTTATGAGATGGTGGAACTCATTTTCTGCCTAAGAGCCAAAGAGCAGAACATATAACTGCGGTGTTCCGGTTTGAAAGGTAAAGATGTTGTATGAGGTATTTCATCTGTGTTCTAAAGGTTGACATTTATCTGTGGACTTCGTTTATTATAGTTGACCGCTTACCATCAGGTCGACTGTTAGCGCGATTATTGACACAAAAGTCAATAAAATTTAGATGCTAATGATGAAAATAATATTTGATAACAGCTTACTTCGTCATCATCATCGCAACAACCCTTCTTAAAGCCACAAAACAAGGTCCTTAGTTACCTGCATGTATAGACTTCCTGCATGTCTTGCCATGTCGTTACTCCATTTAGTGGGCTATTCTACGTTTCGGTTACCGGTACGGGGCCGCCACTCGAGAATCTTTCATCCCAATCCCTCCATCATATATGGCTGGTCCATAATGCCACTGAAGTTGCTGTTTCGTTGAGCTATGTCAGTTACTATGCTTCTACTGCAGTTATTACCGTTACGGACTAAGCATCGCTTTCTTCATAGCCCGATGAACAACTTTAAGTTATCACTGGCAACACGCACTGATTGTACTTTTGTTTGAAGTTTTTGAGTGAAATATGACTAAGTTACTGAAATAAAATATTTGAATTTGAAGGGACGGCAATTCGACGCGACCGGAGAAGGAGCAGGCGCAGGGCCAATGACTTTACGTAATAATAATAATGTGCTTTCCGAGGAACGGGAGTGAAACACCACCAACTTCTTAAATTCTACTAAAAATTTCTTGACAGAAAAATCCAGTAACCGATTTTTTGACCCAACATTCGTACTTACGACTTGTCTTTAAAATACCTTGGGAGCAAAGCAGCTCATTTAAACACCGTAAGGCGTACGCAGAATTTGATCGTGGCCGTGATTCTCTCCATGAAATTCATGGAGGTCGACCCTCAACTGCGATCAATGAGGAAAATGTGAATACTGTTAGGCGAATTGAAGAAAACCGGCGCATCACCTTTAAGGAGATTCGAGAACATTTGAGTTACATATTCATTTAAAAGTTAGAAAACTTTGTTGTCGCTGGATTCCTCGTGATCCCCCTAGAACAAAACATGAGTTCGATTAATTTGTGTAAAAAATGTTATTAAAGTAAGATCACGGACGTTCAAATGCTGTGTGTCACATTGTTACAGGAGATGAAACATGTATTTATTGTTACATTCAGGAAAGAAAGCAATATCTTCTGAATGGGTGTTCGAAGGCGGCAGAAAACAAACAAAGTTGAGGCATGTACAAAAATATTATCATGTTCGTAACGTGGCGATTATGGTAAATCCTCCCAACAGGACAGGCCCATGTCTAGCAGTAAACATTTGCGGACTAAAATTATAGAAGAAGTAAGTTAGGCCGTGTGATGTTGAATTTCTTTATGAAAGTTTATATGATAAGTTCATAAAACGTTTTCTAGAAATGAGTTTAAAGACAAACATCAATTTTCTAATTGTTGACTATTCCTTTTGTATTTCAAATAATCTAGAAATATATTGCTGTCAGTATGGTTGGAAATAAAAGTCTTTTATACTACCGCTGAAATGAGTTCGTAAAGCTTTTCTTATTTTCACTCGTTAAAATGGGGAAAATCCTAAACAAAATGTAACAACAGCCGGCAATAAAAAGAAAACTGGCAGGCAATAAGGAGGAGATTTTAGAGTTATTTCCGTCAGGTTCTTTTTTATATTAAAAATAAAAGGTATGCACTAAAAAATAAAAGGTATGCATAAAGGTAGGCACTACACAAAAATTCAAGTTTTCGAAGAACGTGTAACACTCAACCTAGTCTGTCGCATAGTATATAAATTAAATAATATATCTTAACCTCACTTATGCCAAACCGACATACGAGTAAATACTCACTGTGAAAAAATCAGACAAGTGCGAGGACTCGCACCCTGAGGATTACGTCTTAATTATATGAGTAGAAAGTTTATCCTTCCAGGGAATCATAGATAAGGTAAGCACCAGACATTACTACGTCGAAAAGATAAGTTGGATTTATGGACAATCTTAACTTTGTAGTGGAAAAAAAATTGCTCCATGTTTATGTGAGATAACTAAATATTTTTTGGCTTTTTCCCTTTACTTGTGCTGTGAGACCTGGCCAGCTTACATGATTCTAGGTCAACAGGAAGTACCCTATTAGGTTTTAATAAGTAAGTTTGCAAGTATTAAAATATGCGATATATATGGCCTTAGGTTTAGAATTTTTTAAACCCCAAGGGGCTATAACTTTAGTTAAACTTACAGCCTATTATACGTCCCACTGCTGGGCACAGGCCTCTCATTTCTGAGAGGAGTTTAGGGCAGGGAAGCCACGTGCTCGGCGGTGAAGGACAACATCGTGAGGAAACCTGCATGTCTGAGAAATAAGAAAAAAAATATTTCGAAGACATGTGAAGTTCGCCAACGCGCTCAGGGGTAGCGCGGCGGACATTTCCCTGCCCTATAACTTTAGTATTTGATATTAATTTTCAACTTGATACTTCTATCCATAGAGAAAAAGGGCCTTGACAGACGGACAGACAAACGGACGAATAACAAAGTGATCCTGTAAGGGTTCCGCTTTTTTTCTTTTGAAGTACTAAACCCTAAAAATTAAAGATAACCTCTGCTCATTTCCGTGAAAAATAGCTTTCATAGACGAAAAGACGGACAATAAAATAATAAGGGTTCCATTTTTCCTTTTAAAGTACAAATCCTGAAAACAGTTTTTTTTGATGTTTCGATTTCATGTTAGCGGAACCCTTATCCTTCAATCCATTTGTTTTAATTAGCCTTATAACGTTTGCACTTTTTGTAGGAATTAGATAAAAAGGAGATGTAATTTCTTTTAATATAGGTCTCGAGATATGACAAGAAATAAGCTGTTAAGATACGAAAATAAAATACAGGTTGGACCGTGGCAGATTTATAACTTGAAATTTAAATATTTCTTAAACCGTTGCGTTAGGGAGTGGGGGAGGGGTGGCATTCGACGCCGCATTCATGCGGTTTGTTTATTCACGATGTCGCAGTGGGCCGATGGGCAACGCGCGTTCGCAGTAGAAGTGTCGCAGTTCAAAAGTAACGATTCCTGTACCATTGCCTAAGTTATATACCATTATTTAATACAGCTATACCATTGTTTAAGTGACGGACCAAGTGTAAATTTAATTAGAACGTGGGTGCAGAAGTTCCGAGCAACTGGTTCAACCATAAACAACCCTTGGCCAGGCCCTAGCCGGACGTCAAGGACCAAAGAAAACATTCAACGTGTTGAAAGCAGCGTACTACAAAACCCGCGTCAGTCCGTGCGCAAGAGATCATCGTCTTTGGCGCTACCGAAAACGACCGTGTAGCGAATTTTAAGCAAGGACATGAAATTTCATCCATATAAGGTCCAATAGGTGCAGGCTCTTAAATCAGATGACTTCATAGCGCGTACAAAGTTCTGTGAAATCATGCTAAGCCTATTTAAAAATGTAAACACAATTAGGTTCAGTGACGAAGCACGAACGAATGGAATAATTGGGCCTTTTTTCTTTGAAAATTCCCGTGGAGCAACAGTAACCGTTGATGGTGATGCTTACCGACGCATGATAAGCGAATATTTTTTGCTGAAACTTCGAGAGCACCAATCGTACAGTTCACACACGTGGTTCCAACAAGATGGCGCCACAGTTCACACGGCGAGAGCCACCATGAGCTTCCTCCGCGAACAGTTCCCTAGAAAACTGATTAGTCGATATGGTGACATCGTGTGGCCACCCAGATCGCCGGATCTCACCCACTTGGACTTTTTTCTGTGGGATTATCTTAAGGCAAAAGTCTATGATAACAATCCAACAAACATATTAGAATTAAAAGAAAATATCGAGCGAGAAATGAATGCTATTCCGCAATATTTTATTGGCAGTTGTTATGTTCTTCCCCTAAACGTAAACAGGGGCGTTTATATTAAAAATGTAGGTTCTTTAGAGTGCGTGCGCACAAGAGTATAACACGTAATGTAATATGTAACATAATGATTTCATAAAAAATTGTAAACTTATTGATTTTTTATATTTTAACAATTAAGTAAATTTACGGATTTTATTTTGTTTCCGGGTGCTTTAAAGCACCCATGGTCACTGACAGGCGGATTTACGATGGCATTACCAGACGTCTCGCATCTTTGACGTTGCTGTTCATCGCATGTTTGGTAATATCTACTGTGAACTAGATGGTTATCCCGCCCTCTATCGGAAGCTCGAGGATTTTACTGGCATTTTCCATAGTAGCCTCCTAAGATTTTAAGAGGTAAGCCACCACACGTATTTAATTTTTTTTAATTTTAAAATTATATTTCATTATCTATATTGTTTTAATTTTAATGCTGGTGAATATTTGCTTTGCAATGACGATTAACAACGCTCAGGGCATGAACAACTGCTTCTCACTTGGTCAACTCCCGTGGTGCTGTCCCGTGTTAACGATGCTGCCCAATTATTTTTAGCACCACGAAACAAAATATTCAACATTGTTTATGAAGAGGACCGTTGGTACAACAAAATGCCAATATTTTTCAGGGTTTCATAAAAAGTACATATTTTGTTACATTACTTTCTGACCCAAAAATATCAAAAGAAATATTATTATTTCTATGTTATCGTTGTTATATAAAAAAAGACATTTTTTCCATAAATAACAGTAATTGTTAACCCCTTCTTTTGTTTCCTTTTCGCATTCATATCTATGTGTATGTTTTTGTTTACTATTTATTATGGTACGGCATATTTAATATATCATTGTATCGACAGTATTTAAGTCATCCATGACTAATTGAGTTGGAACAGTAGTATATAGTTTATAATTTTAAAAGAGGAGGGTAAATTAGCGATTTTTTTCGGTTTTAAAACAATTGAAAAAAAAAGGCCCAGGCACAGCTAGTTATTAAATAAAATTATTCATCATCATTATAATCATTAGCTTAACACTAGTCCACTGCTGAACACACTCGTGAATCATCTGTATAGATCATCTCACTCGAGAACCTTTCTTCGGTTGTTGGCTCTTCGAGCTATATGGAAGAAAAAAAAGTATGTGGCTGGCCCTTGCCACTGCAGCTTACTCCGTTCTCCGTAGATCCGTTGGGCTATGTCGGTTACTCTGTTTCTACTGCGTATATACTCATCACGAAGAGAAACTCCGAGCATAACCCTCTCCATAGCTCCATATAAATAAATATATTTAAAAAAATCAATGAACTATTAAGGACCTACTGTCTCTAATTCGCAAAAAAATGATGCCATCTAAATAATACAAGCATTAAATTTATAGATTTTTAACGATTCAAACTTTATATAAATAGACAACAACAAGTTTTAGTAGGTAAATGGCAGTGATGCGCAAAGACCTTTAGCAAAGCTACCGTACCGTGAAAATGGTTGCAAAAGCACAAAACGAAACATCTAAAAATATGTATCTCTTTATTGAAAACTTTTTAAATAGTTGATTGGGTACTCAGACTTAGTTTTTATACGTGGTAGAGCCATGCTGCAGCTATATTAGTAGTAAAGTTGTAGCACGAATGGGTCGGCTCGACCGGGGAAGGACCACGCTCTCACAGAATACCAGCGTAAAATAGCAGCTTAACATTGCTATGTGTCGTATGGTGAGTGTAGAGAACCGGAGACCCTTTTTACTTGAAAAGAGGCATTTCATCTTAGTCCTCACGGGTGACAACGCATCTGCATTTTGATTATTTATTGAGGATAGATGTCTATGGGTCACAGCAACCACTTACCATCAGGTGGACTGTGTGCTCGTTTGTCAACCTATCCAATAAAAAAAAGACTTATCGTGAATTTATGAAATATTCTGTATCGAAATATATTTTTTAACATTTAAGCAAGCACCGTATACAGTTACCGTGTAGTGGCGGTGTAAGAATATCCACTACCCCATATCATCCCGTGAGTGTCGTAAGAGGCGATAGAGGGAAACAAATCAGGAATTGGGCAGCAGCGTCTTCCTAATAACGACTAAAAAAAAAAAACTGCGGTTGCCAACCCGCTTGCCAAGCGTGGCAACTATATCCCCCTATGACGCAATCTATGGGGGAGGCCTATGTTCAACAGTGGACTTTAATATGCTGTAACGGTAAGCATGTACCGACTTATAAATCTTTTTCTTTTTTTCTTCTTCATCTTCACCATCAGCCCATAAGAGCCCACAGCTGCACCTGGGCCTCTTACGTAGTCACAAGTCACTTGACAGGCGAATCGATTGCAGTACAAATACGTTTCGCATCTTTGATGCTATTGATTTACGTCTGGCGCAAACGAGATTGTATACTGCCATCTACCGGGAGCCATCATTGAGCATAGTGCTGAGATCCTCCAGCAATTCCGCCATAGTGACTATATCGTCGGTAAATAGAAGGTGAGTTAATACCGAATTCGACAGTCTTCGACAGTCAACCTGGCACCGCTGAAATGACTGTCACACCGTCCAAATTTCTACGGAATCAAAGGCTTTATTTATTTATTAGGTAAATCAACAGTAGCATATATATATAAGTACGAGTATATAAGCAAGTCTTAAAATTATTGTCGTGTTCTTATAAAAAGTTAATAAAGTTATAGCCTATATACGTCCCACTGCTGGGCACAGGCCTCCTCTCATTTCTGAGAGGGATTTAGGGCAAGGAAGTGTCCGCCGCGCTGCCCCAATGCCTGTTGGCGAATTTCACATGTCTTCGAAATATTTTTTTTATGTCTCAGGCAGGTTTCCTCACGATGTTTTCCTTCACCACCCAGCACGTGGTAAATCAGCACTTAAAATTGCAATTAATAATTTCATTGGTGCTGGCGGGGATCGAACCCGGGTTGCTTGCATACTGTGAAATTTACAGTATCTGTATTCTTATATGTATACCTATTATTCTAAAGCTTTCCCACAGTTCACATAAGCAAGACAATGTAGCAGATTGTACTCCTCGGCCTTTTGTACCAATTTGGAAGAGTTTCCTTTTCGGAAATCTGCTTGGTCGGGAGGCTAGAAGTCGACGAAGTTTCTTGTGTGTAGTTTTGCGTTGAAACTTTCCATCAACATTGTATAGTCGATTTTGGCTCTAGAGATATCCTCATACATATCCTCCACCTCCACATTGGGATTTGCGAGGTCAGTGGCGAAGCTAGGGCTCCAAACTAGGGCAAGCCCAAGGTATGGTTTTGTTGTTTTTAGCAGTTTTATAAAAATACACCAATCTTGATCGGTCTCCACTCTTCAGTTTCATATTCAGTGCTGTCGAGGACGTGTTTAACAAAGCACACAGAAGGCATACTACTGCTAGATAGATTGTATGATATATCAGCAATTGCACACCTTCGGTGGCTTTGAAAAAAGCCGTTTGGGTTGGCTTGAACGAAAGAAATAGATATTTACATACAACACAATGAATGAACAAAAGAAAAGCATGAACAAAGTACAAACAAACTATGTACAAAATTAAAAAAAAAAACAAATTATTTATATTCTAAATCGAATCGTCTCTCTTTCTTCAGGAAAGATTTGATTATGTCCGCGTAAAATGTTGGTAAACGTTTTAATTGTACCAGTAACTGTTTTTCAATTGCGATAATTGATAAGTCCGAAAGGCGCTTGACCTTGTGTATTTCTCAAATAAGTATGGATGGGCTTCAGAGATGAGAAAGAACGTTCCGCGGAGGAATTTGTGGCTGGAATAGTTACGACAAGATAAGCTAACTTTAAAAGCTGGTGAAAGGCCTCTTAAAGACTATTTTCGTTTATAAAGCCAATGAGTTCGAAAACATTGCGGTCTTTTAATTCAGGGGAGGAATACAATGAAATCAATTTGTTTTTCAATGTTTGTTTATCAAAATGGTTTGCGTAATTTTCAAATAATGAATCTAATGCCTCTAAAGGAAAATCTCAACGATATTTTCGAATAGTTTGTTGTTGAACAATTGAAAAAATATTAATTTGAAAATTTCAGAATATCGGCCATTAATTTCTGAAGATATGTTATCAATTATTTCAACAAAAAGTCGTTTGTATTCTGTCTGAGCACAGCGCACATTGCGTCTCTAACGAGGAACAGAGTTATTTTGCAATGTGTTTTCATAAATTTCAAAATCTGACTGAAATTCAGTACGTAACCAAGTCCGAAACTTTTTTATTTTATTACTGCAATAACCAACATCAACTTGTGATTTTTGTAAAATATTGTACAAGCAGTCGAATTTTTCAAATACCCGATGGAAAATTGAAAAAAAAAATTGAAATTAAATGAACGCAATGTGTTTTCAAAATTCTCGGCGGCCAAGATCGTATCGCCGTCCCAGTTCTGCGGATTGTCGCACATATCCGAAAAAAAATTAATCAAATTATCTTTTTGTTCGAATACTGTATCCACAATTCGTGACGTATATTTCCAACGAGTTGCGGGGGCATTAGGCAATTTTTTGCTGCAATGTGCATCATAAAAAGACGACCGTTTTGTGCTGTTATTAAAAAAATTAAATAAAGCCTGAAGGGCTGAAAAAAAAGTGCTGACTTCCCCAATCCTGTTACAAGATTTATAAAACTAATGCCAAAATGTGTGCATTACACCAAATATACATAGCTTGGGGACAAACATCTTTAACTTTTTGTTGCACTCCATTTCTGACACCGGACATGACACTTGCACCGTCATAGCTTTGCGCAACTAGTTTTGTGGTGCAGTCATGTCTGTTTAATAATTCCAATATGATATTACAAAGTGTGTCTGCTATGCGACTTTCAGACACATCTACATACCCCAAAAAACAGTCATAAATATTGTTTCCATAATAATATCGGAGAATCAGACACAATTGCTCTCTGTGACTAACATCGGGAGTTTCGTCAATAATAATCGAAACGAATTTTGACAATTTTACTTCGTACTCGATGCGAGTTTTCATTACATAGCGACAGAATGAATAATGTAATTTTGGATTGTACTAGATAAATAAACTCAGCCGTTTGTCGCTTTGTTGAATCTGCATATGTTTTTCTAACACGAGATCGTACTTCGAAAGAAGCGATACAAGTTCTAAAAAAATGTCTCTATTTAATGAAGTTTTCGACTCATCGTAACCTCTGAAAGGAAGTTCTTGTTGTGCTAAATGGCAAACAATATCGACTAATCTTTGAAAAACACTACGGTTGTGATCAACATGTATGTTGTGTTTTGTAATTTCCTCAGAGAACTGACGTGGCAAAGATGTTTCAATCCGATTTTTTCCAAAATTACTAACCGAAATTACCGCATTCATTTGTTTTTGAGAATTCATATGCATTTTAATGGCTCCAGATAAGTTATTTAAATCATCATATCCAGTAGTATTCCAAGCTGTTTTGTCGTTGGAAAAGAATATGCAGCACCAACAGTACAACTTATTGGTATGTGAGCAGCCAACAATCCAATGAGTTTTGTAAACAGCTCTATTAAATTGCCGTTTGTGGGTTTTACCCGTCTGAGAAATACACAAATCAGGAGTTGGTTTCGGCGTGGATATGACCTGTTTTTTCTCAACAAAGTTTAAAGATTTTACCTTTTCCTCGCCGATTAGCACTTTAACACACTTCATATATCATATTCATCACAAGGAACACTATTATCCTCCATTTTCACTAAAAATCTTTAAAAAAGCATAAATTTTCAACTCGCAATATTCATTCGCTCAAGTAAACACACAGAGTAAACATTGAAATGTAAAGTGAACTTGTAAACGTAACGCCCGCGCGCCCCCGTGCTCGACTAACTTCACACCGAAAGCCCGGCTTAACGCTCCATACTAACTTCTATATAAATAATCGTAGTTATATTTCATTATAGAACATTTTGCCACAGGTTAGAAAGGGAGTGATCGTCTTCTCGAAAGCCCGGTAAAAAGCCCTACTCCTACCTACAACGGGACAAGAACATGTGCAGCAGTGGATTTTTATGGGCTAGTGAATAATAAGAAGACATCGTATTTTCTTTTTAAGTTTATGACACTTGTTCCACTGCCAACGATGAACGAGAAGCGAGTAGAACTGGAAACGAAGATAAGAATTGGCGAGCAGCGAGAAGCGAGTGTGTAGTTCCGATAGTTACGTCGCTGGACTATAAGCGAGTGCACTCAGATCCACACTGTAGAGCAAAATGACCGCTGGTTGGTCTCTCGGCGTGAGTTCTGACCGCCAAGCGAGCAGCGCTGAGCGAGTTTTATATTTGATAGCTCTTTTCGCTGCGACTATTGGAGAGAGAATTCTCGCCGGATGTGTGAACAGCCAGTAATTAACTATCACTGTTTTATTTGTTTACATAGACTTTTGAAAATAACTTTTTCAGCTACAATAATGTTCGTACTGTACGCTTATACTGTTACAAAATCTTCATATAAATACATTTTCGTAAACAATAAAGGTAGGTCAAGTCGGCTTTAACTTTTTATTAAAACTTAATTTTTTCAGATTCTGAAAGATAAATTTATAATATAATTTTGTATTTTGTTGTTTCTCATTTTTTTTAATATCAAGGGGTTTTTTTAATATAAAATGTACTAAAATCGTACGTTTTAATATTTTATAACATGAAAACAACAAAAGAGTTAACAGTCCATCTAATTCTAAGTGACTACTGCAGCGCATGGACACAATACTAAATTCAAAAAATTGTATGAAACGTTTTATCTTAGTTGATAAAATGTTTTCTAAACTAATGTATTGCTGAGACCAAATGTAACGCAGATATGGATGGAATTTTGTTGCCACGGCCATGAGCATACAAGCTTTAAGATCGCACTGCACTGCGGCTGGTTTATTTTGTAAAACAAACAAAAAATAAAACTTTTTAAAATAAAAAATAAAACTTTTGGATTGTATGCTCACATGCTATATTTATGCAAACCTATATATTATTCTTTATACTGCTATCGTACCTATGTTGTTTAAAATTAAAAACATTAACGTTTACATTTTTAAGAAGTAACAACACAAATAATTCTGGACAAAACAAATATATTGTGTTAATATGACCTCAACAAATCTCTTAAGATGTTATACGATCATAAATAAACGATTTTTTACTTTAAAGATATAATAACATTTTTAATTATAAATATTTAAATATAATTCAGAAATTCTTTAATTATAAATTTGAACTACACGGCAAAATAAATAATTCACCGTTACGATATGATTACTTATTTCAATGATGTTTTAGAGTATAAGGAGGGAATTATTAATTAGAGATAGATGCATTTTGCATATTTGATTATACATTATTAAGCTATTTAAACAATCATTTTAAACAATCATTGATTTTCTTGTAACATAATATTCATTTAATGGCTTCTGAATTCGGTGCTTTAATTCTTCTATACAATTTGTCTTTTCACCGTCTTCAGAAGCTATTATGTGGCAATTATATTATTCACTTCTCGAACAATCATGTCAGCATGATGTCACTGTGAAAGAAACTCATATTTATTCAGAATAGTTAAGTTCAATATTTATTTATTAGTGTATTTTCTATTTACAATAAAATTATTTTATTGTTGTGTAGGGTAAAAAAAAAATATACCATGTCTCTATCTTCAATGGACCTCACCTGAGCGTGGTGTTTAACGGACGGGGCCCAGATCGACTGATAACGGAAAACCCATTCACATACCCTGAACCTAAGTTTGTGTAACTGTTTTTTTTAGATTTGGATACAAACGAGCACACACTCCACCTGATGGTAAGTAGATGCTGTGGCCCATAGACATCTACATTTATCCTCAAAAAAAAAAACAAGAAGCGATGGTCAAGAAAGGTTCTCGAGTGAAAGCCTCGTACCAGTAAGTAAGTTTGATTTGTGATGGGTTGTATTGATGATGCTTTCATGCTTTATTTCATCTACACTTATCTCCCTACCTCTCTTCACTTCTTTCGGAATTTCTTTTTCACTTAATTCAGACCTCTCAATCTATACAACGTTGTTAACGAGAGACTTGTGGACGATAAATCCAACACCACAGAATCAGAATGCAGATGTGTTGTCACCCCTGAGGACTGAGATGGAATATCTCGTTTCCAGTAAAATGGGTCTCCAGTCACTCCATACTCACCATAAGAAACACAGCAGCATTAGCTGTATTTTACGCTGGTATTCCGTGAGAGCGTGAGCGTGACACCGGTCGAGCCGACCCATTTGTGCTAAAACCATAATATAGCTGTTGCACGATTTCTCTCAATGTTTTCTTCTATTGCTGAGTATGTGGAAAATATGTTATTCATTTCGATACGTAGTGTTCCTCATATTTATATTTACATGGATCTTACAACTTTAATAATGAAAGAGCTATATATACGTTAAGGGTGCATATTTTTTAAACCAGTAAGAAAGATTTCAACTAGCTCTTGTTAGTGCTATGTAAAATTAATGTCTTTTGTTTTGAAGCCATCCAGAGCCGGGTTAAGAGGAAATTAATTTAATTCTCGCTGTCATCTGCAGTTGGCACAACTTGTTAGTAGCTTTTCATATTGAATGGGGACGCTTATTTAACACATTATTTTATTTATTTCATATTTTATGATATTAAATCTAATTTATTCAAAAATATTACATTAACGGCGGATAATCCCAATATTGGCTCTTGTAAAACTAACTGTAAATAGTCAAATTACTATATTTAAGTCCAGAAAAAAATATATGTCATAGATACATCCTTTATTGAGTGATATTAAAGATTCATAACACGATACATTGTACTTTCTTGATACAAAAAAAATCCGAAACAGTGTCAATTCTAAAACCTTTTTTCGTTTTACATCGTAATTACAGAAAGAAATTATATTAAAATTGCATGTACTTAAAGACAATCGTATTAAATAGTGATTTTAATGGATATTTTTTAGAAAATCAATAGTTTTTTTAACAATTTAAAATTAAAATAGTAAAACGACTCACGCGGAGACGCGCGCCTCGCGCTTTGTGTCCAGCTGGACGATGTTCTGGTTGGAACTGTGTCAAGTTTTTTAAAATACGCTCCCCGCGCTTTTGAAAAATAAAAAATTTAAAAATCAAATTTGAAAAACAATAAACATCTGGTGACCACAGTAACATAATTATTCTAAGTAAATCAGTACGACCTTTATTGTTTCCGAAAATATATTTATATGAAGATTTTGTAACAGTATAAGCGTACAGTACGAACATTATTGTAGCTGAAGAAGTTATTTTCAAAAGTCTATGTAAACAAATATAACAGATTTTATTGGTCACAGTGCATCAATACCCTTGTGCACTGTGACCAATGGCACAGAAAAAATGCACAGAAAAACAGTAAGTACCCAACGGGCATTGATTGAGCATATGCAAATTGATTTTATTTTTACGCATGTCATAGACATCATTATCATCATCATCATTACAGCCCTTCACAATTCCACTGTTGAATATTAGCTTCCCCCAAGGAATGCCACAAAGCACGGTCCTGAGTCACCTGCGTCCATTGACTTTCCTGCATGTCTTACCAGGTCGTCACTCTACCTAGTGAGTGGTCGCCCTACACTTCGCTTACAGGTACGAGGCTACCACTCGACAACCATTTTTCCCCTTCGGTTGTCGGTTCTTCGAGCCATATGGCCGGCCTATTGCCACTTCATCTTATTAATCCGCTGGGCTATGTCGGTCACTCTGGTTCTATTGCGGATATCCTCATTTCTAAGTTTACCACGCAGAGAAACCCCGAGCATAGCCCTCTCCATAGCTCACTGAGTGACCACGCACACCTTCAAACGCCACTTCTCAGTTCCATAGGTCATCACTGGCAATCAAAACTGGCAAACTGGTTGTACAGTCTCGTTTTCAAGTTTTGAGGTATACCTGACAAGAAGATGTGCCGTAATTTCCCGAACGCTGCCCAGCCGAGTTGAATCCGCCGATTGACCTCACGGTCGAAGTTGAACTTACCTAGTCGGACTATTTATCCCAGGTCAATATACTCGTCTAAAACTTCGAGCTTCGTGCTCCCTACAACTACCGGCATAGGTGTGACATGGACATTACACATGATCATTGTTTTGTCCATATTCATCTTAAGACCTATCCGTTCGGAGACACTATTGAGGACACTGAGCATAGTTCTTAGGTCCTCCAGTGATTCTGCCATTAGGACTATATCGTCAACAAATCGAGGGTGAGTGATATACTCGCCATTGATATTAATACCATATCCTTTCCAGTCCAGTAGCTTGAAAACGTCTTTCAATGGAGCGGTGAAGAGTTTCGGAGAAATAACGCCACCCTGTCTTACACCTCTCTGCAGTTGGATAGGTTTCGTACTCTGGTTCTGTACTCGGATAGCTATCGTAGCCCTAATGTACAAACACTTCAGCACTTCGATATTCCAACAGTCAACTTGGCACCGCTGAAGGGACTATAGCACCGCCCAAATTTCGACGGAATCCAAGAATTTCTCATAGTCCACATACGCAAGGCAAAGTGGCAGATTGTACTCTTTGGTCTTCTGTACAATTTGCCGAAGGGTATGTATGTGGTCTATGGTACTAAAGCCTTGTCGGAAACCGGCTTCTTTGAGAGGCTGGAGACTGCGAGACTATTCGTACCGTGTAGTGGCGGTTAAGAATATCCACTACCCCATATCTTCCCGTGGGTGTCGTAAGAGGCGACAGTGGGGAACAGGCAGATGGGCAGCAGCATCTTTCTGATAACAGCAATAGTACAATAAATAAACTGCGGTTGCCAACCCGCTCGTCAAGCGTGGTAACTATGGCAAACATCCTCCCACGATGAAAGTTACGAAGAGACGGCACCCAGTTCCCGGCGGCCCCGATATTCCTTGCTACGGTAGCAACAATGGTAACGGCGGGGCAGGGGGTGTCACCTTAGGAGTCATAGACATACACGTAGATTGTTAGACATACATACTTTATTTTGCTAATATCGATTATTTTGTCAGTTGACAAAGGTACCTGAAAACTCCATTTTTAACACTAGATCCTTTAGTATTGAAAGCCGACCTATCGATTATGGTTGATAGTATGTTTCTAAGTCTCGATATGATGTGATCTTCATGGCCGAAAACTATATGTATAATTTACTAGGTTAATCAAAAAGTTTTCGGAATAGGACACTTATCAATGAGTTATAGAAATGCGTTCTATTTTTCGAATCTTAAATTCGTTAGTAGAGAAGGCCAGAAATAACTAAATTAAAAACTATACCCAATTTTTTTTTTCAAAATTCAAAATGAAGAAACTCGAACTGGTGCGTTGAATTTAAACCTAGCAAAACCGCTGGCAATGACGACACTCGCTCCGGGCGGCCAACAACGGCCACTACGCAAGAAACGTTAAAAAAATCGAAAAAATTGGTAAGGTAAATTGGCAACGTGTGACTATCCGTTATTTAGCTGAGATTCTAAAGCTTTCATTTGAGAAAATTCAGTTTATTTTAACTCATACCTTAAAATTTAAAAAGGCGGCCGCGCGCTGGGTTCCTCGAATGTTAACAGACGCCCGAATGTTAAAAGGAAGCAAGAGTTATTAAGCAAGCTAAAGGACAATGTCCTGAATCGCCCCGTGCAATTTAAACATCGGACATACAAGATAATTAATTGTCTATTTTATAACACGGACTAGCTGCATGCCAAAATGAACATTAAAAAGTATTATATTCGACTAGTAATATTAATCACCGCCATCTTCGCCAAACGTAACATCGAAAAATGATTAGGGATGCCCAATGTTGTATATTTTTTAATCTGAATCACATTTTGAATTTATTTCGAATAAAGTGCAAATAGAAGCTTGAATAAAAACATTCAATACCTTTCCTTTCTTATTATTCCCTTAAAGAATGATTTAAAAACCCATACGTAATGAATGAGGTCATACTCGTATTTAAATTATAGGTAATTAGAATAATGCTGAAGTGAACAAAACCTACATATTTCATCGTGATCATTATTATTCAGGGTTTTCTAATGATCGTTTAGAAAAGTGTGTGGTTTACTTCTAAATAAACGATCACTTACGAATTTACGCCAATTAATATAGGAAGGTGTAAGAGAGGGTGACGTAATATCCCCGAAACTCTTCAGCGGGCATTGGAAGACGTTTTCAAGCTACTGGACTGGAAATGATACGGTATTAACGTCAATGGTGAGTACATCACTCACCTTCGATTTGCCGACGATATAGTCCTTATGGCAGAATCGCTGGAGGACCTAAGCACTATGCTCAATGACCTCAATAGTGTCTCCCAACGGATAGGTCTTAAGATGAACATGGACAAAACAAAAATCATGTTTAACGTCCATGTCACACCTATGCCGGTAGTAGTTGGGAGCACTAAGCTCGAAGTTGTTGACGAATATGTTTACCTGGGACAAATAGTCCGACTAGTTAAGTCCAACTTTGCTGGGCAGCGTTCGGGAGATTACGACACATCTTCTCGTCAGACACCTCAAAACCTCAAAACTAGATTGTACAACCAGTGCATGTAGCCAGTGATGACCTATGGATCATGCAGGAAGTCAATGGATGCAGGTGGCTCGGGACCGTGCTTTGTGGCATTCCTTGGGGAGGCCTGTGTTGTTATGCGTACGGCTTATCGTCAGGCCTGATTAACTGGGTAAAGGACTTCCTAAGTGAACTGTCTCTCCGGGTCGTCGTCGATGGCTGCTCATCCGATCCTGTGGCGACTAACGCCTGTGTTCCTCAAGGGTCCGTTCTCTCCGCAACTCTCTTTCTGCTGCATATTAATGATCTGCTTATGCCCGGTATCTATGGGTATGCAATCGAGGAAGGTCATACAATAAACTCTGCGGGTCGCTTCCGCACATAAAATATCAGTCACGCTCCCCGACGACGACGCGAAGACGTTACGGTTTGTGTGAACGTTCTCTTCTTTTGGCATAAAGTCACGTATTTTGCTTAGGTTTGAACGTTATAATATATTATTCTTAAATTCATATTTCAGCAGTGGACTTGTGAAGGGCTGTAATAATGATGAATATAAAAAAAAACACGTATTGTTACTTCATGAATTATAAATGTTTCGTAAAAAAAGCAATATTGCAGACTACATGTTATTATTAATATTGTTACAAGTATAGAAGAAGTAGAGAAGTATCGTGTCATTATAAGTAAAGTATACTTGTTATGGTATTAATATTATCGTATGACAAAAGTTGATGTTATACTGTTTGTAACGTATGGCCATAGTAAATATCGATAAATCGTATCGTATTTAGCACCCCTATTTTTGACTTCACTAAATGGTCACTCGTCACTTGTCAGTCTCTCACCTGTGCCCTCACTCTGTCAATTACATTGGCGTCGCTGTCGCTCGCTCTTTGTAATTATATCGGTGTATTTTGGGGACTTTCGGGACTATTTATTGAATATTACGACTTGGCTATTTTAACGGACTCTGATTGCTTTCAAAAACGATTTACCTGGCTGTGATTTTCGTAACTGTGTACCGCTCAAACAATAACCTGTCACTCATAAACGGACTTACGCATACGCAATGGAAAATGTATTTTATGTAAATTGTGGCTCTGCTGTTGGTTCTATGTTCTTGGAAGATGAACAGATTCGTCACTGTGTACAACAATGGACTGCACCTCTTTCTGTAATTACATTTCTACTTTGTCTGCATATTCAGAGTCTCGTGATGTATTTAGAAGATGAACAATAAATAAACATGAAATTAAATCTGTGTTTTATTTCTAATTCTAAAATAATAAGTTAATGTAGGTTTAAAAACAACTTACTATCTAATTGGTAAAGCTGGTTTCATAGTCACGCGTTTTAACAGTGCCGTCCAGACGCCCACGCTTGCAAATGCACTAGATAGTAGACGCGACTATATTCTATGCATTTATACGTTGCACTTACTTACATTTAGTCTTTAGAACAAAAACTACATACCCAATTATCTAGGTAGAAACTAAAAATAGCTAAATGTTTTGGATATTGTTTTTCAGTTTCTTAAAAATTACTCGGAGCTATGAAAAACCATAATGTTCGTGGTTCGATTATAACCTCAAAATCTTATACTTTTTTTTAAATATATCTATTCTGCAGCTAGTCCGCTATAAAAATACGATCACATAGGAATTTACTAATTATCGAAAATGCATCACATAATTTTCCGATGCTCTTGGTTCCAGGGCGAACAATGTATGGGCGCAGAGCAATGTCCTTCCGCAATAATTGAAGAATATCCAGATTCTTTTTGCGCTTGTTTCTTAACCGTAGAACAGTGTAGCAGATTGTACTCCTCGGCCTTTTGTACCATTTTATAAGAGTTTCCTTTTCGGAAATCTGCTTGGTCGGGAGGCTAGAAGTCGACGAAGTGTCTTGCGTCTATTTTTGCGTTGAGACTTGCCATCAACTTTGTATAGTCGATTTTGGCTATAGAGATATCCTCATACATATCCTCCACCTCCACATTGGGATTTGCGAGGTCAGTGGCGAAGCTAGGGCTCCAAACTAGGGCAAGCCCAAGATATTATCCTAAGCTGGAAAGACATACTGTATTCACTTCTGAGCAAGAAAAGATACCGGCTGACCATCTTCGAACTATGTCAAGATGAAAATTTAATTTGCGATGATGAGTCAGAATATTCAGAAGAGAAACCTCTATGCGAAAATTGTTTAGACACGGGAAAAAGTGGGGAGAAGTTGTACCGATGCAGAAGTTTTAGATGTTTGTCTTTCTTCTCGCTTTCCTGGAATGTATGGGAGTGGGAGTAACAGGAAGCCGGGGAAGCGCGCTATTTGATTTGACCAATGAGCGCACGCGGGAAAGCCGGGGAAGCCCGCGCTATTTGATTTGACCAATGAGCGCGCACGGGAAAGCCGGGGAACCTCGCGCTATTTGATTTGACTAATGAGCCAACCCATTTATCAAGAGGTTGGTACTGTCAGCCAACAGTGTGTGCGTGTGTGTGACGAGAAAAAGAAAAAGAAATAAAGAAGGAGAACGCATCAGCTGTGCGCTTAACCTACAGTGTTGTGTATAAATTGTGCTGAACTAATTTATATGTGTAAGATATAATATTAAGAAATGTGTTAATGCACTTTCACTAGCGAACGACCTTTAGCATTCGGCCCGCCTATGCCTCGCCTCTCCACGATCTCTGGCTACAATATATCGCGTAAGAAATCCGCTAAGACGCCACCTACTGCTACGAACGTAGTATTATTTTGCCGACATCAGTAAACTATTTTATGGTAATAGACACAGCAGACAATAATAAATATATTTTCATTTTTTATTTGGTATATTAGTTACATTATATTAGAATTATGTATTCTAATATATTATCACACACAGAAACAGAAACAGAAACATAAACAGAAACGTTTCTATTCAATATAGATTATAAATAATACTTATTGAAAGCCATTCTTTTGTTTAATTACCACTGGTTCGAAAAAAAAACCTCTATCCTGGGAAGAACCAGCAAGAAACCCAGCGGGACTTTTTTTTAAATAACAGCTTACAATCATGTATGTTACACAATTAACCACAGAAAACAAATTAGAAATAGCTTGGTAGCGATCACCTCATTCCCAGGGGTTATTATCATCAATAAATTCCTTAATATTATAATAACCCTTTTTAGACAAACTTTGTATAATAAAGTTTTTGAAATTGGAGCAAGTCAAATTTTGTATATTTTCTGGGATTTTGTTGTAAAAGCGTATACATCGCCCCAAGAATGAATTACTGACTCGGTGGAGTCGAGTAACTGGTACTACTAGCTTGTGTCTGTTCCTAGTATTTACAGAATGAATATCACTTATTTTTGTATAACTGCTTTTATTTTTAAGTACGTACATTACATTTCCATAAATGTATTGAGAGGCCAAAGTAAATATATTAATTTCCTTAAAAAAATTTCTGAGCGACTGTTTAGGTTTTAAATCATAGATTGCTCTTATGGCCCTCTTCTGTAAAACAAATATAATTTTAGTGTCAGTCGCGTATCCCCATAGAAAAATACCATACGACATTATGCTATGGAAATAGCTAAAGTAAACCTAGCTGTTTCCAAACTGGTAAGATTTCTGATCTTTTTTACAGCATATGCTGCAGAACTAAGTCTGCTTGCTAGTTTTGATATACGGGGCTCCATTGAAGCTTCGCGTCTAGTGTTATTCCAATAAAAATGGTGGTATCGACAAGACTCAGTTCCTCCCCATTTAAAATTACATTAGTATTTAATTGTTTGACATTTGGAGTCATGAATTTCATACGTTTCGTTTTAGTGCCATTTAAATGCAAGTTATTAACATTAAACCAATTTAATAATTTAAATATAGCATTATTTACTTTGTCATATTTTAATACGTTTCTTTACGTGGTAGAACCATGCTGTAGCTATATTAATTATATATTTGTAGCACGAATGAGTCGGCTCGACCGGGGTAGGATCACGCTCTCACAGAATACCAGCGTAAAATAGCAGCTTAATGCTGCTGTGTTTCGTATGGTGAGTGTAGAGAACCGGAGACCCTTTTTACTGGAAAAGAGGCATTCCATCTTAGTCCTCACGGCTGACAAGGTATCTGCATTTTGATTTGCAAACGAGGATAGATGTAGATGTCTATGGGCCACAGCAACCACTTACCATCAGGTGGACTGTGTGCTCGCTGGTCACCTTTATCCTATAAAAAAAATTGTCGTTTTAATTTGAAAATTAATGAAGTGTCATCAGCAAATAATACTATATTATGGTTATCACCTACTATGTAAGGTAAGTCATTAATATATACAAGAAACAGAAAAGGGCCGAGAATTGAGCTTTGAGGCACGCCCATTTGTACTATTGACCCGGAAGAGCTCATAATATTAACACTCCTATACTCGCGCCAATTTTTGTAACACCTATACTTGCGCCCGGTCTCATAGACCGATGGTTCGTACCCCTATACATTTTTTTTTTCTATGAAGCCCAAAAAATATTATTATAATTTCAAAGTTTAGGATATAGTGAAACAAAATTGTATGAATAATACTTAATTTATTAATTATTTTACTGACTTTCAGTCTATCACAAATCAGTCTTCGAATTTGAGATTTTTTTCTAAGTACTAGGAAAACAAAAATAAAATCGGTACTTCTTTTTAAAAACAAAATAAACCTCTAATTAGTAATAAACAACATATCAAAGGACATATTTATCTATATTTGGCTTAGTTTTGACCCTCACCATAACAATCAGGGCATACGGTTACCGCATGTTCCAAACAAATGTATTTTTTGCAGGTGGCACAGTTGTAACGTGTCTTGCGGTTTTTTTTTTGATGAGCAGTATCCACAACGACCAATTTTATTATTGGTAAATGTTGCTAAAGGCTTGGGTCCATCTAATTTACATATTTCGGCAAGCCTGAGCCTTATGGTTCTCGGCAAGGATGTAGTGAGAGCCCGACATCTAAGTTGCGGATTGATCAGATCGTATGCTAAGGCTTCAAGAAAGATCCTTGGTAAGGTTCTTGTGCAGGTATATTATTAACGTATTTATACCCGCTACATTCATCAGGCTATAAAATAATTATTGGCCATCTATTTGTACCACGTGCAACGTTGTAAGTCTCACACATTTTGTCCACTGTATCAACTCCACCTTTAGTTCTATTGTAACCCATTATCATTTCCGGTTTACCTGTATCTTCATTGATCTGTGCATCATCGTGCATGCTGGATATAAGAAAGACATTCTTGCCTTTTTGCGGTACATAGGACACAAGACTGCAATTGCCTCGGTGCCCGAATAAACTGGACTTTCCGGCTCTTCCTCGTATTTCCGTGAATTGTTTAGGCAATTCCCTTTTGTTTTTAACAATCGTCCCAATAACTGTCAATCTGTGTTGAGACTCTAGCTTATCTAGCAATGGAATACTAGTGAAGAAGTTATCACATGTGATATTACGCCCAGTATTATAAATATTTTTACTCAATCGCAAAACCAAAGCCATAGCGGAGTTGTCAACTTGATATAGACCGTCTGGTTGCCTTCCAACGTAAACTTCCATGGTATGGGTATAAAACATTTTGGCAACGCATAAATTTTTATTCCATATTTGTTGGGTTTCGACGGAATGTACTGGCCAAAGCTACAACGTCCTCTAAAAGCCTCTAATTTTTCGTCAATTGTAACATACTGAGACACTCTGTAATATTTTTCGAACGCTCCCACAACTTCATCGAACAACTTTCTAATAGGTGCCAGTTTATCCAGATTAATTCTTTCTTCTTACGTATCTAACTTGTCAAATCTCAGACAACGCATCAATAAATAGAACATGCTAAAGCTCATAGTCAATCGAAATATCTCCCGTCGGTTTTAAAAATATCTTTGGCATTTAGTCGACCATTTCTTCTGAATCCAGCAAAGAGTAAAAGGCCTAAAAAAGCTTCAATTTCATTGTTTTCTGTATCAGCACAGTCTTTTTCTCTTGTGAAATTAGGTTTAAATCGATTAATTTGTTCATTAGTGTACTTAACGATCAAATTTATAGTACCCTTCGAGAAAAAAAACCTTCCATAGCTCACCTGGTTCCTTCAAATTTTTGGCTTCTCCTCTAGCGCTTGGAAGTTGAGTAACTATGTTTCTAGCACGTCGCCTAGTTGGGTTTAAGGCAGGAGATTTATTCCACCTTGTCTGTCCATCTTTTCCTAAGTAAAAATCGTGGGAACTTTCACTACCTTCCACCTCATATTCTTCATCGTTGTCCTCTTGCTCGGTGTCGTATATCTCTTCTTGTACCTCCACATAATCTTCCACCTCACTGTCATTTTCGTCTTCATAGCTGGAACCACAACTTAATTCCTACACATCCGATCGATACTACAATCCGATTCGATCATCGTCCATTTTGATATGAAGTATAATCTAAAAAGAATAACAAAATTGGTCAAAGCATGATAAAGAGCAACATATGATATGACGTATGTAAAGTAAAATGTATTTATATTACATACATTTTATATACATACGTCATAAAGTATTCAAAGTTTGTAAAATATATATATAAATGCACTAAATATATTACATTAATACTTACATAAAAAGTTGCACTTATACTCGTGTCGATCTCACGGACCAATTGGCGCCAAATTCTACAACACGCGTGTTTCGCACGAACGCGCGGCGTGCACTAAAATGAAGGTAGCAACAAATCCGACAGCTAGCAAGGAACTCAACTTCCCAGGATTTTCGTGCATAAAAATAATTACGAAAATGTGATTTGTCGGTTTCACAGACCAACGCGCGAGTATAGGAAGGTAAATGACAACTCTTTGCGTTCTGTTACTTAAATATGAAACAATTAATTTAAGAGCATTACTTCTTACACCATAATGTTCTAGTTTCCTGATTAATGTTTCATGGTGAACACAATCGAAGGCTTTGGATAGGTCACAGAATATACCCAAAGCATCCTGTGAATTCTCGAATGAATTAAAGATATATATAATCAGCTCAACACCGGCATCAGTTGTCGAGCGACCCCTTGTGAAACCGAATTGATTTTTACGAAGTAAATTACATACATAAACACTCACGCCTGTCACCCAGAGGGGTAGGCAGAGACTACGGACTTCCATTTGGCACGATCCTGACACACTTCTCTCGCCTCCTTTACATCCGTAATTTATATTAAAAAAAAATTACATTTGATCAAGAATAATTTTTTCAAAAATTTTACTAAGTGTTGGCAGTACAGAAGTTATTCCAAAATTAGCGGGGTCTAATGTACTACCAGATTCATTACATCAGGAAACACACCATATTGGATACTAGTATTAAAAATAATAGCTAGTTGAGGCGCGATTATATCGATTATAGACGCAATAACTTTAACGGAAATCCCCCACACATCCGCAGTTTTCTTAATATCAATAGTTTTAAAATATTTTACAATATCTTTTGATGATATTTTATGAAATCTAAAATTCTTTGTACACGCATTTACATTTTGTTTAAATAATGATTCGGCGACGGCAGGAGAAGAGTTCAGTGACTTAGTGGTTAAGATCGGAATAGCAGTAAAATAGTTCTCAAAAACCATTGCAACATCCTGATCTGATTCCGTTAATTTGTTGTTAAAACTTAACCGGTAGTTTTAATTGCGAGAGTTGACCTTACTAGTTTCACTATTAATTATAATCCACGTCATTTTAATTTTAATAGAAGCCGTCTTAATTTTGTTGCTCAAATGCAAAGACTTGGCTATGGAGCACACTC
The DNA here is from genome assembly GCA_029286625.1 of Parnassius orleans. Lineage (NCBI taxonomy): Eukaryota > Metazoa > Arthropoda > Insecta > Lepidoptera > Papilionidae > Parnassius > Parnassius orleans. The sequence continues at coordinate 151,299 of JAGSMP010000009.1, forward strand.
TTTTAAATATTTTTGAATATTTTTTATATATTCCCTAAATTCGACGCTAGGGTTATATGACCTTTCATGGTAAAGTTCATATAACCTTTGTCTGCACTTATGGACTCCTACTGTAGCCCTTTCATTGAATGCCTTCCGACTGTTCAAGGAGAACGTTTTCGAAGTAAAAATATTATCAAATTAATTGCAAATAAGCTTAAACAATGTTCCATACAAAAAATTAGGATTATTTTGGTGTGAAAGTGATGGAAGTTTCTTCACTATGTTACTTCTAAACTTCTCCAAGCGACGTGCATTTACTGGAACAAACACAATTTTCTCATCTACTCGCTTTTTGTGAACATAAGGTAACGAAACTAACTGTCCACAGTGATCTGAACTCAATTTTTGAATTATACATTTATGCAACGGCTTAACATTTGTAAAAATGTTATCTATACATGTTGTACTACATTCCGTAATACGCGTTGGCTCAAAAAATAAATTAAAAAGACCATATGATTTAAACAATGATCTAAATTTAATATTGGTGGAGGAAATTTCGAGGAGATTGATATTATAAAGTCTCCACATATTACAACAGATTTATTCTGTTTATTAAGCTTAACAAAAACTTCCTCCATAATTTTTTCAAAAGTATCGTATAATATAGAACATGGGGGTCTGTAGACGCTCACAACAATGAGGTGCTAAAACTCAACACATGCAACTTCTACAGTTCGCTCAACAGAGAGGCTCACAATATCTTTACGTTCTTTACATTATAATAATTTACTAGCTAATATTAACGAGCCACCTCTTAAAACCGTTTCTCTATTGAACGAACTGACCACCTGGTGATCACTGAAGTTAAACATTAAGTTATAAGCTTTTAACCAATGTTCAGTAATACATAAAATATGAATATTGTTGCTATTTAAGAACAATTCAATTTCTAGCTCTTTGCCTATCATGCCTTGTATATTCTGATGCACCAGGTGTAAACAATTTTTATTATCACTCTGTGGAGTCATACAATTAAGTAAGCTACATTCTAAATTATTTAAAATATTATGACTGCTAGAGATTACCTCTATTGCCTCATTTTCTAATTTAAATCATTTGGAACTGTTTCCAAATTACATATTAAGTCATTGCTCAATAGAAGCAGACGTCTGTGTAGCCAAGTCCTTGGCTGAGTTAATATATAAACAATAAAATAGCACATTTGCTATCTGTCTTAAATTATATTTGGATTAGTAATACCTATCTCTAGTCAAAAATTTCTTAATTAAATTATTTATATCTATTAAATTAATTCTATTATTATAATTATAACAATTAAATGTCAAGTTTAAATTGTTATTACATGAAAAGTTATTCATTAACAAAGGAGACAGTTTCTTTTTGTATGGAAAATGGGCCCACCAAAAACTGTGATGACTCGTAATGAAATGTATGTAGATTTATTCCTTATAATCTCTAGATTACTATAGTAATATTAGTAGTATCGTTTATAAAGGGAATACTGAGAAAATAACAATCAAATGGCAATCAAATGGAAAAATTTTTACGTGGTAGAGCCATGCTGCAGCTATATTAGTAGTATAGTTGTAGTACGAATGGGTCGGCTCGACAGGGGATGGACCACGCTCTCACAGAATACCAGCGTAAAATAGCAGCTTAACACTGCTGTGTTTCGTATGGTGAGTGTAGAAAACCGGAGACCCTTTTTACTGGAAAAGAGGCATTCTATCTTAGTCCTCACGGGTGACAACGCATATGCATTTTGATTCTTTATTGAAGATAGATGTAGATGTCTATGGGTCACAGCAACCACTTACCATCAGGTGGACTGTGTGCTCGTTTGTCACCATTTCCTATAAAAAAAAAAAAAAATCTCACTATAACCTAAAATCCCATACGGGCGACTGTCTAATAGTTTTTATTGATATCCATACTAATATTATAAATGCGAAAGTGTGTTTGTTTGTTTGTTTGTTTTTTTGTCCTTCTTTCACGTCGCAACAGAGCGTCGGCATGGCATGATTTTTTGTATGGGGATAGTTCGGTGGCTGTAGAGTGACATAGGCTACTTTTTTCCGCGGAAAAAATCTCATTCCCGTGGGAAAATCGAATATGTTGCACAAGTTTGTCTTTCTTTCACGTCGCAACAGAGCGTCGGCATGGCATGATTATTTGTATGGGGATAGTTCGGTGGCTGTAGAGTGACATAGGCTACTTTTTGGCGGAAAAACATATCATTCCGTGGGAAAATCGAATATGTTGCAAAATTAAATTCAGCTAGGTGGCGCCACCGTGATTCTCCAAGACGGACGACGGTACGATGGACGAACACAGAAGGTCAGAATATCTGGATTATTATGTCTTTTACCAAAATTAAGATAAAAATGTATGGATCTGTATTTTTCCACGCAGGACCGGGAAGAGCGATAAAAACATAAAATTCACCAGCTGATTTTCTTCAAACGTTTTGGTGCATCGTAATTCACAGAATAGGCGATAACCTCGCAGACGATATTAAGTAATCCGTTGATGCTCTGCCTACCCCGCAAGGGTTACAGGCGTGATTATAAGTATGGATCAGAAATACTATCAGCACCTGTCACGCTTTCACCCTTAACTATTACTTAACAATGGTAGAAACAGTTCTTAGTAAGCCTTATTAATAAGCCTTAGTAATATTTATTGAACGGAAATGAATACAGTTCTTATATGTGGTTATGAATGAATCGGTATTACAATAAGAAAAATTGTGCATAATTATAAGAAAAATATTTCTTGAGAGTTCTTATTAACTAACATATACATAGTTTAAATTGATTCCGCTAGATATCGTTACTATGTTTTTAAAACGCGGTAACGAAATGTTTCCTGACATGTACTTAACTCCCGCCGTTGAGCCGCGCGTCAACTTATAGTGCATACGGTACCTATACGCTTAAATTGTTTCTATTTCGTAGCTTATTCGACTACCTGCTTTCGATTTCGGTTGTTTGTTATTTGCTTTGTGATTTGGTTAAGGTTGAATGGATTTATATTGGCTTTCATTTTCGGATTTGTGTATTTTCTTGGATCGGTTTTGTTGATTTGGTTGGTATTCCTTTATACATATTTAGACTCTGGCTTTGATTTTGGATTTTGTTTATTTAGAATCGTGAATTGGTTTTCGTTGTTATAGGTTGTTTAACAATATTTCAAAGGAATATTAATAGTATAGATAGTGTATACGGTACCTATACACTTACTTCTTTTTTCGTTGGTTATATTTATATTGACTACTGCTTTCGATTTCGGTTTTCTGGGATTTGTTTTGTGATTTAGTTTAAGTTGATTCGATTTTTTTGGCTATCGTTTTCGGATTCGTGTTGTGTCTTGAATTGGTTTTGTTGTTTTGATTTTAAAAAATATTTAAAAGGAATATTTATTCCTTTTAGATATTTTGGATTTGCTTTTAAAAAAAATATTTAAAAGGAATTTTAATTCCTTTTAGGTATTTTAACGTTTTTTTATAAGTAGGTTTTTTCTTACTTCATAATTCCTCCCAAACGTAAGTCCAGCCAAACAAGCGAAAAAATTAGCTCGATCGCTAGAATCTTTAGAAGATGCTGAACTGAGTACGCAAGAACAAGCAGAGCGTCAGGCTGCTTTTAGAGCATCCGAGACACCTTCTCAACGTCAGCAAAGGCGTCTTGAACAGACAGAGCGTCAGGCTGCTTTAAGAGCTTTCGAAACACCTTCTCAAATTCGGGAAGGCGTCTTGAACAGGCAGAGCGTCAAGCTACTTTAGGAGCTTCTGAAACACATTCTCAAAGTCAGCGAAGGCGTCTTGAACAGGCAGAGCGTCAAGCTACTTTAAGAGCTACTGAAACACCTGCTCAAAGTCAGCAAAGGCGTCTTGAACAGGCAGAGCGTCAAGCTACTTTAGGAGCTACTAAAACACCTGATCAAAGTCAGCAAAGGCGTCTTGAACAGGCAGAGGGTCAATCTACTTTAAGAGCTACTGAAACACCACCATAGCAAAGGCTATTCGAACAAGCGGAACGTCAGGCCGCCTTAAGAGCCGCGGAAACACCTGATGAAACTCAACACAGACTCATTGAGCAAGCTGAACGTCAATCTACTATAAGGGCTGAAACACCAGAACAGACACAGGCGCGAAGAGATGCAAATGCACTGTTCCAAGCTGAACGTCGACAAAATTTTCAAAGAAACAATTGGTCGGTTTTTAATGACGCAGCATTCAATTATGATCCGTTGATTGATTATAAAAATCACAGGTTAGTTGTTATCGGACTGATGGACAAGGCGTGTCGATTTTGAAGCGCTTTAAAATTGAAAGATGAGACCGCAGGCATGTGCTGTTCCAATGGCAAAGTGTCTCTTCCGTTACTTGGGTAACCAGAAGGACCTTTGAAAACTCTCTTTTTATATGATGCTAATGAGTCACGGCGCTTTTTAAACAGGATCCGGAAATATAACTCATGCTTTCAAATGACGTCCTTCGGAGTTGACCGAGATATAATAATGCCGGGATTTTCATCTACATTTACGGTGCAAGGGCAAATTTATCATAGAATAGGTTCACTTTTTCCAGCTCAAAACGAACAGCATAAATTTTTACAAGTATATTTAATGGGTGACGAAGAAATTGAGGTAGACCGTCGCTGCCAATTTATCCAGGGAGTTGAGAGAGACACAGTGTTCAAAATTCAAAGATTCTTGCATGAACGTAACATTTTAGACGAAACATTTAAAACTGCTATAGAAAACCTACCTGAAGAGGATTATAAAGTCGTCATTCACACAGATCGGACCCCTCGAGGAGAGCATGAAAGGCGCTACAATGCACCTTTGATAAACAAAATAGCAGCTGTAATTAGTGGTGATCAATTTTCTTCATGAGACATTGTCTTGCGAGCACGTGATGATACGTTGCAACGGGTAGCCGATACACACAAGTTTTATGACGCTCTGCAATACCCATTGATTTATTGCAAAGGACAAGAGGGTTATCATTTTCAAATTCCACTCATTAACCCGGTCACAAAGGAGCCTACTCCGAACAAAAAGTATCATGTATGGATTTTTATGCGTATCATATGATGTTGCGAAAATGATTTTAACCTCTTAGCCCGGTGTAGACAATTATTTCATCAATTTTGGTAGACATGTATGTGAAGGTAGAAAGTGAACGTCTCCGTTATATATCTTTAAATCAAAAAAAGCTGCGCGTTGAGAATTATATACATTTACAAGATGCAGTTTCTAGCGACGCCAATGTAAACCCAAGAGATTTAGGTAAAATGGTAATTCTGCCCTCAATGTTAACAGTCCCCGCTACCTACATGAGTACACACAAGACGCATTCGCCTATGTACGAACTTACGGAAGACCTGATCTTTTTGTTACTTTTACTTGCAATCCCACATGGAAAGAAATAACCGAGGAACTAATTCTGGGCCAAAAAAGTACTGACAGACACGATTTAGTTGCTAGAGTATTTAGATTAAAAGTACAAAAATTAATGTATGTAATTAACAAAGGGAAAATTTTCGGAGGTGCAGTGCTTCATGTATTCAATTGAATGGCAAAAGAGGATTACCGCATGCCCACATTCTAATATGGCTTAAAGAGAAGTTGCGGCCCAGCCAAATAGACGACATAATAAGCGCCGAGATTCCGGATCCTGAGCAAGATAAAGAATTGTATGATACCATCGTCCGAAATATGATTCACGGTCCATGTGGAGCACGAAATTCAATATCGCCATGTATGAAAGAAGGAAAATGTACAAAGAAATTCCCTAAACAGCTATAAAAAGAAACAGTGCACAATGACAATGGCTACCCTTTATACAGACGCAGAGCTCCCGAAGATGGTGGCAGGAAAGTTACAATCAAATCTCGCTCTGGAGCGTTCGAAACCTTAGATAACAGCTGGATTGTCCCGTATTCGCCCATTCTATGTAAAATGTTTAATGCCCACATTAATGTAGAAGCATGTAGCTCTGTTCGCGCAATCAAGTATATGTGTAAGTACATAAATAAAGGAAGCGACCAAGCAATATTTAATCTCAGGAGTGAAGGTGAGGCAAATCCCGTTAATGAAGTACAGACCTCTCAAGCAGGGCATCAGATGCCCTTGGTCGTGTGTATACCGTCCATGTAACTAATTTTGAATGTTTCTGTTTACGATTGCTGCTGCACCATGTTCGGGGTCCTACAGGATATAAAGACCTTAAAACTGTCAACGGGCAGGAATGCGCAACATATAGAGAAGCATGTGAAGCTCTGCATCTTTTAGAAAACGATAATCACTGGGATGAAACCATGGAGGAACCTGTGCAGTGCCAGTCACCAGCCAAAATTAGGGATCTTTATGCAACTCTCATATCATCTTGCGGGCTATCTAATGCACATAAATTGTGGGACAAATATAAAGAGTACATGGCGGAAGATATTTTGCGAAGGTTACAGCAGACACACGCGAACATGACATACAATGAACACATTTATAATGAAGCACTTTGAAAAATTGAAGATAAAGTAATGGCAATGGTAGGCAAAAAAATAAGCGACTTTGGAATGATAAGCCCTCAGCGAACAACCGAAAATGAACTAAGTGATGAAATTATACGTGAAAGAAACTACGATATACCAGCTTTGCAGCAGCAAGTAGCCAATTTGTACCCGCTTGCTTCCCGAACAAAAACGAGTTTTGACAAAGGTTTAGGACAAATTGAATCTGGAAATGGTGCACTTTTCTTTTTAGATGCCCTGGAGGAACTGGGAAGACATTTTTGCTAAATTTATTATTAGCGCAAGTACGGAAAGATAAAAACATTGCTGTGGCCGTAGCTTCCTCCGGTATACCCGCCACGCTGCTAAGCGGGGGCCGCACTGCACATTCTCTTTTAAAACTCCCTCTAAATCTAGACCAGGAAGAATCGCCGATCTGCAACTTTAGCAAAAATAGTGCACGAGGTATAATGCTACGATAATGCAAACTTTTAGTGTGGGACGAAAGTACAATGTCGCATAAAAAAGCTGTAGAAGCACTAAATCGAACGCTCCAGGATTTGCGCAGCAATACCGATGTAATGGGAGGAATGGTGGTTTTACTGACTGGTGATTTTCGCCAAACTTTACCTGTCATTCAAAAGGGCACACCTGCAGATGAAATTAAAGCATGCCTCAAGTCGTCTATTTTATGGAACAAGGTGACAAAATTCAGTTTAACTGCGAATATGAGAGTGCATTTGTATAATGATATCAATGCTGAAAACTATGCTGACACACTATTAAAAATTGGCGATGGGCGGTTGGAAACGGATGCTGAGGGCTGCGTTAAATTGACGAGAGATTTTTGTAATTTAGTACAGAGTCATTCCGAATTAATTGCGAGCGTTTATTCAGATTTAACGAACAACATGCATGAAGACAAATGGTTATGTGAAAGGGCGATTCTTGCACCAAAAAATGAGAGCGTTAACAAAATAAATTCATATATATTAAGCGAAGTAGCAGGATAAATAACAGAGTATTTGTCAGTAGACACAGTTATGGACACAGAACAGAGCACTTCATATCCCGTAGAGTTTCTAAATTCTCTAGAGTTGTCAGGTGTGCCCTCACATAAGCTTCAATTAAAATTAGGCGTCCCAGTCATGCTAATGCGAAATTTAGATGCTCCTCGGTTATGTAACGGGACAAGGCTGCGTGTGACACATCTTGGACGGAACATAATCGGTGCTACAATTTTGACAGGCGTAGGAAAAGGTGAAAATGTTATTATACCACGGATCCCTATAATTCCCACAGATTTTCCTTTTCAATTCAAAAGGTTGCAGTTCCCTATTAAGCTCAGTTTTGCAATGACAATTAATAAAGCGCAAGGGCAAACGTTACAGGTAGCGGGGGTCAATTTAGAAAAACCGTGCTTCTCTCATGGTCAGCTGTATGTAGCATGTTCGCGTGTGTCAAATGCCCAGAGTCTCCACATTCTTTCCCCGAATGGAAAAACATATAACATTGTGTACAGTAGCGTCTTAAAATAGTGTTCAGTTAGTTTTTCCAAAATTCCCACAATCAATTAATCAGAATTCCCACAGATCTTCCTTTCAATTCAAAATTTCCTATTTAGCTCAGTTTCTTTTCAATTCCAAATGCTGCACCTCTGACGGACCTATTAAGCTCAGTTTCCTTTCAACTCAAAGGCTGCATCTCTGACGGATCTTTTATTTGGATCAGTTTCCTTTCAATTCAGAAAACTGCATCTCTGACGAATCAATTTAGCTCAGTTTCTTTTCAAAAGTCTGCATCCCTGACGGATAATTATGCTCAGTTTCCTTTAATTAAAAAAATATCCCATTTCCATTTGGAATAAACAGGCTATTTTCATGCTTTCCTATACGCTGCGTTTCAAAATATTTAAATAGGCTGACGAATCAATTTTGCTCAGTTTCCTTTTAATGGCTGCATCTCTGACAAATCTATAAAACTCAGTTTTCTTTCAATTCAAAAAGCAATGGATATGTTATAATAGTGCACTGTGAATAATAAAAAGTATAAAAAAGTTGGAGGTTTTTCGAAATCTTAAGTACTACTTGGTGGATGGATTTTTTTTTAGTAGTGCCGGAGTAAACAGTACGAATAAATAGACGCGGTGACGGATTCTTAACTGTATTTATTATTTATTGTGGTGTGTTGAATACTAAGCACAGAATACATTATAAATGTATTCAAGTGAAGCGAAAAGTAAGCCAAAACTATGCTCAACTAATTCTAAAAACAAGCACACATGTACTTATTTATCAAATATCATTTGCAACCAGTAACACGGTTTTAGGTGCATGTGTGCGTCCAACAGTGAACTTTTAAGGGGTGTTTTGCGAGTTTTACCTCTACAGCGATTGAGAAAATAAATAGCACGTAAGATGTTTTGAACTGGTCGTGTTAGGATAAAAAAAAACTCTGTATTGTCACTGTATTTGTTATTGTAAAATCATCACATTCTTAAAGCAGTATTAAAAGTGACACATGCCACCAGGTGCAGTGTCAGGACATTGTTATTAATATGTATTGATTTAATAACACGTTTACATTCCAAGCACCATTAAAACCAAAATGACTGGATAGTAACATATCCGATTTTTACGATATTAACCACGAAAAATAAATAGCATGTAAGGTGTTTTGAACTACTTATGTTAGGACAAAAAGAAACACTGTATTGTCACTGCATTTTTATTATTTATTATTTTAAAATCATCATATTCTTAAAGCAGTCTATTATAAGTATCACACTAAAGTTTTACACTATATTAAATATATAATGTAAAATATTGTATAGCCCTTCCGTGAACTGCCACCGCGTTTCGTCCCGTACGGTGTCGTAAAAGTCATAACAGAGTAAAATAAAGATACCAGGAGATGAGCAGCAACATCTTCCTATAGAATACCACAAAAAACTTTGGTTGCCACAAGCGTAGCAACTGTAGCAAAAACTACCATATAGTAATGATGCATATTTATATTACTATATAAATATGCATAATTACTACTTGTGTATAAATTATTCCAATCATTGTGAGGTTTATTTAAGTAGTATTCACAAATACGAGCGCACAGTGGCACATAAAATGAGTTATCAATCAGCAATCTCTCTTTTAGTAGTTTAGATATTAAGAATCTAGATAAATGATTACATAACTTAAAAATACAGTGACGGGAAGTAGAAGCAGCACGCTTATAACTAGCCACAAAATAGAATAGAATCATTTTTATTCAATATAGATAACAATACATAATACTTATTAAAAGTCATTTTTTTCTTTTACCACTGGTTCGCAGAAAAACCTCTGTCCTGGGAAGAACCAGCAAGAAACCCAGCGAGACTTTTTTTAAAAAAAAAAGCACATTTTAGAATATAATATTTTATACAATTGTTTTGAAAACATTTAGAAACAGAATGGTAGCGATCACCTCATTCCCAGGGGTTATTATCAGTCATGTACTCTCTAGTAGTATAATAACCCTTACTAGACAGTTTTTGCTTAAGAAATAATTTAAACCTTTTGATAGAAAAGGTCTGCATATTATTATAGTAATTGTTGATGCCGCACTGGAAATGGCAGGAGTTACAGTTACAGGCATAACTGTAACTATATGTAAAATAATGTCATACCATTCTCTCCTCATGTAAAAGAACCTTGGTCATATTACATGGACACATTACATTAACATATACTGGAGTTGAGTCGCAAAACTACTGGAACTTTGCGATCTCTATATCGATTAAAAAACTTTCTTCCCACCAATGGTTGTGGGATGTTACCGATGTCTTCAATATTCATGGATTGTAATTCCATATCTCTGTTATCATTTGTGTCTCCATACAGTTGTAGAAGCTCTCGGCCAACAAGATTGCAGACTCATTCTAAACGATCCACATGAAAAGTGTTTTTTTTTTCATCAACTAACCGAACAGACTATAGTTTTACAGTGTCTATCCCCTAAATAATAATATTTATTAATATTTTATTTATTTCAATCTTTATTACTAATAAACAGTCTTAATGCCTCTTAAATTATATATAAATAGCATGTACTTGTTTCCCTTCATAATACTTTTGTAATAAACCAGATTCCACTAAGGTAAAAAGAAATGAAAATGCATCAAATCAGAAAGGTAAAGAAATGAAGTAGTTATTTTAGAATTATAACATTATTTGACTAAGCACAAGCTCTTTGACGTTTTATTTACACTAATGTCATTTAAGGTAAAAAATATTACTTGTATATTATGTACAAAGGCATACAAATATGAGTGTAAGGTAAGGAAGAAGTAGCATCTATCTAATAACAATTAAAGATAAAAACTGTGGTTATCAAATATCTCCCCTATGAGGCAATCTGTGGGGGAGGTCTATGTTCAGCAGTAGACTTTTGATAGGATGTAAAGTTAAAGATAACCTGGTGGTGAATAGCCAAATTGTTTGTAGTGCGAGGTGATGATACTACAAACATCAATATGTGTGCCAAAGCAATTATGCCAACTCCTCCGGGCAAGCCTATTTCAGGCAGGTGATAATTTACAGACTGTTAAAGTAAAGTAAATACCTGGTGTGATGGTATCCACTGCAAAATAATTTATTTACATTAAGAGTTCTCAATTTTACAAGTGGGTTCACAATCTACAACAAAAGACGTCACATTTTTAAACACCATCACCAAAATTGATTAGTAATTTTACAGTTTAATATTATTAGTACGAATAAAATCACACAAAATATTTACAAAAGGTGTTTTTTTCTAATTACATAATATTTTATCCCTACCATAAATATTAATACATTTATATTCCTTTTGACTTTGATTTCTGATTAACAGAAACCAGATTTATTACATACACATAAATTAAATCCCTTGACCAATAGGTTATTGATACTCTTTTAACATTTTGTGTATATTTTGTGTGATTTTATTTTATGTATTAATTAAATTAGATTTCACCAATAACATAAAACTTCAATAATTTGACACTTTTAACCTTTTAACTTACTAATAAGACCTGTATTTGTCATTTGTTTTAGGTAATTCAACATAAATAGATTTTCCAAAATTCTAGGAGGAAAAGTAAACTTGTATTATACACTCACACTGACTTTTAATTAAACTCGTCAGTTTTCATTTTCGAATGTCAATGGCGAATTAAATACATAATGTGGAATATTAATATTTGGCTAACTTGTATAATATAATCCGATTATGCAAATATGGCCACAGGTTATTACGCAGCACGGAAGTCAATGACAAAATAGCGTTTCGTTCCACGGTGACTTTGAACCATGTTATATGATATATAAGCTAACACTTTTAGAAATAGGATAAAAATCTCACAGTGGTATCTCTTTGTAGTAATAAATATATAATATACAAATAAGTATAATATGCATATAATAAGTTAACTTTGTAAAAAAAGAACCGTTTTCTTTTTATAGAAACTGCAAAAATGATTCATTACGCATTTGATTTCTTAATTCCGTTTAGGTTTTCATAAAATCTATAGGCCATTTACTATAATAAATTGTTATCTTTTTTTTGTGTGTAATACCGTTAAGGGTCCTTAAAATTTCTAATGGGCCCAAAAACGATTGACTCCTTTAAACTGTATCTTATTTTATTTAACAAGAATTATTAATGTGCTATTAGGGCAAAACTTACTAGTTAAAACTTTATTCATTATATGACTAAAGGATGCTCCAGGCATACAATAATTACTAACCAGACGTCCTTTTAAACAGTTATTTAACATTGTGCCCAAATTTTTGCCTATGTCAGCACAATACATAATAACTTTATTTTTTTTATATTTAAATTACTTTTTAAGTTAATATTCTTTGTCATGGCACTGTCATAGAGTGTAGGTGAAAATAATGAGTCCTTACTGTTATCATTATTATTTACACATATTGTCCCCGATGAACCTGGTATTGAGCGCTGATACTCACTCTGATGTTTTATTAAGGAGTCAACGCGCTCCTCATTATACTTACATGACTTTACCAGCTCATTCATGGCCAATATGTGTTCTTTTATCTCATCCTAAGCCGATGCATATTTATTTGATATAATTTGTAGGGAGTTTTGAAGTGATAAAATTGTTGAATTTAGACACTCTATATCTGTCTTATAACAGTTATTCCACCTAAATTGAATATAATTTAAGTTTATTAATTAATTCTTGCTTTTCTTTACATACGTTTATTTAATTTTTGACATTAATTTTAGTTTTAATTAACTTTTATACTTTCTTAATATATTTATTAATTTTTATTATATTTCTTTAATTTTCTTCTACTGCAGGTAATCCTTGCTGCTGTTCTTGATGTGACATAATCATCACCAGTCAAATCGATTGTTGTGGGGGTTGCAATGCTTCTAAAGCATTGCAACCCCCACAACAATCGATTTCGATTTCGATTCGAGCCTCACTCAACTGTAACTGCAATGCAGCAATTAATCTGAGGGATTCCTCATATTCCTTGCTGCATTGGTCAAACTCATCGACTGTTCTCTGAAGTTGATCCTTTTCTTTTAAAACAAAAGTATATTCTTTATGCAACTTAACCATATCACTTTTTAGCTCAGTATTTGTAGCAATTATATTTATTATTTCCTTTTCATTGTCATCCCTTTCTTTACACAACAGCCTCCACTGCTCCTTTGACGCCTTAAGTTCTTGAAGCGCCATTTGAAGTTGGTTCTCCAATTGGGGCGTATTGGCGTTGCGTGTATTCATTTTCTTATTTGGTATATTAGTTACATTATTTTAGAATTATGTATTCTAATATATTATCAAATTAATAAAATGACACCATTCATACGATTACTATGAAACTTTGGTGGGTTGTTGTGTTTCTAACATGAGAAAATAAGGCTTTGAAAATAGTATTGAGTTTGAAAGATGCCTACTTCACTATAGGTATAGGTAAGCAGGTAGGTAAGTATATTATATTTTTATTATATTTAGTTGATGTTGCGCAGACGTGTTTTTAATTATTGTTAATTTTTACTTGTCACTTTTTTAAGAGTAACATACCTACAGACAATATGTGTATACCTACTAATTTTTGATCTGAGCAATAGGTAACACTTTGTAAATTAGCCTGCTTATTAATTATGCCGACATCATCCTCACCCAATGATTAATGAGGTGAAAAAAGACATGTTTGTTTTATTCTTATTAAATTGTATTTCTACATACATACCTGATTATATTTATTTATCGTTATGGGTTATATTATAATAGGTACAAAAATCAACAAGTGGTTATAGTGGTTTTGGATTGTAATTAAATTAAGCCTATACGGTACAGAGACGGCAATGGGTGCAATACTAGGTAGGTATTAGCAGGGCTCGGAAACCGGTTTAAATTCGAAACCAGTTTCGGTCATTGACCCCAAAACCGGTTTAGAATTTAAACCGATATTTCACAAACCGGTTTTGTGGAATACCGGTTTTCTAAATTTAGGTTTAGGTAGTAACAATTAACCGGTTAAAACCAAGCTTTGTAATGTCCCGCCCTCTCCCTTACCCTGCTTGTATTCAACTTTGTACGGCTGCGCTCTGTTGAATTCACGAAGTTTTAGACGCACGTACGATATATTCATTGCATCAACGCGACTTCCTTATAACGACATCCCTCATATTTTTTCATCTTTCAGCAATTACCGTATTATAAATAACAGAGATAAGTTTTGTTTCAATTAATTATGCGTTATCTCCACTTTAAAATTAAGTTTCGATATCATGTTTAATTTGACCTTATATTTATATTGACTTTAATTATATTGAAAGTTTTCTACTAAAATTACGCTTTGCATCTTTACTTCAATGCCTTTAGTTTTAGTAATATATCGCAATAAATGATGAACTTTCTTAACAGAAAACACGATTTTTTTTAAAGTTGATGTAATTATATGTTACAGTATTTGTTCTTTTTAGGACTGAAGTGAGGCAGATCACCAGATTTTTTAGATTTAGAAGCTCGTGATTAGAACCAACCTCTATCTCGGTCTTTGCAAAAACTAATAATTACCACTTCTGAGGTAAATAAAGTTTAATTAGAAGTCGTGTCTTTACACGATAAAAAAATTATTGTGTATATATTAATAAAAATAAATTACCATTTTTCACATCTCTTTAATGAGGAACTGAAGCATATCTTAATATATTGTATACGTACAAGATGCTACTAAAAATATTAGTTTATTTTTAAATAGAGTAGAAGGTAACCACATAGACAAAATTGACTTTACTGATACTGAAGTCAATAAAGAAAGATAATAATTTGAATCTAACAAATCATTAATATTAAAATCAGCTATATTTTGCTGTCGACTGTCACGAAATACATATACTGAAAATTCTGTCATTTACTAACAGTAATTATTAATAACTCCCAATGAACTAGATACTCAACAGTATAAATCACACTGATATTTACGATCTTGTATTGAATTATAAAAGAGAATGATTAAAAGTGCAACCAAGTTTCCTCACGCCTCAATATCAAAATAATATAGTGATCGCTTTTGAATTTTTACAACCTTTCATACTTTATCAATATCAAAGAAAATATACACTACGCGAACCAATATGGAATTAAATCTATTTAAATAAATAAAATTGAAGTATCTGTTTGTAATGTCAAAATAACAGATTTTTACCAAATACATATTATGAAAGTTGGGTGCGTTGCCGGCCTTTTAGAAGGAGTAAGCTTTTTTCTTGAAGGTCCCTAAGTCGTATCGGTCCGGAAAAATCGCCGGTGGTAAACAATTCCACAGAGAAGTTGAGCAAGGAATTATTTAAGGAATTATTAGTTTTATACGTGCACGCTGCAGCTATATTAGTAGTATAGCTGTAGCACGAATGGGCTGGCTCTACCGAAGAAGGACCACGCTCTCACAGAATATTAGTGTAAAATAGCAGCTTAACACTGCTGTGTTTCGTTTGGTGAGTTTAGAGAACCGGAGACCCTTTTTACTGGAAGAGAGGCATTCCATCTTAGTCCTCACGGGTGACAACGTATCTGCAATTTGATTCGCAAACGAGGATATGGGTAGATATCTAAGGGCCACAGCAACCACTTACCATCAGGTGGACTGTGTGCTTGTTTGTCACCCTATCCTATAAGAAAAAGGAAGAAAACTCCTAGCAAAATGCAGATTGGTGAACCGTCAAGCATCCAGATGGAAAGGATGGTATTGTGAATTTTGACGCGATGTGCGTTCGTGAAATATGGCGGCTGGAATTATCCAAACCTCAGAGTACTCCCTGTGGTAGATGTGATAGAAAATGCGAAGGATGCAATATCCTACGCAGTGCCAGTGAATCGACGCGATCAGAAAGAACTCGGACGTCAACGATTCGAACCGCTCTGCGCTGGATGCGGTCAAATGGAAGGAGCTGGCACTGGGGTGCCCAGGCCTAGAGATGAGGACAGTATTCCATGTGAGCCGAATTTGCACTTTGTAAAGTTGCAAGCGATGTGCCGACATGAAATACTGCCCGCTCTGCTGAGCACGTTAAGCTTTTAGAGGCTAATTTGCCTTCCTTCCAAGTAACCACGAAACTGCACACTATTCAATATGTCGCCGACGATTCCGATGCTAGCTAAGGCAGCAAAGGAGTGCCTTGAAACTGTGAAGGTACGACAAAGGGGTTCTTTTTAGCGATAAACGCGGAGACTCGACTTCAGACATAAGTTTGTTCTGGTACTCGGCAACGTTTTCCCGAGAAATATTGGCACGGCTTGTAAATAAAGCATCACCAGTGCTGTCGTCCACATAGCAATGAAATTTACCAGTTTGCAACATATCATTTATATGCAGAAGAAATAGCGTTGATGATAGCACGCAGCCTTGTGGAACATCAGCCTTAATAGGCTTATAATCAGAGCATACACCGTTTACTACAACCTTGATGCTCCGATCAGCAAGGAAAATGTTGATCCAATTGCACAATTTCTCGGGAAGCCCATAGGAATAGAGCTTCGAAAGAAGCGCTTTGTGCCAGAACCGATCGAAGGCCTTCGCTATGTCCAAACTAACGGCCAATGCCTTCCCTTTAGACTCTACTACCTACGTCCATCTATGAGTTAGGTAAACCAGAAGATCACCAGCTGATCGACCCCGACCAAAACCGTTTACAATAGATTCCATTATTTTTGAGAAGAAGGAGGAGCGGACGGCTTTTAAGGGATTGGGTGGACCAAAGCTGTCTTCCATGAGTTCGAAACTACACCTTAGGAGTAGGAGTACCGGAAAAGACGCGTTAAAACCGGTGCCAACTTCGGAGCACACGTGTTCAGCACAATCGGTAGGACTCCATAAGTCCCACTCGTCTTGTTGACGTTCAGGGAGAGGATTGCTTTGCGAACCGTGCGCTGTGTAAACCGCACATCCGGCATAGAGCAATCACACCGCGGGATGGTCGGCGGTGTG
The DNA here is from genome assembly GCA_029286625.1 of Parnassius orleans. NCBI lineage: Eukaryota > Metazoa > Arthropoda > Insecta > Lepidoptera > Papilionidae > Parnassius > Parnassius orleans. The sequence goes on from JAGSMP010000009.1 coordinate 168,313, forward strand.
TTCCCCCCGTCATCGAGAGTCGAGTTCGAGTCGAGAGGAAGATTAACAGATTGGCTTTCTCCTTTGCGGCATGGGCCAGTGAGTCCCTCTCTGTGCTGAGATGGAAGAGATGACTGACAGAAGTTCCGTTAGACAGCCTTGGCAAGAGACCAGAATGCGGGTTCCCGAAGGAAGGCGAACTAGCTTCTCGCCAATTCTGCCGATGTGCTCTGACCTTGCCTTGGCAATGACTATTTTGAAGGACCTGGAGGCGGAATTATACTTCTTTTTAAGAGCGCTGGTATTTACATCCCGAGATGTTGATACGTCAGACTATGCCCGGTATATTGTGATGCTATTTTACTGAGATCTGCCTCCGATGGGCACCACAGAAGTTGGAATAAAAGTTCCATATCCTGAAGTACCACATCAGCAACAGAATCAGCAACAACCCTGGAGTATCCAGCGAGAAGTAAACCCGCACCCAACGGTAGGATGCAAAGAAAGACCGCATTCCGTCCCAATCCGCTGACCTGTAATGCCAAACACGGCGGCAGTCTGCAGAACGCAACTGCAAGGGGCGTGGTGGCACCACACTCCGGACAAGACAATGGTCTTAGGAGTCAAGAGGGGCGTCTTCAGAAACCTGATATCCATCCGGTTGAGAGGTCAGCAGAAGGTCCAATAGGGAAGGTGCATAATCCTCCACATCTAGAATCCGAGTAGGCGAAGTAACCAGCTGTGTAAAACCATATGCCAAGGCAAAGTCATAAACAGATCTCCCCGCATGATCGGTTAAATGTGAACCGAGCCATTCGACGTGGTGGGCGTTAAAATTGCCAAGGATAACGATCTCTGGTGTAGCAAAGAATCTGTAGCCATTCACACGTGTTCAATGAGTCGGTCTGTTTCGGCATTACCGCTATGGGACCTATAGAGGCACCCGTAGACATGGGGATAGTCGTCGCCGTCTACGCGCAGCCATAGGATGGACAGATCCGTACCTTCAAGACTGCCGAGGAGTTGAAAACAGATGTCTTCTCTGACGCATACGCAAACTCTCCAGAGGTAGTGTTCTAATTTGTACCCCGGGTAGGTCTATGAGAGATATGAAGTATCAGCCTTTAAGCGACACTTAAGGACACCTGAGTCTCGGTTAAAAAAAGAAAGGTCGGTTTCGTCCCCCCCTCCCTTCGTCCCCCCCGTATACGCGGGGCACGAAGGGAGGGGGCACCCACGCTCAGGAAGAGTAGGGCAGCTTGGGCGTGGATGCTCAGCGAGGGATTCTCCGTCACCAGGGTGTTGGTACCCTCCTAGGGTAGTTTTTGTTTGATTCCGCTACCATTCATGGTATTCTGCGAGGTCGTGGTATTACCCTGGTTCGGGCCGGCCCATGGGTGTGACATCAAAAGCTGCCGCGTGGCTCACTGTTAAAACGTAAACATGGAACAAATTCTATTTACATCATAAATAAACAACCGATACACAAAAATGAATTATTTTCTTCGTATGAGACAAGTCCAGTCTTAACGAATAAACCAAACACAATAACTGCCTTTCCACCGGGCTCTTTTTTGCGCTAATACTTCTCTAATACTTTAACGTTTTTCGTTAATGCCAAACTCCCACTAGACACTCTGATCGCGAGTGAAAGAACGTGTCGCTTAAAGGCAGATAATTGACCATAAGTATGCCCGCATGCGGCGACACGGTATAAGCACCTCACAACATGAATCTACCTATCCCATTCATAATTACTTTTACGTTTTACGGAATTAACCTGTTAATTTGGGTGTCAAAACCGGTAAGTAACCGGTAACCTTTACCGTTTAGGTTAGTTAAAAACCGGTTACTTGTTTAACCGGTAATTGAAGGAGCGATATACTTACCGGTAATTAATCGAAATTAACCGCTCTTTTTAAACCGGTTCCGAGCCCTGGGTATTAGTACCTACTTAGTACTAGTAACTATTTAGATACATTTTATCTAATCATAATACCTACAGAGGTATTGTGATTATTTGTGATTAGGAATACTGAGTAGGTATTAATAAAAGTAGAACAAAATAAAACATGAAGTCAATTTTATTATCTTGAATGTAAGAAATTGATTAGGTACAAATTTTTTAACTTCCTAAAATTATGAAGAAATAGAGACATTATTACAATACAGATACTAAATGAACATATACACATACATACACCCACACTTGGTACAAACTCGCACACTACTCATACAACATGCACAAATTGATATACCCAAATCACATACTACAACTACTAAATACACATACGCACTGTATAACCTAAAAATTATTTATGTTTTAGTGCTATGAGACTGATGGTAAGATACGAAAGTCATGTTTTCCTTATCCTTATCGTTTTCGTTATAAGTATAAGTTATTTTATTTCGTTAATTATTAGCTATTGAAGAGACAAGTCACCTGTTACAGGCACTATTTTGCTTACCGGGTGACTTCGATCACTGATCATTAAATGTAATTTTAAGATTAGGTATTTACATATGAAATTGCCGTTCTTTTATGAAATACGTATTTTTTATTCCTGTTAATCAAAGTAATCACCCATGCAATCAATCCATTTTTGCCAACGCAGTGGCAGTTTATTGATGCCCTTCTTGAAGAAATCAGCTGGATGGGTGGCAAATTCTTCAAAGGCATTTTGTACTGCCTCTCGAGTATTGAAGTTTTTTCTTGCCAGAAATTTATCCCAATTCTGGAAAAAGTAGTCTGCAAGGCAAAAGTCTGTAGGCGCAAGGTCTGGTGAGTACAGCGGATGACTGAGAGCTTCCAACCCCAGCTCTTGTAACTTGGAAACCGTCTGTGTGGAGTATGGTCACACGTTGTCGTGCAGGAGCAGCGAGGACGAGCGATTGACCAAAGCTGGTTGGAGACGTGCGAGCTTCTCATTACATTTCCAGGAAATTTAAATACCAGCTACATGTATGCATATTAATATCGCGCAAAATATGTATTTCTTCTCTTTCTCTATTAGTGTCTGATTCTGTTTCCTCGATATTATTTTCTAATGGTTTGATATTTTCTTTGGATTTTTTTTTTCTTGTTATGACATCTTCAATATACGAAGGGTTTCTTATAGGCATACCTCGAGGGTAGCGGGGATCTATAAGTTCTGGAAGGATGCAATCTAGATAAAATGATTTTAGCTTTTCTTGCATTTTTTCAAACCAGAATTTATCATCTCATAGTATGATTTCCGTTTTCATTTCATCTTGTTCAATAGACCAAACTACAAATAAAGATTTTGACCGTTGCGTTATATGTTGTTTTCATAATTAATTATTATAATAATTGCTAGTTGCGTATTGTTTTTCTTATTTTTTTTAAATTATTATTATTGCTATTTTATTTTAATATTAATGTTATTTATGGACTCAGATTGTATTTATTATGATTTTTTTTCTATGATATTATTGATGTATTGTTAATTAGGATATTGTAAAATAATTTTGCTATTAAGCTATATAATGACGAGGATGTGTAATACCGAATTGTTAATCTTATAAGCGTTTTGGATGTGTCATCTGTTAGCTTGTAAGATGAAATGAAATAAATAAATAAAAATAAAATAAATAAATAAATAAATATGCAATTGGCCCGGGATCTGGTAGTACCAATGATGGTTCTTGTTTATTTCTAGGCCTTTTGAGGTAGATTTCTAAAAGGTTATTTTTCCTTTTTTTAATGACTTCGTCTAAGCCTAATTTGAAAGTTGTTATAGGACATTTTATTTCCATAATCATATAGCAACTACAACTACCATACGGGGTAGCACCTCAAAAACGGTAATTCGGCATCTAAAAATAAACCACAAACATTCTATTTAAATATTTTCTTGTACCTCTAATTGTTTAATGGCAACTTTTTCATTTTCCGTTCCATGATTTATAGATGAAACGTGATCTATATTATTTTAATATAATAGATCTCTAACAAAATTGTGACAGCTGGTGTAATTACGTCGTGTTATTACTTTACCAAAATTTGATGCAGTTAATAATGACCTGCGCAATTCTAACCACTCGCTGCATTCACCTTGTAAATAATTTTTTTTCTCTCAATAATATTCCTTTCCTTTGATGTTTTTTTTTCAAATTTATGAGAAACTTGTCTTATAAAGCAATAAGCGTTTCAAAATCCATATCGGGTATAAGACAATCTTGACCATAATTTTTATCTTGTTTGGATTTTGTATTCTGAAATAAAATTTGGTTTTCTGGTTTCCTATTGAATTTGCTTTTTTCATTTTTATGAATTCTTCTATTTTCTAACCGTTTTAGTTTACCCTCAGGATTATATCGCGTTTAATTTTACTTTTTAATTCCCGACGTTTCGGGTGCTTTACAGCACCCATGGTCACGGGGGGGACTGAGGTGTTTGACGTCCCGATGTCATAGTTAGCCCGGCTGCCTTCAGTTTTTTAATATTAAGGTAGCCGGGATAACTATGACATCGGGACGTCAAACACCTCAGTCCCCCGTGACCATGGGTGCTGTAAAGCACCCGAAACGTCGGGAATTAAAAAGTAAAATTAAACGCGATATAATCCGTAAAAATTAGTTTCATTTAATGTGTAGTCTTCGCGTAAATATAAGAAAACATTACCCTCAGGACTTTTACTCATATTTATTACTTTATACAATCGGGAAATCGTTTTTTTTTTTTTCATTAATTTTAACGGCAGCAGCGTGGCATCTCGCTTGATAAGAATTTTTCTTAGAAAAGTTTTCTTTCTTATCGCCTACCAATTTCGCCAATACACTCCATTACAGTCACCACTACACTTACACTCATTACTATCAACGTCATTTATAACACTGCGAGCATGACCAGTGACGTTTTTATTTTTTGCCATAGTGTACTCAATATTAAATCATTTGGTAGGTTATTTACATAACATACATACATACATAAACACTCACGCCTGTCACCCAGAGGGGTAGGCAGAGACTACGGACTTCCATTTGGCACGATCCTAACACACTTCTCTCGCCTCCTTTACATCCATATATCTACGCATACACGCTCGTCGGTTAAGGGTACTCCAAATCTGGCCCATTTTCAATATATCGCCAATTTGGTCAATAAACCTTCGTCTAGGGCGTCCCTTCCCGACTCTTCCCTTCACTTCTGCAACATAAATTTGCTATGTCACTCTTTCCTGGTTCATTCTTTCTACATGACCAAACCACCGAAGCATTCCTTTCTTAATCCTGGTCACAACGTCATCTTGCAAACCACACTTTTCTCGTATCACACTATTTCTCACCCTGTCATTCAGATTCAGCCCTAGCATACTCCTTAATGACCGCATTTCTACAGCATTTATTCTACTCTCGTGCTTCTTCTGCCACACCCAACTTTCACTACCATACATTAAAGTAGGGACTAACACAGCATTGTGAATTGCAATACGTGCCTTTTTGGACACATTCTGACTTTCCACAACAGAGTGTAGAGCCCCATTTACTTTATTTCCTGCGTTCACTCGTCGTTCTATATCCTTATCATATCTACCATCCCTGCTAAATAAACATCCCAAATATACAAACTCATCCACTTGCTCAATCATCTCCCCTTCTATTCTTATTTCACATAACGTTTAACTTACTTCTCTTTCAAAAACCATCACTTTCGTCTTACTTGCGTTGACTTTCATACCCCTTTATTTTAATGACCAGTTCATTAAAGTAACCATGATTTGCAACTCGGCCGCCGACAGTGCAAATATGACTTGATCATCGGCGTACAAAAGGCATTTGACAGTTAACTCACCCATTCTCAACCCACATTCTTCAACTTTCAAAGGACATTGTAAAAACTCGCCTAAGAACCAACATATATTTGACAATTACCAAAATTCTTATCCTTAATTACGCATTAGATAACATTCATTAGATAGTAACGGACACTTCTGAATTGTGAAATCAAAATAAAAAGGACTTTTTAGATCTTGAACTTTGTACCTATTTTTTAATACTAATGTGCTGCGTTTATGGGCTCCTGTGATTTGGCCAATCGCACAATACTTTCACTCACATATTTTATAAAAAGTTGTCATAAACTCAAATATATTATGAAAACGTTAATATTTTAAAATATACCTCAGATTAATATTTGCCACAAGGAACTGAGATATAGTGAAATCATGTGTTTTCATTTAAAACAACAATACTATTGTACTCTCATTGGCCAAATCAGCATTGTGGCACGCAAAAAAACGTCAATAACGTTGACAGATGACAAGACATTAAAATAGACGTCAGACGCGCGATCGTTTTCGTTTCGTTTGAAAAAATACATTTCTGCAAATGTTTTCGGAATCTAAGTTTTAAACTTTATAAATTACGAATCGGCTTGAACAACGGATATCGACACCCTTCTTTAGCGACCTACCTAGCTTGAATCACGGACTTTAACTTTTCATTACTCACGGACTAACAAAACTAAATGAGAGTGTATAAGTTGCATTTATTTGGTATGAATAAAATAAATACCTAATCACAACCTGAATTTTATTTACCGTATAAGTGCTAGGCTAAGACTGAACTGCTTACATTAGCAATAACATGGTAATGTTTCATAAAAATAAAACATAACCTCAAAATCTCTATGATAACTGCCAATATCTATGTTTTCAGAAGTGTCCGTCAGGAGTTATTGTTCTTACATACAATTATGTGTAATTTCGGACTTAAAAAGGTATTTTTTTCACTGTTGGTTCTTAGGTGAACATTGAATGGACACAGAACAATGTCATTTGCAAACCACTGTCCATAAATAGGTTAAAAAGCCACGGGGAAGCTACACAGCCCTGTCTGACAACTTTTTGAATGCCAAACCAGTCCGAGTAGACCCCTTTAATCCTGACACAAGCAATAGAGTCCCTATAAAGAGACCCTAATGCCTGTATCAAACCAGCGCTCAAACCGAATGAGTTAAGTGTTTGTCATAACACATTCCTGTCCACTCTATCATAAGCCTTTTCCAAGTCCATGAACGCACAAAAACTTTCTGGTTTTTGGCTAAAAACTTATCACTCCATCCCCTTTCTAAATCCAGCTTGCACATCCCAAATTTTTCCATCAGTTTCTTCCATATCTCTTTCAATTAACACCTTAGCATACAGTTTACCCACAATGCTAAGCAAGCTAATCTACAGTAGTTTTACAGTCCTGCTGTGACCCTTTTCCCTTATATATTGGGACTATAACGGCTTTGCACCAGTCTTCCGGTACCCGCTTCAGTTCCCAACATAAATTAAACAAGGTGTACAGCAGGCCTGCCACCACTCCCCCTCCAGCGCTTAGCATTTCGAGTGATACTCTATCATATCCGGCTGCCTTACCTGCTTTCATGTTTTTCATTGCTTTCATTATTTCATCTACGCTTATCTCCCTACCTCTCTCCACTTCTTTCGGAATTTCTATTTCACTTAATTCAGACGACTTCACTCATAAACACGCTTTCAAAGTATTCCTTCTATCTCTTTAAATTAGAAACTTCATCATTCAGCATACAGCCATTCTCGTCTCGTATAGCATTCATTCTAGGCTGTATTGAATTTCCCCTGGCAGTTCTTACGAGTTTCCAGAACATTTTAATATTTGCCTGGAAGTTATCAGATATCCTTCTATCATTCTTATCTGTTCTTTCTAGCTGTTTCCTTTCAGAAACTTCTTTTACTCTCTTATTTATACATCTAAAGTCTGCCTTTTTTCTTTCAATCTCATCAATCATACCGCTAGAATTACCAGCTTTGGTTGCTAGTAAATCCAGCCATGCTCTCTTCTTTGCTTCAAATTCCGTCCGTACCTCATCATCCCACCACAACGTATTATTTTTTCCTTCATTCGTTCTCTTACTAACACCACATACTTCGGTGGCTGCATCCACCAAACCTTTCTTGACATTATACCACACAGTCTCCAAGTCTAAATCAGTTATACACAATTCATCCATACCACTTATATTTTCTCTCAGTCTACATTTGAACTTCTCTTTCACACCTTCATCTTGTAATCTCTCTATTCTTATACGCTGTAACGCAGTGGTAGACACAGATGTCCGATGCCGCCAACGCTTGAATAGACCATTAATTCGGCATAAGACCAAGTAATGATCCATCCCTACGTTGGACCCCCGGTAAACCCTTGTATCTACCACTGCGCTCCTCATTCTTTCATCCACAATTATGAAATCTATCATGCTTCTATCATCACCTCTTTCCCATGTATACATGTGAATCCTCTTATGGCGAAAAAAAGTGTTCGTCACAAAAAGTTTCTTTTCCACACATACGATGAGGAGGTCTTCACCATTCTCATTTATACTTTCATCGCCAAACGTTCCTAATATTCTTTCATAACCAGACCTCTTCACCCCAACCCTTCCATTAAAATCTCCTAACATAATAATATTTTCATTTACCTTACATTTCATCAACACCATCCTTACCATGTCCCAAAACTGCTCCCGGATATAAGTGGGCTTAGACAAATCTGGGGCGTACACCCCTAGCACAAACAACTTCTTTAAGCACACTTTCATTCGTATCCATAGCAGCCTTGGGCTTACACATTCATACTCTTTCACACATTGACCCATTCTTTCTGAAAGGATGACACCGACTTCTTGGCATGCCCGCTCGGTCTCGTCTACACCAGACCAGTAAGCGGGATACATGCCATGTGCAGTGGCATCTTTTCCCTTTCGTTTGGTCTCATTTCCATGTTCCACATACATGCTCCACATACATTCAGCGGAGCCAGATGGGCCTCCACAATCCACTTTTCGCCCCTCCGGGAAACAGAACGTGACGGGTGGCGAACCTCGTCGCCGTCGTGGTAGGTTATTTGTTCCAATTTCATCGCAAAAATATGCACGAAATTTAGTATGGTCACCAAAACCATGAAGATGACTAATCATAATGTCCTCAAATAAAATTTGTACGTCTGAATTTATTTTGTGTCTTTTTATAGCTTTACAAATTGCTGCTCTTGTTTTTAAAATAGCTGACTTTGTCATATATTTTCTATATTTAATATTATATCTTGTATCCGTGCTCAGTGCTTGCAACTTTTTACAAAAATTACGAAGCACATGATTGCGGCATTCGCTTTTTTCGACAGTTATATCGGGATACGGGCGAGCTTCTAAAATTTTTGCATATGTACTGGAGTCACCATCAGAAATAAGTTTAGCGTAAATTAGGGAATACATGTTTACGCCTTCTACTATAATCTCACTTTACATATTTTAGGATGGGTCGTCATAATTTTTAAAACATTTATGAACTGCTGGTTCCTTATTTGGTTCCGCGTGAGCACAAATGCAGCAATATTTATTTTTTACACCTAAAAATAATATTTTTCCGGTATGTTTGGCAATTATGGCTGCTGCTCCCAAAAGAGCATTATAATTTTTTTATAGCTTCGTTTGCTCCAGCAGCCATCTGCAATTACGTCAATAATAGCTAAGCCATCTCTATTAACTTTATTATTGGCAAGTGCAAACTCTCTTTCCTTTTCTGCAGCATGCTTCATCGATTCTATGGAAACACTTTCCCATTTTTCACTAATGAATGCGTGGTTTGTCGAATATATATTTTTAGACAAAGAAGGAAGATTCATTGATGACAATAGCTCGTTTAGTTGAGAATTTCCTGCGCCTATTGCAATCGTACCTGCGACTGGGCATTTATTTAATGATAAATAATTTTCACTACAATTATCATTTTCTATTAAAAAATTTTGGTTGCATAATTGGCATTTTACGTAAATTTCAACTCTAAGACTCTAAGCTCTCCGATAAGTTGTAGTTCGGTGAAGCCGCAACCCAATGGACCATGATTTGAATTTTTTATTAATTCCGAAAAAAAGTAGCTGACATCTATTATTCTTTTTGTTATTATTTTTTCATTATTGCCTTTTCAGCCTCACAAGACATTTGTAACTGCAAAAAAGAAAACTATGTATAAGTAAATAAATCAGTAATATAGTGTTATGTATGATTCAGACTAAATAAAGGTTCCTAAAATAGATGTAGATAAAGAGGTATTTATACCTACCTACTTAGTACTTATTTATACCTAATTACAATATCTACCAAGGTATTGTGATTAGATTATAATGGGTAGGCATTAGTACCTACTGATCTGCTTAGTGATAATACCTACTTAGTATTAGTACCTACTTAGATATCTTTTACCTAATAACAATACCTTAGTATGGGTGGATCCTGGGTAGGCATTAGTACCTACTGATCTGTTTAGTGCTAATACCTACTTAGTATTAGAATGTTATTAGATTTTTTTTAACCTAATAACGATACCTTAGTAGATGTGTATACTGGGTAGGTATTAGTACCTACTGATATACTTAGCACTGATACGTACTTAGTACTAGTACCTACTTAGATATCTTTTACCTAGTTACAAGCACAAGTATGTACCTAATCACAATACCTACTAAGGTATTTTGATTAGGTACATAGTTGTGCACCATAATATCTATAAACCAAAAAAATAAATAAACAAACCTCTACATCTTCAACCATTTCAGTTGAACCAAGACAGTTATCCAGTAATTCTATGGTTTCTTGACTCAAGTCGTTTACTGGCGTATCGTCATTGTTCGTATTTAGCCTGCAATAAAGAATTCATTATATTAGATCTTGCATGAAAACAAAACTCAATTACTTGCAATAAATCATTTAGATACATATTTTTGCTTGCACAAAAAATATCACATCAAATTTCATAAGTTTTGTCTGCAATTTCATAACTCTATGGACTCAAAAGTGAGTCCGACTTACCCATTATTACTTTCAATTATTGGTAAACTTGAATAATTATTTTTGTCGTCAAATTCGCATTCAGGTACTTTTCATCTCTTCCTAAAATAAAAAAATATTAGGTATTTAGCGAAATAAAAGTAGGTAAACTTTGCATAATGCATCAAATTACTCACAGAATCATTCATCTTAAGAGCATTTTGACGTCGTTGACGTTTATTCTTCTTGTATTTTTGTAAAGCGACACCCGAATTACTTCAAAATCCACGGTGAATCTTTTGAAAGGCAAACAAGGCATAAAAATAGATTATTTTATCCCAAATGCAGCTCTAGATTTTATGCAAACAGTGCTCCTATGATGGCTATTAAAATATATAATAAATTACCCAATAACTTAAAAGACATGCCCTTGAATAAATTTTAAATTGAGATGAATAAATGGCTTCTTGACAAGTGTTATTATAGTGTTAAGGAATATTTTAATTGATTACAATATTATTTAATGTATTATGTAATTTATTCAAGATTTTGACATTATGTACAATTTAATTTGATTATTTTAAGATATATTTGCACACCGGTACAACTCCCGGTAGAATATTATTGAGACACTCTAATACTAAATACCTGTATTACCTAAACATTTTATTCTGCAAATAAAGATTTTGACTTTGACTTTGCATTTAGGAATTTGCACTAATCAACCCACAAATTACACAAAATTATATTCTTATCAGTAGGTAAGTATTTACACTAAAACTAAACTAAATAAAAACAAAGCGTCTTTCCGCAATAGTCTTTTCACTGTAGCTTACTTGATAACAATAACACAATCGTAGCGTTTTTTGCGGTAAAAAAAAAACACGTGAGCGCATCGGTTGGTAGGTAGGTACTCAAATAATATTATAAAATGTTTGCGGCGAAACACGGAGGGACGACGACGAGAACGACACGGCTTCCTCGTACGAACGCAATACGCATGCAGCGCACTGCCGCCCGCACTCTGCGTATGCCCCATAGAATATTTACGTAACATAGAATTATTACGTATAGAATCCTAATACGCGCACCGAAAGTGAAGCAAGTAAAACTAACGCGAAACCGCGTAAGTTCACTCAGCGACCCGTCAGTGCGAAACGTCTCGTCTTACGGAGAAGAGCTCGCGACAAATTGTAATAATTACTTAAAATATTGTCACAACAGTGATGACAAACATAAAAAAGTGAAGGTATTACAATTCCGAGATAATTTCATATATTTAATTCATTATTATTACGTAAATCACTCGTAAAACCAAAAATAATACTTACCTAAGCTATCATGATACAAACGTTGCTAGTTGTGAGGAAAAAAATTGCACAATTTTCATTTAAAAATCTTTAATTTCTATTATTTATTTTAAACGTTACATCGCAACGCTCTGTGTAAAACTCAAACGTTTAAATGTAGATACCTACTTATCTAAGTATTATCATTATATTTACAATGAGTGCCTCATGAGTGCCTATTTTAAACGATCTATTGAAGCCATTTTAACGCTAACTGTTTTATTTTTATTGCGTTGTTCATTGACCAAGTAAAAGTTTTAGACTATAGAATAAAGGCTTTTTATTTACTATCAATTAAAAACGAGTAAATTTAAAAACAACCTTTAAAATTTTAGCGTGTATATTTTATTTCAAATAATAAAAAATCCAAATCAGTTTATAAGTGACGGAATTCTGAGGTAACAAATATAAAAAATACACAGAACTGAGAACCTCCTCCTTTTTTTGAAGTTGGTTAAAATTAAACATTGCACGATGTCCTTGTTGCATTCGATCGAATAATTGTGTATAACATAATATCCTTAAATTTTATTACGTCTGCATTTTTGTACCATTAAAATATGTATAATAAAGTTATATTAGTACCATCATTATCATGCTTATTATATTACATTTTATATTCTCATAAAATACGTCATCGTACGTAATACTTAATCTTTATTTTATCGATTGATTATAATTAATCAATAAAATTGTGATTTGCACAATTTGATTGCAAACGCTAGAAACTGGTATCACTGAATGCCGTGTATGTGTGCGTATGATGAGCGTAGGCACATTCGACTCGCGCACACTAACATAATAACCTTGCGTCACTTTGACACTCGTGTTTTGTACTAGACTGCGTTTCTACTGGGTGATAATTCTATGGTACGCCCCTTTATCACAGAATTCACACAATTTTTGGAATTCTTTTAATTAAAAAAGAAAAGCGATCTTTAGAAATTAAATAAAACGTGAATAATATAGATTTTTAAATTATCTAGTGTAATCCTCAAATGATTAGAGCGTTGCCTTTAGCAACAGATACATGTAATCAATAATTTTAGCCATTTTTTAAAAGTAGATTTTAAATGTATTTATAACACATAAAAACAAATTAGAAGTGGAATGTGATGATAGGATATCGAACATTAATAATGTGCTTTTAGATGTAGTTTATTTCTCATAACTAATGAGTTAATAGTCTCTAAATAACGAAGAAAAATGCACTATCGCAAGGTTTTGGTCGGGGTATCGTCTTAACTGTTGAAAAATGCAAGTAATAATGAATAATAATTATTCAAATAAATATTTCAGTGTTTTGCTTTTTAAAATTTTGAGGTTAATCTCTGTCCCTGCTCAACTGATATTTTAATTTTGATCAAAACTAAACCTTATTATTTTTTTACGAACCTACTGCTATTTTTATGATACAACCCCCATCCTTAATCACCCTATTTATCTTCTAAATTACGCTATCAAAGCTATACAGGGTATTTTTGAAACGCTCCCGAAAACGAAGACAGACGACAGTACTAACTATATCTTAGATGATGGGTGAAATATAAAATCGATCCTGATGAAAAAAAATTCATCTTTTCACAACGTTTTATTAGCTTTATTCACGCTCCATCGTGTTAGTATAAATCATCGTGTTAAATAAAACGTTAATTTCATTAAAATAAAACATGAAAATACTTAAACATAAAAGCAGCAGTGGAATTACTGAATTACAATCAGCTGACTAGGGTCAATGTACGCGCGAACGCCGAATTCGCGCGGCCCGTAACAACGATGGTACCACAATACATAATAATTTACAACACTTGTCTAAATACCTAACTTATCTACTTAACCTACTATTTTGCCACTGTGCTTGTCTCCACGTAGCCACTTTAATTCAAATTCACAGGTTAAATAAACCAAATAACTGGTTCGATTCCCCTAATGAAAAAATACTTAAATGAAAAGTTAACAAGGTTAGAGTTATGCGTTTTATTCATCGTGTAGGTATGTTTATTATTCTGATGTATTCAGTTATGTACCTATTCAGATCAGTTCAGTACCAAGTTATTTAAAAAAAATAGGTATGAAACAGCTTACCGCTCTAAATCCTCCGTGGTCTTATGAGATGCGGCTCAAATTGTGCTCCATTCATTTCGAGGCAGATGTGGGCTCGGTGTTGCGTCTCCTCATGCAGGCGGGGCATTATCGTGTGGTCTTCGACACAGTCCGCACGTAGTTTGTCGAAAACATCCACGATCCTTTGGCGCATTTCGTCAGCACTATCACACTCACGATTAAAACCCTTTCTTTCACATACCCCACAGAAAGAAGTCTAACGGGGTCAGATCTGGTGAGCGAGGTGGCCAAGCGTGTGGTCCTAGTCTGCCAATCCAGCGATCATCAAATAATTCGGTAAGGCGCTCACGGACGAACCTCACGACATGTGGAGGTGCACCATCATGCTGGAACCATGTACGGCGATATTCATCCAACGATAGGTCGTCTAAAATGTCAACCAACTGTTCATTTATAAAGTTTAGGTATCCCTGTCCGTTAAGTCGCTGTGGCAGAAACACTGGTCCCAGTATGCGATCCTTAAATAAACCTGCCCATACGTTAACCGACCATCGGGTTTGGTGCCCGGTTTGTCGAACAGCGTACGGGTTAACCTCTGAATACACGTGTGTATTTCTTCGGTTCCACATGCCGTTTCTGGTAAATGTCGACTCGTCCGTCCAGATAACGTGCTCAATGGAACCAGGCACACGTTGTTGGTCTAATAACCAACGGCAGAAAACTCGTCGGCGGTCGTGATCGCCGGGAACTAAAGCTTGCACTTTGTGCACTTTGTATGGCCGCATTCGGTTACGCTTTAACACTTTGTGAACTGAACAGTATGACATTTGTTCCATCCCGACGTCTTAACAATTTAGCGATACTTCGTGTACCTAGGTTCGGATACCGGCGAACGACATCTAAAATGCGCTCCTCGGGTGAACAGTCATTTGACTTCCACCTCCTGCCGCTACTGGAGCAATGGGCCGATTTTCCAACACTCGCTGAAATGCTGCTGTTATCAGACAAGAGTCAGCTGGGTGTCGAGCGGTCGGGAATTTCTCTCGGTAAATTCGTAATGCGCGAAGCATTCCGCGAGCTTCTCCAAGGCACATTAACATGTTGCCGTATTCACGAGCACTATAAACGTACGCGTTAGGCATTATTAAAACAAAAAGAAACAAAAACGTAACAACAAGAATAACACGTAATAACAAGTAGGTAATACCAAGTAATAACAATAAAATTTAATAAAAAAACAATTGAACTGTCGCTTGCACATGCGTGTCCAAAGTCAACACGGAACTGTCTCAAAAACTAAAATCAATAATTAATCCCGCCAAAACTGAAGCCTACACTTTGAACATTCCCACAGACCGTCAAATGTTATGACATTGCCAACTTTTATTTTATAAGTTTAGTTTCCATATGATCCCTACGACTACTCTTTCATATGGAATTTAGAAGTTATAGTTGTAATTTTTTTAATACAATTAGACAATCAATTGTACCCTGACGAAACAAGCAGTTCGTTACTACAAAATGATATTGAAATTAATAAACGTACTTACTTGGGTTTGGTTATCTTTGATTTTGTACAAGAAAATAGAAATAAAATGGTATTGAATAATTTAATAGTTAAAATCAATTGCAATTATGATCGACAGGTAATTAATCTAAAAATAATTATTTTACTTTACTTTTATTGACTTTCCGTTTTTAATCCATCCAATACTTTGATTTGAAAAGAGGTACGTCAAAACTATTAAAAATTACTTGCAAGTTTTATTGTAATTGCCGCCTCTAATTCTTATGTCGCTTGCAAACAAATCTTAGTAGGTAAATTTGGGAATTTCATATGTTGGCGCTGACGCGAGGTGACACACAGTCGGCCGGGCGGCGGCAGCGCGTGGTACGAAGGGGCGCGACGGGGAATGCTCGCCAGTATTACTGTGCGCGCACGCTATTGGTTCCTCATTCTTCCCGCGCTTTGAAAAGCGATGTTTCCCAATGTACAGTCGCACACACAGCTTTCTTTGCACGACGCGCGACGATGGTTTTAAAAAGGAAGGAAAGAAAAATTATTTATATCTATTGTTTTATGACTGAACTAGTGAACGAAAAGGTAAATAGAAGGTGAATGGGGAAAATTGTGCAGTAAAGTTAAATGTATTGAGGAAGAATACCGAAAAAATTACCATGTGGTCAACCTGATGACGGAAACATTTATCATTCGCATTGATGATGATGATTCTGATGAGTGATGATGAAGTAGCATCCAGTAACACCAATACACCATCGACATTTGGCTTCCATGTTCCATGTTCCAATGGTATAATGGACAGCGTGTCACCCTTAGCTTAAGTTTTCTTGTTACAAACTACTTTATTTTACGATAGAAATAAAAATAATGCTCAAGCAAACATTATCCATTTTGAATTTCAACCTCTTCCAAAGTTCTAAGTAGCTAGTAAAGTACCTATTATGATTCTACAATAAAACCATTAATTACTATTATAATATTATAAAACAACAGCCTAGTACCATGTAGTACTTTAGAACGCGACTGTACCCATGCGCAGACACACCCCCTCCACTATCGCTCAGCGTTCTTTTTACGTGACGTTGAGTTTGGCTTCGACGCGGATATTGACCCTAGTCAGCTGATTTTATGGTTTATTTATTTTAAATTCCATTGCTGCTTTAATGTTTAAGTATTTTCATGTTTTATTTTAATGAAATTAACGTTTTATTTAACACGATGATTTATACTAACACGATGGAGCGTGAATAAAGCTAATAAAACGTTGTGAAAAGATGATTTTTTTTTCATCAGGATCGATTTTATATTTCACCCATCATCTAAGATATAGTTAGTACTGTCGTCTGTCTTCGTTTTCGGGAGCGTTTCAAAAATACCCTGTATATGCGATACAATTTATCCAACTTATTCCTTTTTTCATAGAAATGTATACACACAAATTTTTCACTTTCCACGTCATACCTATTCGGTTTTCTCTTAAAATAAATTTTAGGTTATAATTTCTAAATATATAATGTATTTATACGTGGTAATGCTACAATGCAGTTATATTATGGTTGCAACACGAATGAGTCAGATCAACCGGGGAAGGAACACGCGTGCTCAAAATACCAGCGTAAAATACCAGCTCAATACTGGTCCGCATAGTGAGTGACGATAATGTTACGAAGCATTCCGTCTTTTTCCTTAAGAATGATAACGCATCTGCATTTTCATAATCGAAATTTGTTTCATAATCGAAGATAGATTGCGGTGCATGTGTGCCACAACGTCCACGTACCATCAGGTGAACTGTGTGTTCGTAAATTATCCTTTTTCTAAAATGAAACATGCCTAAGCATGTGCCCGCCTTGTAAGGTCAAGATCTAAGACTAAAACTTCTTGGTGTTCGCGCCGTAACGCATCTTAGAGAACACTTTCACATACATCCGCTATTCTACCAGCGCCAGCAGCCCTTTGGCGGCCACTCTTCGGGACCACTCCTCCCCCTATTCATCTGCTCAGGATAGGTGCGTCTTCCTACCTGGCCACAATCTCTACCTGCACAACACTCATCCACGACTCATCCTCAGCTGCGGCTTGCCAAGCTCACTCGTAGCGGCCTCCTCGGGCCAGCCATCTTGTATGGTGTGGATGTGGATTCTTCTTAGTTTGGTCTAGTAGTGGTAGTCACAGCAAACTGTGCACAAACTAACTTACTTGGATAGATTTTACATTAAATTTACTTTAAATCCGTCAGTTAGAGGGGTGCTTCGCATGAAGATAAGGTGTGTATTTAGAGAAAATATTGCCATAATTGAGATACGAGAATGTAAACAAAAATACAAAATTCTTAAAATTTTCGTAGCTCTCTAGAATATGCAATTTCGAAATAAGAATACATTTACGCAATGTTAATGCTAAGTTGTAAGAGAAGTGAAGCAGGGATTGCAAAGTGGAACTACGAGTACCGTTACCGTTACAGCCTATTAAAGTCCACTAATGAACGTAGGTCTCACCCATAGATTGCCTCATAGAGGGGATATATGCCATAGTAGCCACGCTAAGCAAGCGGGTTGGCAACTACAGTTTTATTTTATTTTTAGTCGTTTTTATGAAGACGAATGACGAAGACTTTACGAGGAGTGCTTTGCTACTCCACGAAATATACAATTGCTGTCGGCGATGACGTTCCAACGACTTCACATTCGTATGCACAATACTGGCAGTGTGCATGGCCGTGACCAATAACGTACAGTCAACTGGCCGGCGCGATCACCTGATTTCACACCTTTAGATTTTTATATCTGGGGTACGATTAAGCAGTCAGTATTCCAAAAAACATGCGATACCGAGGCGGAAATACGTATGCGAATAGTCGCAAAACATCATACTTTGAAAAAATAAAGTCCGAAACATCTGTTATGCAACGCGTGCGTTCAAACATTATAAGCCGGTGTCGCAAATGCATAGATGTATAAGGCGGATATAATATTAAACAACATCTTCGTGGTCAACAAGTAGACATAGTGATGAATTAGTGTTTGTGCATAATTACCACAATCGGCCGAAATAAAATTTTAAAAGTTGTGATAATCGACTACTAAAGTGATAACACATGGGCGTTTGTTACATATTGTATAATATAAGTTTATATTTTTTATAAGTATTTAAGCATCCCAACCAGGTCAGAAAATAAAAGAAATATTAGAATAATTGTAATTTTAACAATTGTCAAAATTTAACTTGTGGTAAAATTGATGTAAAGCAATCACATGCAAAAAGTAAATGAATGCGCCAAATTTTTACCAATTTCGTGAAATTTTTCCAATTCATTTAACAAAGTAACGAGCCACAGTGCGGTCGCTGTTAACATTGTATTGTTCAAAGCCACGACAGAAAACATAACGACAGAATTTCAACTACATGAACTTTACGTTTGGTTTGAACAATTTGTTGGTTTTTAGTGATTTTAGTTCCTAAGCGCGATCATAAATGGCGCTGGCTGTCTGTTGCTTCGCGCAGTATAATTGTTTTTTTATTTAATGACCCGCGGGTTCTCTAGGCTCATAATAAATTTGGTTTGCTAGTACTGTATATTGAATTTTCATTTCAATTACATACCTATCTCGAACTACCTCGTCATACCCGTCACTTTGAAACGCACTGTTTTGCGCATCTATTAGAGATGCGCAAAACAGTGCGTTTCAAAGTGATGTAATATGACATTACATTTCATATCGAGGAATGTTGCGTTATACCATGACTCCAAACATGACGCGAAATGACGCGCCACAGGATTGCTATTGTAATGAAATGCTCGCGTTGTAGAAGATATGCTTGCGTTGTGATGTGACTGTCGCCAAACGCAATGCCCTCGCTACTCGCTGCGCCGGAATGTACACTTGATTTTGTTATCATATTCATAAAGCCGATTTTGCCTCATACTTTATCCCAATCTACTGAACTATTCAATCTAAATGGCATTCCGGGCTTATGACTGGGTTAGATTGCAATATTGATTATTACCCAATAATATGAATATTGGCGTATTTAAAAATCGATTTAATTTACAGTGACTGAAATTCATGACTCCAAATGTCAAACAATTAAATACTTATGTGATTTTAAATGGGTAGGAACTGAGTCTTGTAGATATCACGATTTTTCTTGGAATCACACTAGACGCGAAGCTTCAATGGAGCCCCCATATATCAAAACTAGCAAGCAGACTTAGTTCTGCAGCATATGCTGTAAAAAAGTTTAGAAATTTTATTAGTGTTGAAACAGCTAGACTAGTTTACTTTAGCTTTTTTCATAGCATAATGTCGTATGGTATTTTGCTATGGGGACACGCAGCTGACACTGAAATTATATTTGTTTTACAGAAGAGGGCCATAAGAGCAATTTATGATTTAAAGCCTAAAGAGTCGCTGCGACAAAAATTTAAGGAAATTAATATATTAACTTTGGCCTCTAAATACATTTATGAAAATGTAATGCACGTACACAAAAATAAAAGAAGTTTTACAAAAATAAGTGATATTCATTCTGTAAATACTAGGAACAGACACAAGATAGTAGTACCAGTTACTTGACTCCATCGAGTCAGTTATTCATTCTTGAGGCGATGTTATACGCTTTTACAACAAAATCCCAGAAAATATGCAAAATTTGATCTGCTCAAAGTTCAAAAACTTTATTAAACAAAGTTTGTATAAAAAGGGTTATTATAATATTAAGGAATTTATGGATGATAATAACCCCTGGGAATGAGGTGATCGCTACCAAGCTATTTCTAATTTGTTTTGTGTTGTTAATTGTGTAACATACATGATTGTAAGCTGTTATTTAAAATAAAAAAGTTCCGCTGGGTTTCTTGCTGGTTCTTCCCAGGACAGAGGTTTTTTTTCGAACCAGTGGTAATTAAACAAAAGAGTGACTTTCAATAAGTATTATTTATATTCTATATTGAATAAAAAAGTTTCTGTTTCTGTTTCTGTGATTGTGTTTTTTTTTAAATTTGTTTTACATTATGTTTTGAAAACCTAACGTTTGTGTTTTTATTTACATGGTATTTACATTTTAATTACAATTAATAAATAATAGTTGTAATAGTTTTTTGTCTTCAGTCATTCAAGATAGCGATAGAGACAGCACGAGACGTAACAGCATCATAAAAACATAAAATTATTTATGTTTTTATGATTTTATGATGCCGTTACGTCTTAATTATTAAAACATAAAGTGCGAGAGTCATGATTTAAAACATCACTAAGCGGTCCGTGGTGACAATAAAACGTTAACCTTATAACATGAAGGATACGGTTCTAATTCTAAATAATAGTTCACAGCGAAAATAATACGGATACCGAACAAAGCGCTGCGTGTCATGTTTGAGTGTCATGTGCCATGTTTGATTTGGTCGAGTAATGTGTAATGCTACTACAGTACGCGGTCGGGTTATATGACGCGTTATGCAACAATCGCATTACTTACACAAGTCTAATACCTATGTATTGGGTTATACATAGTGTTGGTACTTCGAGCCGACTGTGGATCGGTCGGTTGGTTTTGGCAAGTTGTTCAGTTTTTTGAAGAGGTTTTGGCTGGGCAAGTGGATTGCTTGCGCAAACTAGCCAAGTTCAGCAGCGGTGGTTGCAAGGAGGCAACTACCTACTGCAGACGGTGCTGGGAGTGACGGTGCCTGTCAGGAAGCAAAGAGGAACAACTACGAGTGGAGGAGAGGGGAGTGTGGAGCGCAACGTGCTTTGTACGTCATCAACTACAGTCCATTGAGGTGATACCAGGATAAATTGTGAGTGATTTGAACCTTATTTACATGCAAAAATTAACTTTGAAAATATTAAATCAAGTGCAGTGTTTACAATAAAGTGGTGCAAATTTGAACTTTATTTCTTAGAAAATTAAAACTTAGTAAAATTTTGGACATTACTTGGACTTAGAATAATTTAGTAGTTTGTTTACATTAACTTAGTTAGATTTTAAGGAAATTTGATAGGGAACCTATGCCCGATTTTTTTGAAAACATAACAAATGCCAAAACACTTTTCTGTAATGATTTCTTATATTTACGCGAACACTACATATTTAAATAAAACTAGATCTACGGAGTTATCGCGTATATTAACTTATTTTATATTCCCGACATTTAGAGTACTTTACAGCACCCATGGTCACGGGGGGACTGAGGTATTTGACGTCCCAAAGTCATAGTTAACCACGGTTACCTCCAGATTAAATTTTTTTTTGGTCCGTTCTACGCAGTATGAACTTACAGTATCTTGAAGTCTTGCAGTTGTATGCTTGGGTTGGGATTAAATTTTATTAATTATAGGATCCCAAGCAGATGGTAGCACCCAGTCATCTTCTCTATTGAAATTAGGATGTTTTTTGATTTCAATAGCCTCGCGAATCATCCTTGGAAGGAATCGGTGTTCTTTAGCGAGGATTTGTGGTCTATCAAATCTAATGTAGTGACGGGGGCGGTCCTGTACATGTTCACTGACTGCATACTTCCCGGAGCGTCGATTCTTCACATCAGCTATGTGTTCTTTAACGCGGGTTTTTATTGATCTTTTAGTTTGCCCTATATAAGAGAGACCGCATTCACAATCAAGCTTGTACACTCCTGCATCTTGCAGAGGGACATTACACTTGACTGATGGTAAAAACTGACTAATCTTCTTCGGCGGCTTGAAGTATGTTTTAATAGAAGCACGCTTCAGGATGTAGCTAATCTTGTCAGTGACACCTCTGAAATATGGCAGTACATCAGGGACTCGCTCGACTGTGGCCGGCTTCACTCGTTCACTGTGACGTAGGCGCGGGACCCGAAGCTTATTGTCGTGCAAAACTTGCTTGACGTGTTGGAGCTCGGCGGCCAGGTGTTTACTGTCACAGATCCCTCGTGCTCTCTGAAACAAAGATTTACCCACGGTAGCTAACTGTGAAGGATGATGATGAGAGTCACCGTTTAAATATCTATCTGTATGGGTTTTTTTTTTCTATACACAGTGTGGCTCAAGGTGTTATCAGGATTCCGAATTACTAACACATCTAGAAAAGCTAAAGAGTTGTTTGCCTCTAACTCCATTGTGAACTGAATTTTAGAATTTATGGAGTTAACATGGTCTGAAAATGCAGTTACTTTATCTAAAGGTAGAATTGTGAAAGTGTCGTCTACGTACCGCTTGTAGAATCTTGCATTTACGGGAGAAGTAAGTAGGGCTTTCTCCTCAAAGTCTTCCATGAATATATCGGCGACAATAGGATATAAAGGTGAGCCCATCGCCACACCATCTACTTGCTTGTAGAACTCCTCCTTCCACAATAGGTAGCCAGATGTAAGGCAGTGTCTGAGTAGTACTGCATATTCTATGGGCATGTTGTTTTCCTCCAGCCTTCTAGTTACAATCGAGATGCAGTCTTCAACAGGTAAGCATGTGAACAGAGACTGCACATCAAAACTGACCATCCTGAAGCGTGCTTCTATTAAAACATACTTCAAGCCGCCGAAGAGATTAGTCAGTTTTTACCATCAGTAAAGTGTAATGTCACCCTGCAAGATGCAGGAGTGTACAAGCTTGATTGTGAATGTGGTCTCTCTCAGAAAAGAGTGGGAAATCCATATTAGCAACAACAGTGAATTAGACGAACTTCCTAAGTTCACTCAATTTAAAGACTTTTGAACGAAACATTATCGCACTTTAGAGTTTCTGGAAACTAAGTCATCAGTGTCACACAAGGCTCAAAACGTTCAGTCACAAAATGTTAATAAACCTAAGTTTTTCACGCAACTGAACTTAAATGTGAATTATGTTCTGACAATCCCAAATTTGGTAACTGTAAAAGGTTCGTCAAGGAAGACGTAGATAACCGTAGAAGTTTTCTTGAGAAGAACCGTTTGTGTTTCAATTGTTTTGGTCATCATGCAGCCAAGTTATGCCGAAGTACTTTAAGCTGTAGAATTTGTAAACGCAAACATCATTCGATGCTTCATCCTATAATGTCTCATGACGAAGGTTCAGGTAGGTCTGGTGATGTGTCTAGTGGTTCTACTAGTGCTCAAGGGTCTAGTAAGGTTTTCGTTTCGCTGTCTGATGAGGATGTTGAGGATTAATCTACTAAAAAGATAGTGGCGTCATCCAGCTCAGTACAAAGCGACTCTGTTATCACGTGCTATTCATCGAATCAGTTGCCGGTTCAAAGTCAGATTCTGTCATTTAATCCGAGAGCTGCTTAATCAAGTCTCCCAAGCCTCTTTTGTCAGGGAAGTGGTTGCTCAGTACTTGGGTCTTAAGAAGATGCCTGTACAGGGGCGTATATCCGGATTGGAAGGTAACGACAACATTGCTGTTAAATATATGCTAAAGTTGAAGGTTCATCCTAGGTTTGATTCCACCACAGTGATAACTGTTTAAGCTTACATTCTCAAGTCTATTACCTCTTTTCCTCCTAGTAAAAAGGTTGTTGAATTAGAGTGGATAAATAAAAGTGGCATATGCTTAGCTGACCCACAATACCACACTTCTAACAAAATTGATGTTTTGTTGGCTGCAGAAGTATACGGACAAGTAATACAAGGTCAAATCAAAAGTGGATCAGAAGGGTCATTAGTAGCGCAAAGTACCTCTCTGGTTTGGATAATTTCAGGTACTACACAACAGATCCAAAGCAACCACGTCGTTGTAATGCATGCTTTGACGGTATTTTGGGACCTCAAGGTATTTAGGGAAATGGAAGCTGATCCCAAGTGTCAATCAAAAATATTATCGCAGGAAGAAGAAGAGTGTGAAAGATTTGCACAAACAACGTGCAGAGATTCGCAGGGCCGTTATATAGTGCGGCTTCCATTTAAACAACAAAATGTCGAGAATTCTAAATTCAATAAAAATGAATCTTTGAAAAGGAACTATGCTAATGTAGTCAAAGAATATGAAGACTTAAATCATATGGAGATCGTTCCAGAGAAGGAACAAAACGGAAACAAATCTTTCTTTCTTCCACATCACGCTGTCATTAGGGGTGACAAAGACACGACCAAGATTCGAGTCGTATTCGATGCATCTTGTAAAGATCAAAATGGTTACTCCCTAAATGATGCTCTTATGATAGGGCCAACCCTACAGCCAAAATTAAGGCACTTACTGATAAGGTGGAGGAAGTACCCTATTTGCTTGGCAGCTGACATCATTAAGATGTACCGTCAAGTCAAGGTGGCTGATCAAGATACAGATTATCAACGGTTGTTATGGTGTGATCAGTGGAATTGTGAGGATGAAGATAGCGAAAATGCAGAAGCTACTAGAAAATCAAAGGCAAATATACAGGAATATCGTTTATTGCGACTAACATTCGGAACCGCTTCAGTACCATATTTGGCTGTAAAGACGCTGCAACAACTGGCTCGTGACGAAGATGCACTTTATCCTAAAACATAAAAAAATAGTTAGTGATTTTTATGTGAATGATTTGCTCTCGGGCTGTCAAACAGTGGAAGAAGGATTACAGATTTATAGGGAATTGAACATAATGTTAAAAAAGGGAGGGCTTGAACATCAAAGGTGGATGACAAATGACAGTGAGCTACTAGAAAGGTTAAAAAAGGAGGAAGAAGGAAAGGATATAGGAGAAGGGATTAACTTAAAAACAGATGAGATAGTTAAACTTTTAGGACTTACCTGGAATCGAAGAACCGACGAATTTCAGTACACGGTGACACTTCCGCCGCAGAGAGGACCTGTAACAAAAAGAAAGGTAATGATTTCTTATATTTACGCGAACACTACACATTTAAATGAAACTAGTTTTACGGTTTTATCGCGTATATTAACTTATTTTATATTCCCGACGTTTCAGTACTACAGCACCCATGGTCACGGGGGACTGAGGTATTTGACGTCCCAATGTCATAGTTAACCACGGTTACCTCAGATTAAAATTATTAATTTTGTTCCGATCTACGCAGTATGAACTTACAGTATCTTGAAGTCTTGCAGATCGATTTTTAGATCAATAAAACCCGCGTTAAAGAACACATAGCTGATGTGAAGAATCGACGCTCCGGGAAGTCTGCAGTCTGTGAACATGTACAGGATCGCCCCGTCACTACATTAGATTTGATAGACCACAAATCCTCGCTAAAGAACGATTCCTTCAAAGATGATTCATGAGGCTATTGAAATCAAAAACATCCTAATTTCAATAGAGAAGATGGCTGGGTGCTACCATCTGCTTGGGATCCTATAATTAATAAAATTAAATCCCAACCCAAGCATACAACTGCAAGACTTCAAGATACTGTAAGTTCATACTGCGTAGATCGGAACAAAAATTAATAATTTTTAATCTGGAGGTAACCGTGGTTAACTATGACATTGGGACGTCAAATACCTCAGTCCCCGTGACCATGGGTGCTGTAAAGTACTCGAAACGTCGGGAATATAAAATAAGTTAATATACGCGATAAAATCCGTAAAACTAGTTTTATTTAAAAAGAAAGGTTTTGTCAGACATAGCTAGATTATAGGACTCCTTAGATTGGCTTGCCCCATATATAATCAAAGCAAAGATTTTAATCCAAAAATTGTGGCTGATAGGCATAAATTGGGACGAAGAACTTCCAAACGTAATACTCAAGGAATGGATTACTTACCGGAAAGAGTTTGAAAATTTAAAACACTTCAAGTTGCCTCGTTGGATGAAAACCAAAGCTGACGATGAAGTGGTAGAACTCCATGGATTTGCAGATGCTTCAAATGCTGCGTATAGTGCAGTAGTGTATTTGCGAGTTGTTGATTCGGATGGAAATATTCACGTCAGCTTGGTTACCTGCAAAAAAAAGTAGCCCCAATTAAACAAATATCAATTCCTAAAATGCAGTTGTGTGGAGCAACATTATTGAGTAAGCTTCTAAAGGAGGTGTCTGAAGTGTTGAACATTGAAAGGTCGCATATTCATGCTTGGTCAGATTCAGAAGTGGTTTTGGCCTGGTTGAGAGGACATCCAAGCAAATGGCAGACATTTGTTGGAAATCGTGTCTCAGAAATTCTGAGTACTCTTGAATCGAATCACTGGTCACATATTTTATCCAGTCAGAATCCTCGTCAGAACATCGTCATAACTACCTTACAGCTCAAGAGTTAAAACAGGCTACTGAAACCTGTATTAGACAATAGCAACGGAAATATTTTAAAAAGGAATTTGAGCTTTTAAAGGCTAATGAACCGAATAAAATCAAGGGTCCTCTTAAACCTTTAAATCCGTTTGTAGATGAATCAGGACTGCTACGAGTGGAAGGACTTCTGGAAAAATCCCAACTGGACACAAAGAAAAAGCATCCGATTCTGCTTCCTAAAAAATCGCCTGTAACGGATTTAATTGTCGCTGATTCCCACACAAAAACACTACATGGAGGTCCGCAGCTTATGTTTACATATTTGCAATCCAAATACTGGATTTTAGGCTCCAAACTGTTGACCAAATCACATGTCAGAAAATATGTGACATGTTTCAAAGACAGAGCAAAATCTGCACCGCCTTTAATGGGCCAGCTTCCAGCTGGCAAAGTAACACCTTCTAAACCATTTAAATGCTGTGGAATTGATTACGCTGGACCCATTAACGTATGGACAACAAAGGGAAAAGGATACAAATCATATAAGGGATACATTTGTATTTTAATTTGTATGGCGACTAGGGCCATTCATCTGGAAGTTGTTAGTGATCATACAACCGAAGGATTTCTAAGCGCGTTCAAACGATTTGTTGCTCGCCGTGGGCTCTGCACCAATATTTGGAGCGACAACGGCACAAATTTCGTGGGAGCCGCTAGAGAGTTGCGCACGCTATTTGCATCTGAAAGATCACAAATCTTAAGAGAGGTGGCAGGTTCCTTGGCTTTACATGGCACTTCTTGGCACGGTTAGCGAAGTTTGGAGGATTGTGGGAAGCCGAAATTAAGTCAGTGAAGACACACTTAAGGAAGGTTATCGGAGACACAACCTTAACTTACGAAGAGCTGTCTACAGTCTTGATTCAGATTGAGGCCTCCCGGCCATTTTTTGGTGGGAGAACCTTTGGTTAACTTTGAAACCTCCAACATCAGCAGTTTACGTAGGTGGCAACTCACCCAGAAGCTGATGTAACAGTTTTGGCGACGATGGTCGCAAGAATACTGAAACCATTTTTTATATAGGTACAGATGGTCTTACCAAACACCTGAACCGCAGTTAGGAGATATAGTGTTAATAAAAGAGAATCACTTACCCCCGTGTAAATGGCTCCTTGGTCCTGCGATAGCTAAACACCCAGGAACTGATAACATCACGCGTGTAGTCACTTTGCGAACTAAAAATACAGTTATCAAGAGAGCACTATCCAAGCTCTGTATACTTCCAATTGATACTGGACTAACTGCTGACCAATAAAATATTTACTGTACTTCTTTACCCCCTTATGGGTACCTATAAAATGTATTTTATTTGTAATGGGTAAATATAGGTTACTTACTTTATTTTTTTGTATTGTTGCAAGGTGGGCGGTTTACTTTTATTGTTTTATGTATACAGAGTGTCCAGTAAATAGCACGACATACTGCAGGGGGTGATAGCTAGGGTCACTACCTATCAATACAATACAATATATGTTCAGCAAAATCTTACGGATTTACAGTTTTACAAAATTTTCCGAAATACCGAAAAATCTCTACCTTGAAACAGATTTTAAGCATCTCGTAATGAAAAATCCTTTTCTAGTACTTTTTTACATCAAATTATTCGTGAATAGTTACTTTACTCATTGATAAGTCTTTTTCTATCAAAGACAAGAATGTTTTCAAGAAATACTATTTTTTGTTTAAATTTGCAGAACTATTTTCTTATCACTTAAGTTTAACCTACAGTGGTGAAAAAATAATGTATGTGGCAGTTTTGTACAACAAACTTAAAAATAGCTTGTTTGATGGTGATTTTGGAAAGATACAATACTAGTGCATTTTCATTAAAAATACAAAAAAATAAGCTATTTTAGTTAATAAGAGCATTTTATTTTAAATGCAAGTAATGTGACTTTAATTCGAATCGTTGTAAGGTCGTACTACGGTTCGAATTACATAATAATTAATCTACAGCCGACCGGCCGGCCGGTCTGTAAATGACATCTTGAAGGATAAGGTGATAGTAAAAAAAACAGAGTTAACTTTAATAAACATTTATTTAAATAAATTACAATAAATGCTCAAATTGCTTCCCTTGTGCCCTAATACACGCTCGGCATCTTCTTAAAAATGAGCTTTTGGGTCTTCTCAGGCTTATTTCCGATATTTTTCTTGCTGCAATGTTAACCTTTGCTCTCAATTCATTGTTATTTTGGATCGGTTTTTCATAGACTTTGTCCTTCAAGACACCCCAATAAAAAAATCCAGGGGGTTTACGTCCGGAGACCTAGGTGGCCATAATATCGGTCCCAGTCGCCCAATCCACCTGCCTGGATAAGCTTCATCTAAGTAGGCTCTTACTTCCAGCCATAATGAGCAGGGCACCCATCATTTTGAAGCCACATCACTCTCTTAGCTCACTCGGAACATTTTCAAGGAGCGTGGGTAGGGTTTCTCGTAAAACTCAAGTAATTATTGGCATTTAATGTAGGTGGAAGCTCGACAGGACCCACAATCTGGCCATTAAAATCCCACACCATAAATTTATTTTGAATTGGTACTGGGACCTGTCTTCTCTTGACACATACGGATTTTCTAATTGCCAACTATGTAAATTATTCAAATTCAAGTAGCCGTCCTTTCTGCAGGCTGACTCATCACTCCATAACACCTTATTAAAAAAGTTTGGGTCCTCCCGATGCATTTCAAGCATGCGGCGGCAGAATTGAACTCTCGGCAGGTAGTCTCTAGTTAAAAGAGTTTGCACGCGTCGTACGTGAAATGGATGGTATCCAACCTCTTAAGTACTGAATGAACAGTGGACTTCGGTATCCCTGTGCGCCGTTGTATCGCCCTAACCGAAGTTGTCGGGTCTTGTTCTCGTTCCTGAAGCACTATGTCTTCGTCAACAACTTGAGGCCGTCCACCGCCACGTTGACCAGGGAGTTTGCCTTCCATGTAGGAGTTTCATGGTGTGGATGTCTCCTATCGGGAAACCTTTCCCTGTAGAGGTTGGCAGCAGCTCGGGAACTTTGGCCAGCTTCTCCGTAAATAAGGTGCATCTCAGCATACTCTCGCTGCGTATAACCAGGAAAAACGCGGCGGTTGGCCATGTTATAAAACACAAAAGTCCAGGTGGTCGCCAAGTCGTCGTAGTGATCACAATAAAAAATCCAAATCGTAAGGCAAACAAAGTCCGGGGTCCAAGGCACAAAACAGTCGTCAGTACGAAACAATAATTTGTGAACACAGAGATGCGTTGCGCACGGTTTAAGGTAGCGTACTGACAAGTGTCGCAAATAAGGTTGAGTGAGACCCAAAATCACAATGCAAGAAAGAGCGGGATAGCACATGCGCTTCTTTTGTTAGACAGTAACCGGTCGGGTCGGGTCGGTCGGCGAGCAGGTAAAACCTTTAGTCATTACGCGTGCATGTCGCATTTACGTGTCACAACTAGTTTTATAATAATTCGCGTAAATGAGCAGCTATTACTTATTCTCATAGTGGTTTTGTCAAAATTACGTTAATTACATTTTCAACAAAATCAGCTTCTCTGGAACTAAAATAGCATTTTTTGTATTTTTATTGAAAATGCACTAGTATTGTATCTTTCCTAAATCACCATTAAACAAGCTATTTTTAAGTTTGTTGTACAAAACTGCCACATACATTTTTTTCACCACTGTAGGTTAAACTTAAGTGATAAGAAAATAGTTCTGTGCAAATTTAAACAAAAATAGTATTTCTTGAAAATATTCTTGTCTTTGATAGAAAAATACTTATCAATGAGTAAAGTAACTATTCACAAATAATTTGATGTAAAAAAGTACTAGAAAGGATTTTTCATTACGAGATGCTTAAAATCTGTTTCAAGGTAGAGATTTTCGGTATTTCGGAAAATTTTGTAAAACTGTAAATCCGTAAGATTTTGCTGAACATATATTGTGTTGTATTGATAGGTTGTGACCCTAGCTATCACCCCCTGCAGTATGTCGTGCTATTTACTGGACACCCTGTATGTTAATGTTAATTAAGGACGATTCTGTTTATATCGTCCTTGGTGGGCGGAATGTTTAGTGATTTAGTTCCTAAGCGCGATCGTAGATGGCGCTGGCTGTCTGTTGCTTCGCGCAGTATAATTTAGTTAAGTTTAGGCACTAACATGTCAATTCACAGCTATAAATGTCAACACATTACTTTTGACGTCACAGTCGTTGCCCAATTTTCGTGTCAAGCATTGCTGGGTGCAATTTATTTCAAAAATGCCCGAATCGTGCGATAACTACGTGTCGGAAAATCAGCCGGAATTTGAATAAAAGTGGTATATCCTTTCACCAGTAAGTCGAAACTATTTATATTTTGTGAATATTAGAAACAAAAATAAAGAAATATTAATATGTAAAAACAACAGTATGTAGATGTAAAAAAAATTTAATGATACCGGTAAACCGGGAAATATTGTCGCTTTTAAAATAGTACTTGTTATAATGACAAGTTAAATAGATGCGATAAAAAAAAGTAATTTAATGACCTACGAATAAATCATTGAAAATTTTCAATAAAGTTTTTAGATTCAATCTTCTGGTTACGTATCATTACTACATACTGTATTGTCACTTCACGCACAATCACCCAAAAAAGGTTGTGTAGACCCATTTTGTGTGAAAAGTAAAAAAATATATTTCATAATATGTATTTTCATACTTTTTCTTACAATTTTGTTCTTGCGTGGTGTTGGCTTACTAATACTGTATTGTTTACAACTATTGGTACTTTTAAGATAAGATATATTTCTTTCTTTTCTTTGGTTTTATTTTTATTACAGAAATACACATTCTGTGAAAATTTCAACTGTCTATCTATTACGGATCATCAGATACAGCCCGCTGACAGACAGACGGACGGACAGTCGAAGCTTAGTAATAGGGTCCCGTTGATTACCCTTTGGGTACGGAACCCTAAAAAAGTGGCTACAGATGACAGCACTGAAGTAAAAGAAGATATAAGCTCGAAACGTTGTAATCTCATTGGTTGTAATAACTGTTTCCTGAGATTATATTTAACCGAATGAAATATCCTATAAGAAATAACATGTAAAATGTATATTTGAAAAATATATCAATATTCGATATCATTTCTTGTTGAAAATATGAGTTGCAAAAAATACCAAATAAACTTTTAATAAAAAAACTTTTTTTAAACTAATTTCTATATATATATAATTATAATATATAATTATAATAGTTCCTAGGCGAGATCAATTATAATTCTATATATAATTGTAATAGATCTCGCCTAGGCTCCAAATACTTCTTGACAGACTTGTGTTTTGGTATATTTTGGGAAATCATACATGTATCCCATCTCAAATATAAACCATTTTCGGTTAACATACAAGGTCATGCGGGTGTAACGGACCACTTAGATTCACTTTGTTCACCAAAATCAGAATCATATCTCACCGTACTAGGAGAATTTGATCAAACACCAAACCGGATATCACAGACACTTCCTTTTTTATAAAGAATGACTCAGTTTGTATCATGCACCAGAACATAGCTGGTTTCTTTAGTAAAAAGGAGTTAATAGAAATAACACTTAATGAAATGTCGGATAATAATGAAATCCCAGATCTAATTTGTCTGACTGAAACGTTTGTCAGGAAACATTGTGAGTTAAACATAAATCTCAAAGGCTACAAATTGAGCGCTTCATTTTGCAGGTCAAAGCAAAGGCGTGGTGGTTCTTGTATTTTACACTGTAATTTAATAACGACTAAGGAACTACCTTTTCTAAAGGAATTTGCATCAGAACTGACTTTCGAATGTTGTGGATTAGAAATAGTAGAATATAAAATAATCCTTGTGTGTATTTACCGTGCTCCAACAACGAACGTAAAAATATTTTTTAATAAACTACATCTTCTTCTTGACAAATTAAAATCATTTAAAAACATATAATTATTACAGGGGACTGGAATATTGACACCCTAAAGAAAAGTAATACATCGGACGAATTAATAGAAATACTAACTAGCTACAATCTGGACTTGCATATTAAAACACCTACACGATGTGAGTCTTGTATAGATCATTTCACGAGCAATATAGAGGAAGCAGTCGGATATACTAAAGCCGTGTGCTTATCAGACCATAACACAGCTCAACTACCGGTACTGTACCGGTTAAATTGCGTAAAGCACCGCTTAATACTTGGTTTGAAATGAGACGTGATTATAGCATTGACAACTTGAACAAATTCAAATATGTTTTGACGAGCTTACCTGACCATGGCGAAACCTTATTGACTTCGAAAATGTAGATGATGATTTCACACTATTTCATAATTAACTTATTCTCTTATATAATTTATGTTTTCCTGAATACAAAATTAAGATTTTCAATAAAGTTAACACAAAATCAAGACGGCTAACCAAGGGTTTAAAAATATCATGTCAAATTAAAAGAAAATTGCGTTTGTCTTATTATAAAAAACACACATATAATACTAAAAATAAATACCGACAGTACTCTAAACTACTGTCCTAAAAAATTACTAATGAGAAATATGTTTATACAGCCAGGAATAAATGCAAAGCCACTTGGAATATAATAAATAACAAAGACGAAGTAAATGACAAACATAATATTGATTACCTAAAAATAAATGACAAAATTATAGATAATCCGTCAGATATTGCAAATGCATTTAATAATTACTTTACAGACTCGACAAATGTACCTGATCGATGTAACTTAAGTAAACTGAAGTTCATCGAAAGTACTTCCGCATCTATATTTTTAAACCCTACCGACGAAAATGAAATAATCAAAATCATAAACACTGAACAACACAAATTCCATAAGTCATGATGAAATATGTACGAAAATAGTTAGGGCTTGCGCAAGTGAGTTTGCACCTTTGCTGGCACATTTTGTGAATCGTTGCTTTGAAGAGGGTAAATTTCCGAGCACTCTTAAGATGTCCATTGTCAAGCCACTATTTAAAGGCGGAGAGAGGCATAATTTAAACAACTACAGACCCATTGCACTTATCCCAGTTTTGTCAAAGATATTCGAAAAGATCATGCAGGTCAGATTAATTTATTTTTTCACAAAACACTGCATAATTAGGAAGGAACAATTTGGGTTTCGCAAGGAAAGGTCAACAGCACTGGCCTGTTACTCCCTTATTAAGATCATATCGATCCATATGGCCAACAGGGTTCCCGGATCCACCGTTATTTTCGATATGAGTAAGGCCTTTGACTTTGTTAATCATAAGACTCTCCTGAATAACCTTGAGCGTTATGGTGTGCGAGGACCAGCCTATGATTGGATAAGGAACTATCTCAATGAAAGGACTCAGTTTGTGGAAGTACTGATGCTGGATGATGGGTGTCGGAGTGCGGCGTACAGTTCGGAGATTAGGGTGGATAACTCAGGCGTCCCACAGGGCAGTATATTGGGTACTCTTCATTCTTTACATTAATGACCTTCCAAAGTGTACGCAATATCCTGTTACACTCTATGCTGACGATATTTCTATAACTATACATAAAAAACCTAACACTGACTATAACGATTAAATAAATAATAAAATAATAAATATAACAAATGTAATGATTTGAAAATTAATACAAATACTAAAATATAATGACTATATATAATGACTATATATAATGAATAATGACATAATACTAAAATATAATGATTTGAAAATTAATACAAGTAAAACAAAGTACATACCTAGTATCTTGTACTTTACACAATGTGTAAAGTACAAGGTATTGGTGATTGATTCCGAACTCACATGGCAGAATCACGTTGAAACTGTATGCCAAAGGATTAACAGGTTTGTGTTCGCTCTGTATCGTCTGTTAAAATTAGCTAACCTTAAGACAGCTCTAATGGCATACAATGGATATGTTGGTTCTATACTGAGGTATGGACTGATTCTCTGGGGAAATTCGACACACATTTCTCGTGTCTTTATACTACAGAAGAGATGTATACGATCTATATGCGGTGTCGGTCAAATGGAATCATGTAGACCTCTCTTTAAAAAGTTAAAAATACTTACATTACCTTCCCTATATACATATGAAATTTTAATATTGACTAAAAAAAATGCTCACCTCTTCACAAAACAACATAATGATCGTGGTGGTACAAGAAGGTATCCGTGAAAATTATCTGTGCCCCAGGTAGCCACAACTTGTTTTGCTAGAAATAGTTATAGCATGTGTGTTCGACTATTTAATTTAATTCCGAACCACATTCAAAACTTGACATTTAATCTTTTAAAAAAAAACATTTTCGGGATTCTGATTGAAAACTGTTTTTATGACATAAATGAATTTATCAAATTCTGCCGTAACGGTCACCTCAAGCGAATTGTTGTTGATGTTTGAAATTTTAAATTGACAAATAAATTAGAATTTGTAAGGTTGACATTATACTAGTTTGACATTATGCATTATAACATGACCATGCCTGTACATTTTTTATTTTTTTCTCTTTTTTACACCCTAAACTTATTGACATTATACCGTTTTACTAAATTTTGATAAGAAATGTTATTGTAATTTTATAATTTTCTAATTTTAATTATTCAATTGCATGTCGACGTAATATTTGCATACCGATAAATCGGTGAAACATGCATGTTCACACTATGTTATAAGATCTAAAAATGTACCATGTTTTATGCAAATAAATATTATTATTATTATTATTATTATTATATCTCTATAATTTATAGATTAAATTATAGATACTTATGGATTTTATAGATTTATTTTTACGACAAGCACGTATGTATTTAATTATGATAACGTATGGATGTGTTTAATTGTTACGGCCTAGATGAATTTCTTATAAATGTTACTATAACATAAACTTTTTAATCAATTTAATTATTCTGTAAATACTATTTCATTTATTAAACGAAGTAAGTACCGCCTTCCTAATAGACCAATAATATTTTTAGTTACTTTTGTATTCGTTGCAACGAATGGCAATTTGTGGATGTAAAACAACGCAGGCACACAGGTCAACTCATTTTAAAGCCAACCAATAATAAAGAAATACTAATTTAAATACCAGCTACTGTATGAATTCTAGCTTTCATCCGCGTGGAATTTGGTCGTACCGCGTTCTCTATAGTATATTTTCAGGATAAAAGGTACCCTAGCCTTTTATAAAAGGTACCAAATATCGTCAAAATCGGTTGAGTGAATTACTATTTCTTTTCATAGCTTTTTTATCTAAGTTTGCAGTTTAACGGCTAATAATGACTAAATTTGTAAAGCCTACTTATCTGTGATAGTTTACCTTTTTAACTTAACCAGACATCAAACTATCTCAATTTTATCAAAATCTGGTCAGCAGTTTAGTCATGCACGCTGGAAAGATTTTCGCATTAAAATAGAAAAGTATGGATTTGTCATACACGTGATTCTGAACAACTTTCTTTTTATTTATCTGCAATACATTTCGGCAGCGGATTTGCAATTAGTTTGCACACTATTTACAAATAAATGTGTTTTAAAATTTAAACGATTTCTTTTTTTGATGATCGTAAACATCGATCAAAAGTTTAAAATGTGCAAATTTGCTCAGTCTGTCAACACAGTTATTCCTTCTCTTTCTTTTCAGAAAGAGACGCTCTGTAAAGACTCGTTGTGAATCTGTTGTTATTGCCTTGGAATAAAGTTTTTAAGATTATATAGAAGTTATAAAGATTTTATGTAATATAAAAATGCGTTTGTAACATTTATTTATTGAAATTTGTATGACCGATGAGCGAATCGGGTTTCTAGTAGTGATAATACGACGTAACCGATTGTATGTGTGCTCACGGCGACACCGGTTCTCGTACAAAATGAGGTTGGCAGCTATTCTCTTTTGTATTATAGTATTCTATGAGTAACATGATGAAAACGCAGATCATAGTTGAATAATAATATAACTCTTTATCTAAATGTTAAATAGGATTTTCCGATAAAAATATGTCGCCGCGCCGTTACGTTGCCGAGTTGCGGAACGTAAAAACATCTTCATCCTTT
The DNA here is from genome assembly GCA_029286625.1 of Parnassius orleans. NCBI lineage: Eukaryota > Metazoa > Arthropoda > Insecta > Lepidoptera > Papilionidae > Parnassius > Parnassius orleans. The sequence goes on from JAGSMP010000009.1 coordinate 205,267, forward strand.
TTTGTTGCTTGTGTGTCATAGGAGGTGACTGTGGGAATGACAGACAACTATCTTGTTTACGCCAGACAAGACAAAGGCTATGGTGGTCAAAAATCGCCTATACGCCTGCCATCTGTGTCACTCAATTATTGCAAATCCAATACGACAGGAGAGACCTATTTCCTACCGTCTACTTTCCAACCATCCACTTTTGGTAAGTAATAAATTATAAATTTTTATAGCTCCAGTGATTTTCGAAAATTAAATAAAAGTAAAGATAAACATACACATAACATTTAACCATTTTTTCTAAAGCTGAAATAACTAACGAACTTACAGTCCACCTAATGGTAAATGGCTACTAAAGTCCATGGACACCTGCAGCCAAATTCAAAAAGATGGTTAAAGATGCGTTCTCACCTCTGAGATTGGTCATTGGTCCTGCGCCTGATCTCTTTGCGATCGTAACGGCTTGCTGTCCCATCGGACTACTATTCTTCCCAGGACAGAAGTTTTTTTTCGACCTAGTGGTAATTAAACAAAAGAGCGACTTTCAATAAGTATTATTTATAATCTATATTGAATGAAAAAGTTTCTGTATCTGTTTCTGTTTCTATGAGAGTTAGGGAATAGAGAGTGCACCTGTGCTTGCGGATACTCTCGGGTACTATAATCCTGTCCTGTGCAGATTGCTAATCTCCATTGAGACTGGCCACCTTTACCAAAATTCGGTCTGGAGCAAATTATTGTTCTTATAACATTAATTATTTTATTATGAGGTGCAATGTAAATAGGTATTAAATAGCTACAAAATTATATGTATTACAAATATGATGTACTCAATAATTTCAGCTGGTCCCGCGTGAGTCTTTTCGCTTTCTATCTTGCAAACATTTTAAATATAACTTAATACGGTTAGGAGTAAAAGGCACTTTTAAAAATTTCAAAAAAGTTAAAAAATTAACGAGTTTATTTGAAAATATGCAAGTCAACTGTTATACAATTAGTTAACGGGGTTATTTTAGCAATTAAGGTGCAAGGATAAAACTTTTCACGAATAATATTGTAGCTAATTCCTTGTAAAGCTTAATATTAAATAATTATCTCTAATTATTTATAAGCTGTATATTTATAAGCATACATTTTATGTGAGTTTTACATTTACAAGCTTTACATTAATTATTTATAAGCCTTGTAAATCTTATACGAAGGTGACACTGAAAGTTCTTAGAAAATCAAATCTGAACAAACTAGCAAGTAATTAGTTTTATTATATCTTTTCAAAATAGTGTCCATTTACATCAATACATCGCTGCATCCGATGGAACCACTGAGAAAAGCACTTTGCCCACTCGTCCTTAGGGGTCTCTTCGACGGCATTTTGCAGCCACTGCTTCCTCGGCGTCCATAAAACGTTTTCCTCGAAGCTTTTCTTTTATTTTCAGAAATAAATAAAAATCGCAAGGTGTGAGGTCGAGGCTATAGGGCGGGTGACCCAGTAATTCCACGTCTGACGTCGCCAAGTAGTCGATTGTTTGCTTGGCGGTGTGCGACGAGGCGTTGTCGTGGTGAAGGAGGATCCTACTGCGAGTCGTTTCTCCCGAACTTTTTCCAAGACAAGTGGCAAACAATTATTAGTGTACCACTCTGCAGTAACTGTTTTTCGATCCTCTAAAACAATTGTTGCGTAATGACCTGTCCTTCCGAAGAACGAGGCCACCATCTTTTTTCCCACGCTTCGACCTCTCTTCACTTTAGTTGACAACTCCTCGGAAGGTAACACCCAGACAGCAGACTGTCTCTTAGTTTCAGGATCATAACAATAAATCCAGCTTTCCTCACCCGTAAGTATGTCGAACACAGCATTTGAGTCAACTCCGTGAAATCTTTGAACCATTTCACGACACCAATCAACACGACGGAGTTTTTGGGCCTCTGTCAAATTATGAGGTATCCACCGGGCACAAAGCTTCCTGACCGCTAAATGTTCATGGAGGATTTTGTGCATTTGATTCATACCGATGCCTAAGCTTGTCCGAATTTGCTGATAAGTCACTCTTTTGTCAGTCTCTATCGTATGCCGCACAACACTGATATTATCTTCAATCGTCGCCGTAGAAGGCCGTCCCTTACGCAGATCATCGGTGAGATTAGTGCGACCACGTTTAAACTCATTAAACCAGTTGTAAACAGTGGCACGAGATGGGGCTTCATGGTGAAAGGCCAATTGAAGTCTTTTGTATTGTACGAAAATTTTCTCGCGTTAAATTCATGCTGACGTGACACAGACAATTTTCAATTTGCCGCCAAATCGTAAACAAATGACAAATTAATACATACACAATAATACTGGCAAAGAGTTCCGTTTTCAAAATTTGAACTTATTTTTTTATTATATCGTTTAAAAGTGGCCAGTTCTAAAAACTTTCAGTGTCGCCCTCGTAAACAATGAATTGTAATTATTTATAAGCGTGTAGTGACAGTGTAAGAATATACACTAACCCATATCGTCCCGTGGTAGTCGTAAGATGCGACAGAGGGAAACTGATACAGGAAATGGGCAGCAGCATCTTCCTATTGTGAACTCAACTTTATAAAAACTACCTATGAGGCAATCTATGGGCTCAGCAGTGGACCTTTATAGACTATAACGGTAATGGTAACCCCTACAGTGAGAGAGGTCTGAGTCTGTAGGAGACTGTAGGTGTGTGGGAGTTTGCTATAATTGTCACGGTTGGCAGACAGATTGACGATCGCATTTCAAGACGTCTCGCACCTTTGACGTTCTTTCCGTAGCTAGTCTGGCTATTTTCTGGTTATTATATTTATTTCTGGCTCTGACGTAACCGATTTTGTTATAGCGCCATATATCGAAATCAATGGATTTTTCTGCCGTTTCTCACAGTCGTCTACGTATGGGCCGATTCATTTACGCCGCTACTACACGGCAAACGAATTGTCGTTCCCTCCTTATGTTTTCTTAACTTACTTAAAGTTGAAAAGTTCAGGCCTCCTCTCATTTCTGAGAGGGTTTTAGGGCAAGGAAATGTCCGCGGCGCTGCCACAATGCGTGTTGGCGAACTTCACATATCTGCGAAATATTTTTTTTCTTATTTATCAGATATGCAGCTTTCGTCAAGATGTTTTCCGTCACCGCCGAACACGTAGTAAATCAGCACTCAAAATTGCAATTAACAATTGCATTAGTGCCGGCGGGGATCGAACCCGGGTTGCTCGGGTACTGTGAAATTTACAGAGAGCATTTAGCCCCTGAGTTACCACGGCTCCTTTTTACTCTTAACTTACCTAAATCTAAGTTTTTATAAATTAAGGTAGTTGTTAAACTCTTCTTTAGTTTCTTTTTTATATCATATTAGTACATATCTACGTTACTTAGTTTTATTTAAAAGTCATACTGAACGAATACGACATACTCAGTGTTGAAATCATCCATACACTTGATCGGTGTCATGATGAAATTACTCCTTATAAGTATAAGAATATCTATACTATTATAGTTTAAATTGGAACAGTAGTGTAGTTTATTAAATATAATCAATAATCTCAAGAAATAAAACTTCAAAAGTAATGTCTCTAACAAACATTCTATGCGAACGAAGTCGCGGGCACAGCTAGTTTTATAATAAAGGCAGCAAAAATATTCCAATATGCACATGAAAAACAAACTATCATCCATCCTGTACCATCATGAATATTCAGATTGAAATAACGTTATTGCCTTCAAGTGTTTATTATGGAAGTTTGTACTCGATAAAATCAATATACTTTAAGTACGAAGCATTTCTGGTTTATAAATGTTGTATCTGGAAGATTAAAACTACTTTTGAATAAAGTCTAAGATTTTTTAAATGTTCTGTAACCATATATTAGGTCCTTACATATGAAATTGGCGTTTTGTACGGGAGGAATATAAAGTCATTTTTTTTTTTGTAAAATATATTTAATTAATCAAAGTATGCACCGTTGTTATCTATGCACTTTTGCCATCTCATAGGGAGTTCATTGATCCCTTTACTAAAAAAACCATGGGGGCGAGAATCAATAAACTCTTTGAAGGCGGTTTGAACTGCCGCATCGGAGTTGAATTTTTTTCCTTGTAAGAAGTTGTCCAAATTCCGGAAAAAATGGTAATCTGTTGGAGCAAGGTCCGGGGAGTACGGTGGATGTCGCAGACATTCCAATTGTAGCTCATCTAACTTAGTGGTTGTTTTTTGTGCAGTGTGTGGTCTTGCGTTGTCGTGAATGGTTTGCAGTTGCTGACAATAGATATCTGCATATTTTTAGGGCACGATTTGGCTGGGTCTCCAGGGTTCAGCCATTGCGACGAGTGCTTCCGATTATCGTACAGTATCCACTTTTCATCACAAGTAATGATTCGATTTAAAATCCCTTCATTATTGTGTCGGTTGAGCAAAGTAACACAGCAGTCGACGTGTGTTTGCAAGTTCGATTCACTCAATTCATGAGGTACCCATCGTTCAAGTTTTGTTCCCGATTTGCTTCAAGTGGATTAATACAGTTTTATCACTTACCCCGAAGCCTGCAGCTATCTCTGAAGTGCTTTGTGATGGATCCGCTTCCACAATAGCCTTTAATTCTTCATATTCCACTTTGGTCTCCGGCCGTCTACGGGGTTGGTTCTGAAGGTCGAAATTTCCAGAACGAAAACGTTGAAATCAAAAACGTACCGTGCTTTCTTTTGCGACACCAGTGCCGTACACATCATTAATCCTTCGAGCTGTTTCTGCAGCACTGGTGCCACGGTAGAACTCGTACTCGTAAATATACCGATATTTCATGTTTTCCATTGTGCGGTAATAAGCGACGCCAAAGAATAAAATAATGAGGAAAAAACAAATGAATGACTGTTTTCAACATAGACTTAGGATATACTAGCGTATAGACCAACATAGTGTGCAAGGGAGAAAAAAATTCCTTATGGCAAAAATGCAAGATAGAAAAGGATACCAAATCTCATGACTCTGTAACCGATTTTGAATGACAGGTCGGCACAATTCGGCACGCAAGAAATAGCTCCGAGATATTTTGTAATTTTTAAAGTATAATAGTGGTTATTTTTAGTAAGTAACTTTTTTCCAAAATGGTTAATTGTTCCGTGAGTGAGTGTGCTGTTAATAATAGAAATAATCCTGATAATTTCACATATCACAGGTAAATTCTCAAGACATCGTCAATGTTATGACGCGTTTATTTTTGGTTAAAATTTATGTTACATACTGTTTTAAATATAGAATATATTCAATTATTTTGTTAATTTTGATATTTTGCAAAGAAAAAGTCACGTTGTTGATAATTTGCATGAATTTGGTAAATACATTTTATACAAAATATTTTACATATACGCTAGGGATTGACTCAACTATATTTAAATTAACGTCGATATTTATCTTGAATATTTATAATGGATCGATAGACTTACTCACACAACAAGAAAATAAATCCTCGGCTTGCGTTCTCAAATGTAATTTTATTTTGCCGTTTGTCAAACAGATTCCCTCCGGATTCTATAATTAGAAAAAATGGTTAAGGTTGGACGGGTTGGTTGGAATCCAAAGAAGAACTCAACAATTTGCAGCAAACATTTTCTTGAGAAGTATAAAAGAAAAAATAGAATAAAAACAATTTTATTAAAAGGAGTCATTTCTACATTATTTGTACCAGTAAGTATAATATTGTTATAATACATAATAAGAAATAGATAAAAATAGAGACAGATTTTTATACATTATAAAACTGTAGTACATTAAAGATCTTGAGATTATCCTCTTTAAGCCATTATGAACCCAACTATGTATCTATTTATTAACCAAAATAAATGTATAACCTTGCTTAACCAACCGCACAGCCTCACGGTCACACTAGTACAATATTCATAGCATCATGCTATTTTCCCCAAGGGGTTGAGCGGAGCTTCGGAACTTCGAATTATATTCCCAAATCATAACGATAAAACTTTTAGCGTAGTTAGGTATAGATATTTAGTAATGCTCCTCAAGCGCTACTAGACGACCGCGCATGAGACGTGATAGTATAAATTCCATAGTATTTGATACTCACAACGGTCGATGTTCCGATTCATGCTTGATGGCCGACGACATTGTCGCGAGGGCTTAAATAGCGTGGTTCATCCCCTACAGCGTTAGTGGTAGAGAAGAGGAATTCGTGGTTAAGTAATAGCTGCGCAGATCAATAGATCTGCGAATATAAGTTGCACTTGCCGCGGTCAGTCCATGAATGAGTGACCATTTTCTTAACATACCGAGATTGAGAGAATAGAGAGTGCATCTGTATCCTCAGACACTTGGTGCACTTTACTCGGTTAAGATCATTATGTTTTTAAAATTCATGCAGCTAAAATGATAATAAGTTTATTATTACTTTATACTTTTCAGGGACAGATGAAAGAATATAAACATGAAGCATGATGAAGCCTCATAAACATATTGGCCTTTAAACAGAGCAATCTTATTTAACTGATTCCTACAAGTTTCCTTCCTTAAATTATTAAGTTTACATTCATACTTAAGTAGAATGTTAAAATAAACTTCTATAATGTATTTAATTATTCCTAATTATTAAATGTTTGTAATTATCAAAAGTAATACTTATATGAAAAATAAAGCAGCCATTATGTAAACCGTGTCCCCGTTTTGTTTCCCCATCAAAACATTTTATAAAATATATAAAATATAAATAGGTATATACTTAGTTAAGTATCTACCTATTTATATTAACAATATGTTAAAAAATAAATTCCGGGGAAACTGCCCACGGCAGTAAATATTTTTCTCCAAAGATCATAGCTCGAAAATACAACATTCTGATCTGATTATTGGGGAGTTTTTAAGGTTTTCGGTAAAGTCACCTGGGATTTTATACATTTGAATTAAAATCCAACAAAGGGCAGGTAGGTTCAGCTTATTCCCAGGAACATGTTATATGAATATTTTTTAATTATTTTAGAACTATCATGGTAAAATTCAGTTAATTTTTGAAGATATTCAACTTCATGCACTAAACAATTTTTTATAATCTTTTTACCGCTTCCTTAACAATCATTATCGATAGTCCTTTTAAGTAAAATATACATCACTAGCTAACGCACACAATGACAAATCAAAATTGGTCACACATTTTCGGGCTGTCAGGTGGTCTATACGCTAGTATATTCTAAGTCTATGGTTTTCAAAATTCAAATGTACCAGCTAAATGAATTTATAAATTTGAATTTGGAATTCTTAACCAAAGAGGAGATATTTCAGATCAAAGTGTGTCAGTACGACAAAACGCTAATTTCATATGTAAGAACCTAATATTATGTGTATTAGCTAATTGACGTAATGTCTATGACCGTAGAAGAATAACAATAATTGCCTATATTTTCAAGTAAGCAAGCAAACTTGTGATGTAATATTTGCATCAAAAGTGATGATGAAAATTTTCTTGGAGTTAAATTATGATTGTAGCACAAATGGGTCGGCTCGACTGGGGAAGGAACACGCTCTCACAGAATATCAGCGTTAAATAGCAGCTTTATACTACTGTGTTTCGTATGGTGACTGTGTGCTCGTTTGTCATCCTTATTCTATTAAAAAACTTAAACTATCTGTAATTAAAATTTGTACCCATTTTTAGAATTTTCAAAACATATTTTACATTCCATCTCATAATAAAATAATTTAAGTTAAAAATGCCTCACAGCCGGAATAATAACAGGACAATGCCTTAAGCATTCCATCTTAGTTCTCAGTGGCGGCAACGCATCTTTAATCTTCTTTGTTTAAATTTGGCTGCAGGTGTCCTCGAACTGCAGCAGTAGCCACTTTCCATTAGGTGGACTGTTAGTTCGTTTGTCATTTCAGTTTTATAAGCAAAATTCTTCAAATTAATGTGCATGTTTGTCTTTATTTTTATTAATATTTCAAGAAATCACTGAAGCTCTAAAAAATTTATAGTTTATTACTTACTTCATTATCCGATAATACAACGGTAGAAACCGGTAATAGACATTATGCATCTGCATTTTGATTTTTAATAGTTATTTAAGAATTTCTAAAATAAATTCAATATCAATTCAATTAAACTCAGTGCGTCCATAGTTAACGCTTGAAGGCTATTGGTTATTGATTTTGCAACAACTGAATATTCATGTTAGCGCAGAAGAGTTTATATGAATAAAGTTTGATAATTCTAAGAATATTATACAGGTTAATGTATATATGAAATGATATGTATATATGAAAAAGTATTAGTAAAATTACGTGCCTGTTAATTTTAGGATAGGACCTCTACAGATTAAAGCTGTCCCCTTCTGTCTTAATGTGTTAACACATTTTTACGGGTCGATTATTAAAAATATATTTGTATATTAAAACTATAAAAATAATGTATAAAATTCAAAAATTGAATTTAAGCACACTGATAACCAAAATCTAAAAAAAAGGATATACTTAACATTCAGACCGACAGACTCCTACTGTGACTGTGGTTGATAAATCAAAAATCACGGGACCCCAAAACGTGCGAAATTCTAAAATAGGTTTAAATGAAACGTAATAATTATTAGAATTAATAAATATTTTTATTATAAAAAAGAAAATACCGTGAGCTTTTCATTTTTACAGACTAACTAGCGATCCGCCCCGGCTTCGCACGGGTGATTTCTGGATCTCGACAACAGCGCCACCTACCGGGTTCAATTGTGAACTCAAACGCACACAAAAAGTTTCATCAAAATCGTTCGAGTCGTTTTCGAGTTTTAGCGAGACTAACTAGATTTTTATATATAGAGATATATTAACTGTTCTTTCTTTAAAAAATCCAATACCAGTTTCATCAAGAGTACCAGAAACACTTAAAACTTTACTCGATAATTTTGCCTTTGCCTTATGAACAACGCTTATTACATTTTAACAACCACAAGATTGAAAATTCAAAATAGTTTTTTAATTTTAGCTTTACATTCGAAATATTTTAAGCCAATGAACCGATCTTGCGCATGCACAAACTAGCAATAACAAAAATTGTAACAGTTTATTATCTATACATATACCTATAATAAATCTGTAGAAAATTCGTGTCTGTAATTCTAATATTTTCTGGAAAAAACTAATCCAGGGGACTAAATAAAGGGCACTGAAGCCAAATTAATGGTTTTAAGAATTTTTGTCTGTCGGTCTGTGTATTCCCGATTCACGCTAAACGACCGGACAGATTTCCATAAAATTTTGTGTGTAGGCAATTAGGGATCCGGGGCAACTTATAGGCTACTTTTTATCCGATTGCGGAACTTCAAAAAAGGAGGGTTAAGTATTTTCCTTCCTCAAGATGTTAATTTCTATTTTATATTATTGATTATTGATGTGTTTTTTTAAGTAAATAACATATTTATGAATAGAGCTTAAAATTAGTTTTAACCGTTGCGTAATAATTTGAACTACGCCGACAATCTAAATTTCACTTTATCAAAACAGTGCCATCTAACGTGAAATTAAAAAAAGTAGTAACATTTTACCTCCAGCTTACATTAATATGTTTAAATAATTTAATTCATAATTATTTGAAAATTCTAACGTTCATTTTTCAGTTCTTGCGTTGTTTCATTAAGGTATTAATTAATAAATTTTGTAGTAACTAATTACTTTATTTTTATTTTAACTATGAGTCAGTTACTCATTGATAGAATCTTGAAAGTTATCCGGTAATCGAGCCGATCCACGTAAATTTCATATTACGTAAGCAAGCCAAATTTGATCCGCACCGACACCACTCATATTTTAATTGCAATTTGAAGTTTCGATTTACCACATTCTCGGTGGTGAAGGAAAATATCGCGAGAAATTTGAGAAGTTAAAAAAATATTTCGGAAATCAATTTTAGGTATACTTATGTGAAGTCGGTCAACCCGCGTTGGAGTCAACTCAATCAAATCTTTTTTGTCCTAAAACTCGCTGTGGCCATATCCACTGCTGATCATAGGCTTCTCTCATTGTTTGTCAAATAGGCCGGATATTTGCAATATTATCTACGCTTGGCAAGTGGGTTGACAACCGCAGCTTTTTATTACTCTGCACTGTTATCAGGAAGATGCTGCCACCCATCTCCTATTTCAGTTTCCCTTCTGTCGCCTCTTACGACACCCACGAGACGAAAAGGTATTGGTTTCTATTTCGCCGCCTCTACATTGCTAATATATTTCTACTGCCGTTCATCATTTCGATTTCCCTCATAGATTACGAAAAAAGTTGTATATTAGCCGTTGTTACCACGCTTGGGAGGCGGGTTGCCAACTGCATCTTTTTAATATTTTGAGCTGTAATCAGAAAGACGTTGCTGCCCATCTTCTCTATGTTTCTACTCCCGTTCATGAATATAGTTCCTTTCACACGTCCATCATGAATAGAACTACATTTATGAAATTTAAACTTCAATTGGTGTAGTATTAATGATATTTCTAAATTGGAACCAACGCGGGCGAAGCCGCGGGTAAAAAGCTAGTATTAATATATGATAACACATAATGTAACAAATACAGTATAGAAACTATTTTTACATACCTCTCATTGCTAGGCACACGCCTCCTCTCGTAAATGAAAGGGTTTGGGTCTTTGGAAAAGATTGCCAATGCGTGATGTGTGTTTTTAATTTGTGTTAAGCAAGCCGTTAGAAAGGAAATTATTAATTGCAATATTGTGAGTTGAGCAAGACATTAAAAACCAATCAATAATTTAGTTTTGCGAAATTTTTAATTCTTGGTTTTCTAGCGTACCATTTTTTTAGGTAGGAGCTTGCGAGCTACCACAGATTTGGATTTAATAAATATTTTTGTTGGAACGGCGAAAGTACTTTTGAGATACTTATGTTATTTGTCAGCTTTTATACGTGGTAGAGTCATGCTGCAGCTATATTAGTAGTATAGTTGTAGAACGAATGGGTTGGCTCGACCGGGGAAGGACCACGCTCTCACAGGATACCAGCGTAAAATAGCAGCATAACGCTGCTGTGTTTCGTATAGTGAGTGTAGAGAACCGGAGACTTACCATCAGGTGGACTGTGTACTCGTTTGTTACCCTTATCACTACGCATTTGCGTGATTTCGTTCGTTTCTCGGCAAACTGCTTCCAGTTTCGGTGATTGATTTTAAAAACGATCATGACCCTCTTGGCGCAGTCTTTAAAGCGAAGCAATGCAAACGTCCCTTTTTGCGTTTACTACTGTACTAAGAAGAACACTTCGGGAGAGTTTCATGGTGTGCACATACTCGTACCCTTGCCAACGCAAGCCAACGCATCTGCTTGAGAAGCGCGGTAAAGGTACCCTGTCCTTTTATATCCCCTTTTTTATAGAATGAAGGTAACAATTGAGCACACAGTCCACCTGGTGGTAAGTGGATACTGTAGTCCATAGACATCTATATTTATCCTTGAATAAGAATCAAAATGCAGATGTGTTTTCACCCCTGAGGACTAAGATGGGATGCTTCGTATCCAGTAAAAATGGTCTCCGGTTCTCAACACTCACCTTACCTCCGGTTCTAAACACAGCAGAATTGAGCTGCTATTTTACGCTGGTATTTTGTCAGAGCGTGGTCCTGCCCCGGTCAAGCCGATCCATTCGTGCTACAACCATAATATAGTTGCAGCATAGAGCCATGCTACCACGTAAAAGCGTAAAAGAAGTTCAAACGACATTCTAGTTACGCGTATGTCATTCAAGCTAATGTCTTGATCTTAGTAGTCAGATTTTTATGCCATAGTCTTACACTAAATATAAAGTATCGTTTGGGACTTTCCTCTGCATTGGCTAGGAGTAAGAGTATTGTCAAAGACCCTGCTTTACCGATCTGCGTGTCAGTTAGAGGTAATAAAACTACATACAATTTGCAAACGAAAATTTATTTTACTTTAATTTAATTTTTGATGGTTAACTCACCTATTCTCAACCCACATTCTTCAACTTTCAAAGTTTGCAAACAACTGTCCATAAATAGGTTAAACAGCCACGGGGAAGCTACACAGCCCTATCTGTGACACCTTTTTGGATGCCAAACCAGTCCGAGTAGACCCCATTGATCCTGACACAAACACTAGAGTCCCTATAAAGAGACCTCAATGCCTGTATCAAACCAGCGCTCAAACCAAATGAGTTAAGTGTTTGCCATAACACATTCCTGTCCATTCTATCATAAGCCTTTTCCAAGTCCATGAACGCACAAAAAACACTTGATCAAAATGCATGGAAAAGACTTGATCCGTACACCCCATCCCCTTTCTAAATCCAGCTTGCACATCCCAAATTTTTCCATCAGTTTCTTCCATAACTTTTTCAGTTAACACCGTAGCATACAGTTTACCCACAATGTTAAGCAAGCTAATGCCAGAGTAGTTTTACACTCCTTTTCCCTTATATTTGGGGACTATAACGGCTTTGTAACAGTCTTCCGGTACCCGCTTCAGCTCCCAACATAAATTAAACAAGGCGTACAGCAGGCCTGCCACCACTCCCTCTCCAACCCTTAGGATTTCGAGTGATACTCTATCATATCCGGCTGCCTTACCTGCTTTCATGCTTTTCAATGCTTTCATTATTTCATCTACACTTATCTCCCTACCTCTCTCCACTTCTTTCGGAATTTCTATTTCACTTAATTCAGAAGACTCTTCACTCATAAACACGCTTTCAAAGTATTCCTTCCATCTCTTTAAATTAGAAACTTCATCATTCAGCATACAGCCATTCTCGTCTCGTATAGCGTTCATTCTAGGTTGTATTGAATTTCCCCTGGCAGTTCTTACGAGTTTCCAGAACATTTTAATATTTGCCTGGAAGTTATCAGATATCCTTCTATCATTCTTACCCGTTTTTTCTTGCTTTTTCCTTTTAACAACTTCTTTTACTCTCTTATTTATACGTCTAAAGTCTGCCTTTTTTCTTTCAATCTCATCAATCATACCGCTAGAATTACCAGCTTTGGTTGCTAGTAAATCTAGCCATGCTCTAATTAATATTAAAGTTAATATATAACTTTAATATTAATTAAAATTCAATACCAATGATGACGATGATGGTGAGCTCAGCAGCATCAGAGTCGGCTGTCACATATACAATGTCTGGGTCAACAATATCAGTTACGCGGATGATATGGTGTTGTTGAGTGCATGTGTTTGCGGCCTTCGAAGATTGTAGAAGATTTGTTAAACTTACGCCCTCACTCATGGTTTGGCATATAATGTAATAAAGAGCTATATCATGGCCTTTGAGACCGGGAGTAAACGACATGGCATAGTACCACCGATTTCACTAAATAATAATATTTTACAAAGAGTGTTTAAGTTTAATTATCTTGGTCACATTCTGACTCCCCATCTCAAGGACGATGATGACATAGAGAGGAAATGGAGGGCGTTGTCAGTAAGAGCATACATGACAGCTGCGAACAAGAGCGAACATAACAGGTTTGCACGCTGTTCAAGGGAAGTTAAAATAACCCTATTCAGAGATTTCTGCATGTCATTTTACACGTGCAGCCAGTGGGCTAGATATACTCAAATAGCTTACAATACCCTCCGAGTATATACAACAACGCGTTTAGGATGCTGCTGGGGTTGCCTCGCTTCTGTAGTGCATCATGGATGTTCGCGGAAACGCGAATGGACTGCTTTTACGCAACTATGTGCAAGAGGTGCGCTTCTCTGGTGCGCAGGGTGCGGAGGAGCAACAATAGCATCCTAAAAATTATCACGACCAGACTGGATTCTTCATACATGTGCCATTTTAGTGCCATATCGGGTGGAATTTTTCACAAATATTGTACTGAATAAAATTATGCCTACTAACCTAGTTACAAGTTAGTTATAAGTAACACTAACAAACTATGAGTCTTGGTTGCTTGAATAAATGAATTATTTATTGATTGAATACTAGTGTAAGTTAATAAAAATATCAACAAATCAAATAAATATTTAAAAAGGAAGGATTGAATGAAAAATTAATAGTTTTTCCAAAACAAAAGAAAAATAAAATTGTCGTTTTACTGCTTTATTGACAAAATAATACAAACAATCAACTAATAGCTTTCTCGTAAATTCCATGAACTGTAAATATAGAAAAACAAACTACAAGTTCCGCTTTTCCTCGTATTGATATTGTATATCGTTGTTTTATATTGAAATCTATACATAATATTAGATGAGAATGGTGTACTAATGGGCAATAATAGTTATTGAAGTTTTTTTTATAGTGTGAAGTGTGACAAGCGAGTACACAGTCCACCTGTAAGTGGTTGCTGTGACCAATAAACATCTACATCTTTCGTCGTATGCGAATCAAAATGCAGATGCGTTGTCAGCCGTAAGGACTAAGATGGAATGCCTCTTTTCCAGTAAAAGTTTCCAGCATTAAGCTGCTATTTTACGCTGGTATTCTGTGAGAGCGTGGTCCTACCCCGGTCGAACCGTCCCATTCGTGCTACAACTATACAATTAATATAGCTGCATCGTGGCTCTAAATCATCATATCAATCATCAATCGTCTATCTCATCGTAAAAGTTATTGAAGTAACTATATAGACATAACTAAAAGCAGTACATCATTATTATTGTATGTACAGCTTTATCGTCATACATTTACTACAGTAACATTTGTAGTAAAGAGTATAACGATTTGAAGTTTAATAGTAAAGTAGCAAAATCAAATATGAAACTAAAAAAACGCAAATAGAAGAGAAAATGAAAAAGGAGAAGAGCAAGTATCCAGTAATCTGATCGAGAGCAGCAAATTAAATCAAATAAGATAAAAAACAAATGTAGACAAATCCGAGAAACGTATTTTCAAAACAAAAACTCCTCCGCTGAATTGAATACACATAAATCCCTTTATCTATGCGATGACAATTAAGATGATGATAAGGAAGATACTGCAAACAGCTGCTTCATTATTTACGAGTTTGGTCATAACTACATGTATAAGAATTAATACAAGTGTTACACTTGCTCAACACTTCAAGGATCCCGCAGTCCATGCATACTGAACGGGACAGACTTCACCAAGAGGTTATTTGTATGTGTCCCACACGATGATTACAATTACTGCCCGTAATTGTGACCAAAGTTAAAATTTAAATTTTTTTTTAATTAATATATGTGAAAGTTTGTGAAGATGTTTTGATAAACCTTATCACGTATAAACATCTAAATGGATTTAAAAGAAATTATCTCACAGATGGAGCAAAATAAATATTTTTGCAGAAAAAATAATATTTTCTTATATATCCAAGCGTATCTATCAAAATAAAATATTTCACTACACAACAATAACTTTATTTCTTCTCAACAAGCTTCATGTATAAAATATCGTATTATTTGGGAATAATAAGACAGGAATTTATGAACTAGCAGCAACCTTAGGTACTTGACAAAAGACATGATACCGTCGTCTTTGTGGTTTGCGTCATGAGGACCCAGTACAATAATAAATTTATTGACAATGTTCTACTAGTATAGGAGGAGTACGCCTGTGTAGGTACCACCCTCTTTCATATTTCTGTTACCAAGCAGCAGTACCTGCACTGCTGTGTTAGCCTAAAGGATATAGATGCAGTTTAATTACATGATGTAAGAAATTCCAACTTGGGTCTAGGAGGTGACAACGCATGTGTAACCTTCTTTATTTGAAGTTGATTGCAAGTGTCCTTGAACTGTACTAGCTACTTACCACCAGGTGAACTGTAAGTTCGTTAGTCAGTTATTTTTTTTATTATGTTAAATATAAATAATGTTAAAAATTTATAATGAATATTACAACGCGGTCGAAGCTATTAATCTTAACAGAACAATAGCTTTCATTCGAAGTACACAAGCATACGAATATGCACCACAAAAACAATGACTTAACCATGAAATAACATCTCGAACTATATTACAACAAGTACAACTGAATTATATTTTGAATACAGAGATTAAGAAAACCAATTAATTTACTTAAGGATTATAATGAGCTCATCTATTTTCCCTAGTTGATCTTGACAGGATCTAAGAACAAACACCTAGATATAAATGGACAGTCCATATAGCTTCAAAAAGTCTGAAAGTTCTTTGGTTCCGATGGAAAAGAAAAGTTAACGAGTAGTAGTCTCGAATATAATAATAGTCTCGAAGCGCAATGTAGAATTTACTACCCTCTTTTCATCCCCACTACATAAACTGAGAGCTTAATGATTGACATTGTCCCGGAAAAGGAGGAAATTATAAATCCTTGTGAACCGACAATCATAAAAATTTACACAAATGTATTATAATAAATTACAAAAATTCATAATTAAACGCAATTTGTTAACATTATTTAAAAAAAACTTGTTAAATCAATTAAAAAATATAAAATGAATAAAAATGTTACGCTTTTCACAATTTAACCACACCAAGTACTGAATGACTTCTTTGCGACAAAGGCTTCAGGTCAAACGTTAAATTGCGAACAATGTTCTATAACACGGCTGCGGTTCCTGCTTTGAAACAAGCTCTTTGTGAGAAATAACTATAGATATTATAATGAGATTGTTTTGTTAAAGTTTTTCTTATTGTTAGTTTTATCAATTAATATTTTTTGGGAAATATAACGTTTATTTTATTGAGCTACTACAGCAGTTACGTTGGCTCTTCTGCGAATATGCTCGTTAATACAAATTCAATACATACAAATATTTAATACTATATATATTAAAACGCAATACAGAGTAATGGGAAATGTACAAACTTTTCCAAATGATAATAATAAAAGTGCCGGTCTCGCCAGCACGTCTGTTTATTGACGAACAACCTGCGAACAACACTGGCGATAATCCAACACAACATGCTGAACTTTTTTAATTTATTGTAGCATTGGTGTAACCAATGGCCTTCAAAATTAATAAAAAGTTCAAAAAGAATACATACCCTTACCATTACCTTTACAGCCTATTAAAGTCCACTGCTGAACATAGACCTCCCCCATAGATTGCCTCACATATCCCCCCATATTTGCCATAGTTTCCACGCTTGGCAAGCGGGTTGGTACCGCAGTTCTTTTTATTTTCAGTCGTTATCAGGAAGAAACTGCTGCCCATCTCCTGATTTGTTTCCCTCTATCGCCTTTTACTCCTTTGTGCCCCGGGCTGGAGTTTGCGTGTACGTCAGAGAGGACATCTGTTTTCAACGTCTCGGCACTCTTGAAGGTACCAACCTGTCCATCCTATGGCTGCGCGTAGACAGCGACGACCATCCCTGCGTCTACGGGTGCCTCTATAAGTCCCACAGCGGTAATGCCGACACAGACCGACTCATCGACCACGTCCAAATGGCTGCAGACTCCGTGCTACAACAGGTCCCATCCGCAGTGATAGTGATACTCGGTGATTTTAACGCCCACCACGCCGAATGGCTTGGTTCCCGTTTAACCGATCATACGGGTAGGTCTGTTTATGACTTTGCCTTGGCATATGGTCTGACACAGCTGGTTACTTCGCCTACGCGGATCCCAAATGTGGAGGATCATGTACATTCCCTGTTGGACCATCTGCTGACCTCTCATCCGGACGGACGGACGGACCATTGTCTGATCCGGAATACGGTGCCACTCACGCTCCCATCGCAGTTGCGATCTGCAGATCGCCGCCGTGTTTGGTACTATAGGTCGGCCAATTGGGACGGGATGCGGTCTTTTTTTGCATCCTACCCTTGGGTTTTGATCCGTCCAACTACAGGCCTATCGCTATCACCTCCTTGTTCTCCAAAGTAATGGAAACTATTATTAATGCCAGCTCATGCTGTACCTTGAGGATCACCAGCTGATTAGTGACCGCCAGTACGGTTTCCGTCGGGGTCGCTCAGCTGGTGATCTTCTAGGTTACCTAACTCATTGATGGGCGTAGGCAGTAGAGTCCAAGGGCCAAGGCGTTGGCCGTTAGTTTGGACATAGCGAAGGCCTTCGATCGGGTTTGGCACAAAGCACTTCTTTCGAAGCTCCTTTCCTATGGGCTTCCCGAGAAATTGTGCAATTGGATCACCGGCGTTCATGCCGATCGGAGCTTCAAGGTCGTAGTCAGTGCATGCTCCGATTACTAGCCCATTAACGCTGGTGTTCCACAAGGCTGCGTGCTATCACCAACGCTGTTTCTTCTGCATATCAATTATATGTTGCAAACCGGTAACATTAATTGCTATGCAGACTACAGCACTGGTGATGCTTTATACACCGGCCGTGTCAATATTTCTCGGGAAAACGTTGCCGAGTACCGGAACAAACTTGTGTCTGAAGTCGAGACTTTATTGAACAAAGTCTCAGACTGGGGGCGACTAAATGTAGTCCAGTTCAATCCCCAGAAGACACAAGTTTGTGCGTTTACCGCTAAAAAGAACCCCTTCGTCGTATCTCCTCAGTTTCAAGGCATTCCCCTTTTTGCCTCAGCCAGTATCGGAATCCTCGGTGTCGACATATCGAGTGATGTGCAGTTTCGTGGTCACTTGGAAGAGAAGGCCAAATTGGCCTCTAGAAAGCTTGGCGTGCTCAGCAGAGCGGGACAGTATTTCATGGCGGCACACCGCTTGCAACTTTACAAGGCGCAGGTTTGGCCCCACATGGAATACTGTTCCAATCTCTGGGCAGGGGCTCCCCAGTGCCAGCTCCTTCCACTTGACTGCATCAAGCGCAGAGCGGCTCGAATCTTTGACGACCGAGTTCTTTCCGATCGGCTGGACTCACTGGCACTGCGTAGAGATGTTGCATCTCTTTGCATAGTCTATCGCATTTATCACGGGGAGTGCTCTGAGGAATTGTTCGGACTAATTCCAGCCGCTCAATTTCACTATCGCACATCGCGACAAAACTCGCTATACCATCCATACCATCTGGATGATTAGGGGTCCACCACTGTGCGATTTAGAAGAAATTTTCTTCCTCGCACAACTTCCTTGTGGAATCGATTACCACTAGCGATTTTTCCGGACCGATACGACTTAGGGACCTTCAAGAAAAGAGCCAACTCCTTTTTTAAAAGGCTGGCAACGGATCTGCAATTCCCCTGGTGTTGCAGTTGTTCATGGAAGGCAGTAGTCACTTACCATCAGGTGAGCCGCATGCTCGTTTGCCCCCCCTCCTATAAAAAAAAACCCACTGGATGATATGGGGTAGTGGATATTCTTACACCGCCACTACGCGGTGAAAAAATAAATAAAAAGAATACATAAAATGTTCGTCACATTGTGATGATTTTAAAATATTTTGTAAGAAAAATAACTATCTCGTTTTCTCCAAACGTAAAATAAAGATCCAGCAATGGTGCAAAACATTTAATATTTCGATTATTATCAATCTGACTGCGAAGCGTAACGGCAAGCAAATCGCCCCTAGTCAGAATTGGACTTTAATGGGCAGAAGAAGAAATTATATCGTGTGCGGGTAGGTTACAAAGCGTGTTTTATCAAAACTAAAATAATATAGAGCTTACCTCTAACCTTTATTCAAATCGCATAATTGTTGCATCGAGCATGGGTAAGTTAAGACGCACAAGTGCATCTGTGTGTGCGCATTCACTGATGGGTCACATTTTCCTCTGCATTGATAGAGTTTGATTTGTCTGGAAGTTATGGCTTAGGTCGAAACATTGGCTAAAAAAAACGTTATCATAATATTATCTGAGGTTTCGTTTACTATGCAAAGCTTACCAAATGAGAAAATTGATAATATTCTAATTTAATGAACAATGATAAAACACGTTAATTGAGTAGTAATTAACTATAATCTTACATAATACTAGCGTAAAATAGCAGCTTAATGCTGCTGTGTTTCGTATGGTGAGAGTAAAAAACAGGAGACCCTTTTAGACGAAAAGAACTAAAGACGGAACGGAAGACTGGAAGACGGAAGACCGTCTTAGTTCTCAAAGATGACAATGCTTCTGCATTTTGGTTTTCCACAGCATCCACTTACCATCAAGTGGACTGTGTGCTCGTTTTTCACCCATATTATAAAAAAAATATAGAAAGAAAATAATATTTTTTCTGCAAAAATTAATATTTATTTAGCTCTATCTGTGAGATAAATTTCTTTTAAATCCATTTAGATGTTTATAGTTTGTCACCCTTATTCTGTTTAAAAATTAAAATTTTTATAGAAGCGCCTTCAATATATATTAATATACTAGCTGTTCCCCGCGAGTTCGCTCGCGTGTAATTTAGGGTTTTAATTATGTTACACGGAACCCTAATTCTTTTTCTAAAATATAAGTAGCCTAAGTCCTCCTTATAACATTAGCTATCTACCAGTGAAAGTGCCGTCGAAATCGGTCCAGGCGTTTCGGAGATTAGCCGGAACAAACAGACAGACAGACAATTTTTTTTTCTTTATTTTCTTTTTTTTTAATGGATAGGGTGACAAACGAGCACACAGTCCACCTGATGGTAAGTGGTTGCTGTGACCCATAGACAACTACATCTATCTTCAATAAAGAATCAAAATGCAGATGCGTTGTCACCCGTGAGGACTAAGATGGAATGCCTCTTTTCCAGTAAAAAAGGGTCTTCGGTTCTCTACACTCACCATACGAAACACAGCAGTGTTAAGCTGCTATTTTACGCTGGTATTCTGTGAGAGCGTGGTCCTTTCCCGGTCGAGGCGATCCATTCGTACTACAACTATACTATTAATATAGCTGCAGCATGGCTATATCACGTAAATCATACGTAACGTAACGTAAATCACGTACATCATTTGCAACTCGGCCGCCGACGATGCAAATATGACTTAATCATCGGCGTACAAAAGGCATTTGACGGTTAACTCACCCATTCTCAACCCACATTCTTCAACTTTCAAAGTTTGTAAACAACTGTCCATAAATAGGTTAAACAGCCACGGGGAAGCCACACATCCATGTCTGACACCTTTTTGGATGCCAAACCAGTCCGAGAAGACCCCGTTGATCCTGACACAAGCACTAGAGTCCCTATAAAGAGATCTTAATGCCTGTATCAAACCAGCGCTCAACCCAAATGAGTTCAGTGTTTGCCATAACGCATTCCTGTCCACTCTGTCATAAGCCTTTTCCAAGTCCATGAACGCACAAAAAACTTTCTGGTTTTTGGCCAAAAACTTCTCCGCAATCATGTGCATGGAAAAAACTTGGTCCGTACACCCCATCCCCTTTCTAAATCCAGCTTGCACATCCCAAATTTTTCCATCAGTTTCTTCCATAACTCTTTCAATTAACAACTTAGCATACAGTTTACCCACAATGCTAAGCAAGCTAATCTACAGTAGTTTTACAGTCCTGCTGTGACCCTTTTCCCTTATATATTGGGACTATAACGGCTTTGCACCAGTCTTCCGGTACCCGCTTCAGTTCCCAACATAAATTAAACAAGGTGTACAGCAGGCCTGCCACCACTCCCTCTCCAGCCCTTAGCATTTCGAGTGATACTCTATCATATCCGGCTGCCTTACCTGTTTCATGCTTTTCATTGCATTCATTATTTCATCTACACTTATCTCCCTACCTCTCTTCACTTCTTTCGAAATTTCTATTTCACTTAATTCAGACGACTTCACTCATAAACACGCTTTCAAAGTATTCCTTCCATCTCTTTAAATTAGAGACTTCATCATTCAGCATACAGCCATTTTCGTCTCGTATAGCATTCATTCTAGGTTGTATTGAATTTCCCCTGGCAGTTCTTACGAGTTTCCAGAACATTTTAATATTTGCCTGGAAGTTATCAGATATCCTTCTATTATTCTTATCCGTTCTTTCTTGCTTTTTCCTTTCAACAACTTCTTTTACTCTCTTATTTATACTTCTAAAGTCTGCCTTTTTTCTTTCAATCTCATCAATCATACCGCTAGAATTACCAGCTTTGGTTGCTAGTAAATCTAGTCATGTTCTCTTCTTTGCTTCAACTTCCATCCGTACCTCATCATCCCACCACAACGTATTATTTTTCCTTTCATTCGTTCTCTTAGTTACACCAAATACTTTGGTGGCTGCATCCACCAAACCTTTCTTGACATTATACCACACAGTCTCCAAGCCTAAATCATTCATACACAATTCATCCATACCACTTATATTTTCTCTCAGTCTACATTTGAACTTCTCTTTCACACCTTCATCTTGTAACCTCTCTATTCTTATACGCTGTAACGCAGTGATAGACACAGATGTTCGATGCCGCGAACCGCCTTGAATAGACCATTAATTCGGCATAAGACCAAGTAATGATCCGTCCCTACGTTGGACCCCCGGTAAACCCTTGTACCTACCACTGCGCTCCTCATTCTTTCATCCACAATTATGAAATCTATCATGCTTCTATCATCACCTCTTTCCCATGTATACATGTGAATCCTCTTATGGCGAAAGAAAGTGTTCGTCACAACCGCAACAACCGCAACACCAGGAGAATTTCAGGTGCGTTGCCGGCCTTTTAGTAAGGAGTAAGGTCTTTTCTTGAAGTTCCCTTAGTCGTATCGGTCCGGAAAAGTCGCTGGAGGTAAAAAATTCCACAGAAAAGTTGTACGAGGAAGAAAATTCCTAGTAAAACGCAGAGTGGTGGACCGTCAAGCATCCAGATGGTGTGGATGGTATCGTGAATTTTGACCCAATGTGCGTTCATGAAATTTGGCGGCTGGAATTAATACGAACAATTCCTCAGAGCACTCCCCGTGGTAGATTTTATACGTGGCAGAGTCATGCTGCAGCTATATTAATAGTATAGTTGTAGCACGAATGGGTCGGCTCGACCGGGGAAGGACCACGCTCTCACAGAATACCAGCGTAAAATAGCAGCTTAATGCTGCTGTGTTTCGTATGGTGAGTGTAGAGAACCGGAGACCCTTTTTACTGGAAAAGAGGCATTCTGTTGTAATCCTCACGGCTGCAAACGCATCTGCATTTAAATGCGCAAACGAAGATAGATGTAGATGTCTATGGGCCACAGCAACCACTTACCATCAGGTGGACTGTGTGCTCGTTTGTCACCCTTATTCTATAAAAAAAAGATGCGATAGAAAATGCAAAGGGATGCAACATCCCTACGCAGCGCCAGTGAATCGAACCGATCAGAAAGAACTCGCTCGTCGACGAGTCGAACCGCTCTGCGCTGGATGCGGTCAAGTGGAAGGAGCTGGCACTGGGGTGCCCCGGCCCAGAGATGAGAACAGTATTCCATGTGAAGCCGAACTTGCGCTTTGTAAAGTTGCAAACGATGTGCCGATATGAAATACTGTCTCGCTCTGCTGAGCACGCCAAGCTTTTTAGAGGCCAATTTGGCCTTCCCTTCCAAGTGATCACGAAACTGCACACTATTCGATATATCGACACCGAGGATTCCGATGCTAGCTGAGGCACGAAGGGGAGTGCCTTGAAACTGAGGAGATACGACAAAGGGGTTCATTTTAGCGGTAAACGCGCAAACTTTTGTCTTCTAGGGATTGAACTCGACTAGATTTATTTGCCCCAATCCGAAACTTTGTTCAGCAAAGACTCGACTTCAGACACAAGTTTGTCCCGGTACTTGTGCGACGTTTTTCCAAGAAATATTGGTATGGCCGGTGTATAAGGCATCACCAGTGCTGTCGTCTGCATAGAAATGAATGTTACCAGTTTGAAACATATCATTGATATGCAGAAGAAACAGCGTTGGTGATAGCACGCAGCCTTGTGGAACACCAGCGTTAATAGGTTTGTAATCAGAGCATGCACCGTCTGCTATGATCTTGATGCTCCGATCAGCAAGGAAACTGGTTATCCAATTGCACAATTTCTCGGGAAGCCCATAGGACGGGAGCTTTGAAAGAAGCGCTTTGTGCCAGACCCGATCGAAAGCCTTTGCTATGTCCAAACTAACGGCTAATGCCTCCCCCTGGGACTCAAATGCCTCGGTCCATCTATTAGTCAGGTAGACCAGAAGATCATCAGCTGATCGACCCCGACGAAAACCGTATTGGCGTTCACTAATCAGCTGGTGATCCTCAAGGTACCTAGGTACATAGGTAGCTGGCAGTTTATAATGGACTCCATTAGTTTGGAGAACAAGGAGAGGTGATGGCGATAGGCCTGTAGTTGGACGGGTCTGAGCGGTCGCCTTTTTTAGGGCTCGGGTGGACATAAGCTGTCTTCCATGAATTCGGGACTACGCCTTGGGAGTAGGAGTACCGGAAAAGACGCGTTAAAACCGGTGCCTAAATCTAGAGCACAATGGGAGTCTTCAGCACAATGGGAGGGACTCCATTAGGCCCACTCGACTTGCGGACGTCCAGCGAGAAGAGAGTTTTGCGAACCGAGCGTTGTGTAAACCGCACATCCGGCATGGAGTACTCACACCGCAGGATGGTCCGCGGTGTGTTCCTCCCGTCATCGAGAGTCGAGTTGGACGCAAAGAAAGAGCCTAACAAATCCGCTTTCTCCTCTGCGGCATGGGCCAGTGAGTCGTCCTCTCTGTGCAGAGATGGAAGAGATGGCTGACAGAAGTTCCCTTGGACAGCCTTGGCAAAAGACCAGAATGCACGGGTTCCCGAAGGAAGGCGAACTAGCTTCTCGCCAATTTTGCCGATGTGCTCAGACCTTGCCTTGGCAATGACTTTTTTGAAGGAACTGAAGGCGGAATTACACTTATTTTTAAGAGCGCTGGTGTTTACATCCCGAGACGTTGATGCGTCAGCCCAGGCCCGGTGTCACTCCTGCTTATAGCGTGATGTTATTTTACAGGAGCAAGCAAATCATGGCTGGTATCTTCCACCAATGGGCACCACAGAGGATGGAATAAAAAGTTCCATACGTTGAAGTACCACATCAGCAACAGAATCTGCAACAACGCTGGGATCGTCCGGCAAGAAGTAAACCCGCCCCCAAGTGTAGGATGCAAAAAAAGACCTCATACTATCCCAATCGGCCGACCTATAACCTAAACACGGCGGTAGCCTGCAAAATGCAACTGCGACATTAGTGTGAGTTGCACCAAACTCCGGACAAGACAATGGTCCGACGAGCCTGGAGGGGCGTCGACGGAAACGTGATATCCGTCCGGGTGAGAGGTCAGCAGAAGATCCAACGGGGAAGGTGCGTGATCCTCCACATCTGGAATCCGCGAATTTTTATAGTATCGGATGACAAACGAGCACACAGTCCACCTGATGGTAAGTGGTTGCTGTGACCCATAAAAATCTACATCTATCCTCATTAAAGAATCGAAATGCAGATGCGTTGTCACCCGTGAGGACTAAGATAGAATGCCTCTTTTCCAGTAAAAAGGGTCTCCGGTTCTCTACACTCACCATACGAAACACAGCAGTCTTAAGTTGCTATTTTACGCTGGTATTCTGTGAGAGCGTTGTCCTTCCCCGGTCGAGCCGACCCATTCGTGCTACAACTATACTACTAATATAGCTGCAGCATGGCTCTACCACGTACAAATAACGTAGAAATACACGTACAAAAAGTAACTAGCTATGTAAGACCATATGCCAAGGCAAAGTCATAAAGAGATCTCCCCGCATGATCGGTTAAACGTGAATCGAGCCATTCGGCATGGTGGGCGTTAAAATCGCCAAGGATCTGCAGATAGGATCTGCTGTAGCAAGGAATCTGTAACCATTTGGACGTGGTCGATGAGTCGGTCTGTTTCGGCATAACCGCTATGGGACCTATAGAGGTACAAGTAGACGCGGAGATGGTCGTCGCTATCCACACGCAGCCATACAGATGTCCTCTCTGACGTATACGCCAACTCCAGCCCGGGGCACAAAGGAGTGTTCTAATTTGTACCCCGGGTAGGATAGATATGAAGTATCAACTGGAGAGGACACCTGAATCTTGGTTAAAAAGAGCAAGGCCAGCTTCGCTGTCTCCAGATGGTAGTGGACAGCGTTAAGGGTGGAATGAATTCCCTAATGTTGCAAAAATTCACGGATAGCGTGACAGGGGTCGCCTTGGTCTTATTGCTCCGCTTGCCCCGTACAGTTTTAGT
Organism: Parnassius orleans; assembly: GCA_029286625.1. Taxonomy (NCBI): domain Eukaryota; kingdom Metazoa; phylum Arthropoda; class Insecta; order Lepidoptera; family Papilionidae; genus Parnassius; species Parnassius orleans. The sequence continues at coordinate 231,279 of JAGSMP010000009.1, forward strand.
AGGTATTTCGAAGGAAGAGTAGGATAGCTTGGTCGTGGATGCTCAGCGAGGGATTGTCCGTCACCAGGGTGCCGGTAGTCCTGGGGATATTTTTATTTGATTCCGCTACCATGTTAAGGGGGGGGGGGGATAGAGCCTCCGGCCACCTGCACATACCACCTGCACATACCAAGCGAAACGCAGAAGCTCTACTTCATGCTGGTGTTCTGTGAGGTCGTGGTACCATCCCGGCTCGAGCCGGCCCGTCCGTGCGACAGTAAAAGCTGCCGCGTGGCTCTACCACTGTGGCTGCTCACGTAAACTATTAGTGCAATTATGAAACAAGTGCTACAATGGTTATGTTAGTCTTAAATTCTTTTGTCCGCTTAGGCGCATGGTGAACTCAGGATACTATCATCTTCGACTATACTTATGCCGCTGGTTTATACCGCCGTTGCGCGTGCGAAGCTTATAAGATTTTTCTGGCTTTTCCATAAACGCCCTTTAGACAATCGACATCCAAAGTTGTCGGATTCGCCAATAAAAGAGTTAAAATCTGAACGAGTGCCAAGCTCAAGCTATAACAGTTCCATTGTTCATTCCTATAGCTATGAAACAGGAAAAGTACTAAACAGATAAGTTGAAAGAAACAACAAAAAGCCGCACCGCCATGTTTTTTTTATAGAATAAGGGTGAAAAATGAGCAAACAGTCCCTCTGATGGTAAGTGAATGCTGTAGCCCATAGACATTTATCCTCAATTAAGAATCAAAATACATAATGCGTTTTCACCCCTAAGGACTGAAATGGAATGCCTCGTTTTCAGTAAAGAGGGCCTCCGGTCTTCTACACTTACCATACGAAACACAGCAGTATTAAGCACAATTTTACGCTGGTGTGCTGTGAGAGAGAGGTCTTACCCCGGTCGTGCCGACCCGTTCGTGCTACAACCATAATACAGCTATATACTATTGTTTGTTGTCCCTGATAAATAAAAAAAATGTTTTCTTATATTTACGCGAAGACTACACATAAAATGAAACTAATTTTTACGGATTCTATCGCGTTTAATTTAACTTTTTAATTCCCGACGTTTCGGGTGCTTTACAGCACCCATGGTCACTGAGGGGGACTGAGGTGTTTGACGTCCCGATGTCATAGTTAGCCCGGCGACCTTCAGTTTTTGAATATTAATTTTTGGTACGATCTACGCAGAATGAGCTTACAGTATCTTAAAGTCATATATACATTGCATAACCCAAGTATACATTGCAGTGGTATACTTGGGTTTGGATTTAATTTTATTAATTATAGGATCCCAAACAGATGGCAGCACCCATCCATTTTCTCTATTGAAATTAGGATGTTTTTTTTAATTTCAATAGCCTCGCGAATCATTCTTGGTAGGAATCGGTGTTCTTTTGCGAGGATTTGTGGTCTATCAAATCTAATATAATGGCGGGGACGATCTTGAACATGTTCACAAACTGCAAACTTCCCGATACGTCGGTGCTTCAAGTCAGCTATATGTTCTTTTACGCGGGTTTTTATAGATCTTTTTGTTTGTCCTATGTAAGAGAGACCACATTCATAATCAAGCTTGTACATTCCTACATCTTGTAGATGGATATGACACTTGACGGATGGTAAAAATTGACTAATCTTCTTCGGCGGCTTAAAGTATGTTTTAATGGAAGCTCGCTTCAAGATGTAGCCAAACTTGTCTGTGACTCCTCTGTCATAGGGTAGTACAGCAGACACACGCTCGACTGTGGCCGGCTTCACTCGGTCACTGCAACGTAGGCGCGGGACCCGAAGCTTGTTGTCTTGCAATATTTGCTCGACGTGCTGAAGCTCAGCGGCCAGATATTTTCTGTGACAGATCCCTCGAAACAAAGATTTTCCCACGGTAGCTAACTGTGATGGATGATGGTGCGATTCACCATTTAAATATCGGTTTGTATGGGTCTTTTTCCTATACACAGTGTGACCAATAGTGTTATCAGGATTTCGGATGACTAAAACATCTAGGAAAGCTAAAGAATTATTTGCCTCTAACTCTATTGTGAATTGTATTTTAGAGTTTATGGAATTGAGGTGGTTTAAAAACACAGTTACTTTGTCAGATGGTAAAATTGTGAAAGTATCGTCTACGTACTACTTGTAGAATCTTGGATTTACAGGAGCAGTTAGAAGGGCTTTTTCATCAAAGTCCTTCATGAATATGTCGGCCACTACGGGAGATACAGGTGAGCCCATCGCCACACCGTCTAATTACTTGTATAACTCTTCCTTCCACAATAGATAGCAAGATGTGAGGCAGTGTTTGAGTAATACTGCATATTCTATAGACATGTTGTTATCTTCTAGCTTCCTAGTTACAATTGAGATGCAGTCTTCAATAGCTAAGCATGTGAATAGTGACTGAACATCAAAACTGACCATAGTTTCATTGTCAGCGAGATGTAGGTCTTTTATCTCACTAACAAAATGGTATAAATCCTTTGTGTGTGCTCTGGTGTGTCCTCTCAGTGGTGACAGTATTTTTGCCAAGTGTTGAGCCAACTTATAAGTTGGTGAATCGATCTGACTCACTATGGGACGTAGTGGAGCGTTCGATTTGTGTATTTTCGGTAACCCATACAACCTCGGTGGTTAGGCATATGATGGTATTGTCGAATTCACGTCGAGATTTAATTTTTCGGAGTATTTCTTTATTAAATTAGTAGTTGTTTTGAGTGTATTAGTTGTAGGGTCTATTTTGACCTTTTTATATGTACTTACGTCCGATAAAAGTTGTTGTATTTTGAAATTATACTCTGACGTGTTCATTATTACCGTAGCATTTCCTTTATCCGCGCGGAGAATCTTGAGCTCTGGTCTGTTGCGTAAGTTGTACAACGCTTTAAACTCGTCTTTGGGGAGATTTAGTTTCGACGCTGAACTTCGACGTAACAAGGACGAAATATCTTGACGGGCCTCTAAATCCTCCTTACCGATATTATTCTTATACAGACAATTCTCAACACTACAGATAATTTACCTGTGATATTCGTGCAATCCTGTCCATTCATTGGTTGTCTGGAAGAAATTGCTGTGAAAATTCTATGCGGTGTTTTTGCAAAATTCAAGCCCTTCGACAATACTTTTATTGTAGGTTCGCCCAGTGTTTGTTTTGACAGATTATAGACCGTGCGTTGTTTATTGTTTGCGTCTGTGTCATTTGCAACCTTAAAAGTTCACTGTTGGACGCACACATGCACCTAAAACCGTGTTACTGGTTAGTAACACGGTTTTAGGTGCATGTGTGCGTCCAACAGTGAACTTTTAAGGGGTGTTTTGCGAGTTTTACCTCTACAGCGATTGAGAAAATAAATAGCACATAAGATGTTTTGAACTGGTCGTGTTAGGATAAAAAAATTCTGTATTGTCACTGTATTTGTTATTGTAAAATCATCACATTCTTAAAGCAGTATTAAAAGTGATACATGCCACCAGGTGCAGTGTCAGGAAATTGTTATTAATATGTATTCATTGAATAACATGTTTACATTCCAAACACCATTAAAACCAAAATGACTGGATAGTACCATAGCCGATTTTTACGATATTAACCACGAAAAATAAATAGCATGTAAGGTGTTTTGAACTATTTGTGTTAGGATAAAAAGAAACACTGTATTGTCACTGCATTTTTATTGTTTATTATTGTAAAATCATCATATTCTTAAAGCATTCTATTATAAGTATCACAGGCCGCGAGGTGCAGTGCCAAGGCATTCTTTTAATATGTGTTGATTGATTAGCATGTTTACATCCAACCACAATTGAAGCTAAAATGTAAAATTCTCGAGTAGCAGTCTCTTACCGGTAAGCTCAGTGTGGGGCGGCTACCCTCTAGATAGAGTGACGACCTGGTAAGACATTCAAAAAGTCGATGGATGCAGGTGGCTCAGGACCGTGCTTTGTATAATTCCTTGGGGGAGGCTTATGTTCAGCAATGGACTTGTGTAGGGCTGTAATGATGAAGAAGTTTTAAACTAGATGTGTACGGATACGGCTCGACCGGGGTAGGACACGCTCTCACGGAAAACGCTACCAGCGTAAAATAGTAGATTAATGCTCCTGTGTTTCGTATGGTGAGTGTAGAGAACCGAGTCCTTTTACTGGAAACGAAGCACTCCATCTTAGTCCTCAGGGTGATAATGCATCTGCATTTTGATTCTTAAACGAGGATAAATGTAGATGTCTATGAGCCACAGCATCTACTTACCATCAGGTGGACCGTGCGCTCGTTTGTCACACTTATTCTATAAAAAAAAACAAAATGAGATTGTCAATTGAAAGAGATACGAAAAGGTACCAGAGCATCTATTCAACTTGCTCGGCGTTTATTTATAAATTAGGCGCTTTATTTATAATAAGGCACATAGTAGAAACAGGTCAAGTAAGCAACAATAATTACAAGTTTTATTGATTATTATTCGTCATCATTACAACAATTCACTGCTGAACATAGGTCTTCCCTAAATTAAATATATAATGTAAAATATTGTATAGCCCTTCCGTCAACTGCCATCGCGTTTCGTCCCGTATGGTGTCGTAAAAGTCGTAACAGAGTAAAATAAAAATACCAGGAGATGAGCAGCAACATCTCCCTAGAGAATACCACAAAAAGCTTTGGTTGCACAAGCGTAGCAACTGTGGCAAAAACTACCATACAGTAATTATGCATATTTATAATACTATATAAATATGCATCAATACTACTTGTGTATAAATTATTCCAATCATTGTGAGGTTCATTTAAGTGGTATTCACAAATACGAGCGCACAGTGGCACATAAAATGAGTTATCAATCAGCATTCTCTCTTTTAGTAGTTTAGGTATTAAGAATCTAGATAAATGATTACATAACTTAAAAATACAGTGACGGAAAGTAGAAATTATAACTAGCCACAGAATAGAATAGAATCATTTTTATTCAATATAGATTACAATACATAATATTTATTAAAAGTCATTTTTTACTTTTACCACTGGTTCGCAAAAAAACCTCTGTCCTGGAAAGAACCAGCAAGAAACCCAGCGAGACTTTTTTTTAAATAAAGCACATTTTACAATATAATATTTTATACAATTGTTTTGAAAACACTTAGAAACAGCAAGCTGTAGCGATCACCTCATTCCCAGGGGTTATTATCAGTCATGTACTCTCTAGTAGTATAATAACCCTTACTAGACAATTTTTGCTTAAGAAATACTTTAAACCTTTTGATAGAAAAGGTCTGCATATTATTATAGTAATTGTTGATGCCGCTCTGTAAATTTCAGGAGTTACAGTTACAGGCATAAGAGGTGGTTGTGGGATGTTACCGATGTCTTCAATATTCATGGATTGTAATTCCATATCCCTGTTATCATTTGTGTCTCCATACAGTTGTAGAAGCTGTCGTCCGACAAAATTGCAGACTCATTCTAAATGATCCACCTGAAAAGTGTTTTTTTTTCATCAACTAACCGAACAGACTATAGTTTTACAGTGTCTACCATCTAAATAATAATATTTATTAATATTTTATTTATTTCAATCTTTATTACTAATAAACAGTCTTAATGCCTCTTAAATTATATATAAATAGCATGTACACAGAATACCAGCGTAAAATAGCAGCTTAACACTGCTGTGTTTCGTATGGTGAGTGTAGAGAACCGGAGACCCTTTTTACTGGAAAAGAGGCATTCCATCTTAGTCCTCACGGGTGACAACGCATCTGCATTTTGATTCTTTATTGAAGATAGATGTAGATGTCTATGGGTCACAGCAACCACTTACCATCAGGTGGACTGTGTGCTCGTTTGTCACCCTATTCTATAAAAAAAAAAAAAAAAAATGTACTCGTTTCCCTTCATAATACTTTTGTAGTAAACCAGATTCCACTAAGGTAAAAAGAAATAAAAATACATCAAATCAGAAAGGTAAACAAGTGAAGTAGTTATTTTAGAATTATAACATTATTTGACTAAGTACAAGTTCTTAGACGTTTTATTTACACTAATTTCATTTAAGGTAAAAAATATTACTTGTGTATTAAGTACAAAGGCATACAAATATGGGGTAAGGTAAGGAAGAAGTAGCATCTATCTAATAACAACTAAAGAAAAAAAAACTGTGGTTATCGAATATCTCCCCTATAAGGCAATCTGTGGGGGAGGTCTATGTTCAGCAGTAGACTTTTGATAGGCTGTAAAGTTAAAGATAACCTGGTGGTGAATAGTCAAATTGTTTGTAGTGCGAGGTGTATGATACTACAAACATCAATCTGTGTGCCAAAGCGATTATGCCAACTCCTCCGGGCAAGCCTATTTCAGGCAGGGATCACTTACAGGCTGTTAAAGTAAAGTAAGTACCTGGTGTGACGGTATCCACTGCAAAATAATATCTCTTTCTGCTGAGTTAATTGGCACAGCCCGTGTGTGGTGAGCTCTTAAAATTGAAGATCCACATGGAATACAAATCTTCTAATGGAATGAGCAGTTTCAATACTTTCTTGCAATATTCTTAGGCAGTTACAACAAACTGCATCAAGTAGGTATAACTGAAAAAATTAGGAATACAAATAAAAAATAAAGAAGTAAAGAAATATTAAATTCAGAAAGAATGTACATTACCTACAATCAACAAAATAAAATAAAAATAATGTAAATAAAATTCTTGCTTCCCTGATGAAGTTTAAATATAATAAACATAAATAGTAGATGTATTTAATCAAATATTAACACTAATATATATTCTATTCTAGGTCTATGTTCATCAATGGGCTTTTGATAGGATGTAACGGTTGTGGATATAGTTACTCTGACAGACACTTTTAACATCGATTTGTGTATATTTTGTGTGATTTTATTTTATCTATTAATTAAATTAGATTTTACCAATAACATAACACTTCAATACTTTGACACTTTTAACCTTTTAACATACTAATAAGAATTGTGTTTGTCATTTGTTTTAGGTAATTCAACATAAATTATAGATTTTCCAAAATTCTAGGAGCAAAAGTAAACTTGTATTATACACTCACATATACTTTTAATTAAACTCGTCAGTTTTCATTTTCGAATGTCATTGGCGAATTAAATACATAATGTGGAATATTTGGCTAACCTGTATAATATAATCCAACACTTGTTGCATTGATTAGACATTGACATATGAATTTGTTAGTAATAGGAAGGGATATTTATTAGTATATTTACAAACTTAAAATAATTAAGTACTAAAACATATATAGATCGTTAAGTGTCTGTGGGTGTGGGTCGTTTATTATTATTTCTAAAAAATCGTACCATATCTCAATATTCAGTAAAAATAAAATAAAATGTAATACATTATAAACGAAAATTAGTAGTTTTCGTTTCCGTAGTATAATATTTTTGGACTAGAACTTCGAGAGTGACAAAAATAAGATATATTTCACATAAAAGTTTGAAACTTTAAATCAATCAAAAAATTTAAAAAATCAAGGTTTTTTACAGTTGAATTCTTCGCATTCCATAAGATAAAATACTCACCTCTTGAGAAATCCACAAATATAAAAGTTGGCGCACATCTGCTCCTGTCTCGGCTAGTTATTGTCTTCGCACAGTGCGTTGAAATCCACATATAAGTACAAAAAAACAGCAGCGTGACGAATGTCAATGCCGTAAAGTAATAGCCGGCCGCCGGCACAGACATAGATATGATGCTTATATTATGAACCATGTTATATGATATAAGCTAACACTTTTAGAAATAGGATAAATAGGATAAAAATCTCAGTGGTATCCCTTTTTAGTAATAAATATATAATATACAAATAAGTATAAATATAATATGTATATAATAAGTTATCTTTGTAAAAAAAACATTTTTCTTTTAATAGAAACTGCAAAAATGATTCATTACACGCATTTTTTTCCATAACACATTAACCAGAACACGAAATATCAAAACCACTCATTTTTTTTTTAGATTTCTTGATTTCGTTTAGATATTCATAAAATCTATAGGCCATTTATTATAATAAATTGGTAACTTTTTTTGTATGTAATACCATTAAGGGTCTTAAAAATTTCTAGTGGGCCCAAAAACGACTGACTCCTTTAGTTCTTCCTTTTATACTCAAAAGTATAACCCTTTTTTTTAAGTGTACTAACAGCGTTATTAAAGCTAGAATTAGATTTTAATTTTGATAACACTTAAGTCGAAATTATGCCGAATCAATTAAGCCGGAGACAAGGGAACATGGTGTTTTTGTGTATAATTATCAGTAATGATGGCTTGTTAAAAAAATAGCTCCTCATTTTGTCTCTTAGGTGTCCAAAGTGACTATTTAATGGTATCACCGTATTAGCTATTTCTGCCGCCAAGAAGCAGTGCCTACACACATGCGTTCCGGTGTGAAGGTATAGAGAACCAGTATATTTAAGGGCTGAGAAACTTAGTCCTGACAGGTGACAACTGAAGACTTCTTTATTTAAAGTTAGTTTCAGGTGACCATGGGCTGCAGTAGCCACTTACGATCAAGTGGACTGTAAGTCGGTTTGTCACTTCGATTTTATAAAACCAACGGCACTTTCCAGGAAGATCTCATGGTTAACAATATATGGCGGTATAACCATCTCATTTAGGACAGTCATAAAGTAACAAGACCGGCGACGGGCGGCAGTGTCGAAGCTGTGAAATGTCTGGCAAACCGAACAATGATAGAAGCCCATGTCAAGCAGTGGACTCTCCTGTTGATATTTTACGGGCTAATGAAGGGGAAAATACATTAAATATTATTTATAACTATACATACAGGCAAGTTCTACACAAGCTTTTTGCCATTCAGATGTTTCCCGAGCTCGGTTGTACATATGGAACCTAAAAGCAAGCGCATGAAAGTAACTTTGAATAAAGAGTGACCCGGTTACAAGGACGACAAATAAATGAATTTTCACTATACACACAGGTTCGCTATCTTGTATGAGCACTTTGTAGGCCGAATTTTGCAAATAAAGTTTTTAAAAAAGTATCAAAAATCAAGTCTAAATAAAAAATTTCGTCGATTCCTGTTATATATAATGTCCTGCTTGAATTTCGGTCAAGATGACCAACGGAGACTAGCCATATGCACAGGAAAGGATTACAGGCACTAGTGTATGTGAAAGCACAGACACTCTCCATTCCCTCTCGCTCATAGTCCGATGTGACGGCAATCCGACACGACCGGCAAGAGAGGCTGAAACACCGCCAACATCACTAAATCAACGAGGCAGACAACAAAGCTTGCATATAATATAATGTGACAAAGGAGTTAAAAATATATTATGTTAAGTGACTACTTTAGTCTTTAGATATCTACAACTAAAATGAAATACCTCCAAGCCTATTATAATACGGTATTTTCATAACCTTCAAAGCGGAACATTTGGTAGTGCCTGTCTCGACAAACTCCTAGGCAGAGTATAAATTCTGTAACTTAGTAGGCCTCCATACGAAAGTAACAAAAATAGAACTTCGAGCTAGTTTGTTAGCTATAGACAAAGATATTAAAATATATACGAGGTTACAGATTACTAACTTATACTATATACTGTTTGTTGTACCTATTATGATTTCTAATACATAATATAAACTTCTTGAATTATATCTATTTTATTGTCTACGTTTTCATCCATAAAGTGTATGCAATTGATATGTACTGAGTTTTCAACGTTCAAGACAAAAGTATAATATAATCACTACGTGTTCGGGACGCAAAGGTAAATACGAGTATAAACCATTTATAAATCTATTGAAGCTCTCGATATTACTTTTACTATTTCAACACCCGGACGTGATGTTCTTGAATTTTCCGATAAGCATTTAAGCAAACACGGCGGTGCACCGTTTGGTTCGATAAATTGAATTGTACGTAAAGCGCCATGCTGCCATGAAGATAAAATATGAATAAAAGTATAAGTGCTCTATTAAAATAAACATATTTTTTTTAAATAATAATTCGTATTTGAGCATTGATGTAAAAAAAGTATTTTGTATTTTTAAGAATTTTTACTAAAATTTTCCGTACGTATTCAAATATTACATATCTATATTTTTAATTAGAATTAATATATAAAAATATATATATATATAAACTATTTAACATAGTATTATTGAATCAGTAATTTGTAATCTGAAAAGGATAAGTGCGTGTGTGTTTTGTTTACATATAAATCTATAATTAAAATCAATTGTTGTCCGTTAGTCTTGCTAAAACTCTAAAACGGCTCGACCGATTTTTATGAAGATTTTGTGTGTGTTTGAATGGGTCCGTAGATGGTTTAGATTCACATTTGGACCCGGTAGGTGGCGCTATTGTCGAGATCTAGAAATCACCAGCGCAAAGCCGGGACGGATCGCTAGTCATTATAAGTTAGAATAAACATTTTAAATTTTTTATTATATCTTATTCAAATAACTAATTAATTTCTTTAATCTAAGTATTTTTTTTCAATAATTTGATATCTGTCTTTACCTTGAGAGAATCCTAAGCTTTATAAAGTGATGACGATGAGCTAAAATATGATTGCTATTATGCTATCATGATATGCTGAATAAAAGAACTGAAAAGTGTTCTCCTAACAACGTTACTCGAAGATATTAATTTTAAGAAAATAAATGTCTGCTTACAATAACCAGCAAAGTTTTTCTTAAAATCAATATAAATTAAGACTGGAGCCACGGTCCGGGGCTATAAAGTACTCGAAACATCATAAATTTATAAAAAGTTACACAAAAGCAATAAAATAAACATAGATAATATTGAATGTTCAGTATTCGCGTATTTTTTTTATATTCTACTAAGCCAGCGCTTGTCTACGATCCCACCTGATGGTAAGTGGTGATGTAGCCTAAGATGGTGAAGCGCACTGACTTAACAAAAGCCTATTCACTCTTGCCTTGAAGACACCCACACTGTAATCGGATGGAAAGACAGATGCTGGCAACTTATTCCACTCCTTTGCTGTACGCATGATGAACGACGTAGCGACCCGTTTCGTTCTAATGCGTAGTAAGTCAACAACGGAACGATGGAGACTGGCCGAACGTCTGGTTGTCCGATGGTGGAAGGGAGAGGGAGGAATTAAATTGTGCAATTCTTGCGCACACTCTACGAAATGCATCCCGTAGAAAACCGAAAGGCTGGCTACTTTGCGTCTGTGTTCGAGGCTGGTAAAATTGGTTTTAACCAAATTCGGGTCACCAATAAGCCTCTTAGCACGCCTTTCCATTGAGTCTAAAGCTGCTAGGTGGCATTTTGCAGCACCAGCCCATATATGGCAGCAATACTCCATGCACGACCGGACTTGCGCTTTATATAAAGTAAGCAGCTGTCCCGGCGTGAAGTATCGCCGCACCTTTGCAAGGACTCCCAGCTTCCTTGCAGCTGTTTTGACCTTGGACTCAATGAACCGCCCGAAGTTCAGATTTGAGGATATCTCAAACCCTAACAACTGAAGGTGGTCGGTATGTTCCAGTGATACATTTCGGAAAGAAGGAGCCAAGGTGAGCTGGCTCCTTTTTGCAGTGAAGAGACACGCTTGTGTTTTGGAGGCGTTGAATTTTACAAGATTGGCATCGCCCCATTCGGAGACTGCCTATAGTGTGAGATTCACACGCTCTACCATAGCTTCTCTTTCGGACTGGATTTGATCCCGACTGGCCCGAGGACTTGCTTGGTATCTCTCCACAACTGTGCTATCGTCTGCATATCCATAGATACCGGGCATAAGCAGATCATTAATATGCAGCAGGAAGAGAGTTGCGGAGAGAACGGACCCCTGAGGAACACCGGCGTTAGTCGCCATAGGATCGGATGAGCAGCCATCGACGACGACCCGTAGAGACCGTTCACTCAGAAAGTCCTTTATCCATTCAATCAGATCAGGGGATAAGCCGTACGCTGGAAGCTTACCCAGAAGGATAGTGTGCCAAACTCTGTCAAAGGTCTTCGAGACATCAAGGGAAACAGCAAGTGCTTCCCCACTGTTCTCGAGTGCCTCGCCCCATACCTGTGTGGCATACGCTAGAAGGTCCCCAGCTGACCGATTTCGGCGAAACCCATATTGCCGGTCACTAAGGAGGTCATTCTGTTCTAGGTATGCCATTAAGCGGGCGTTCAATATACGCTCCATAATCTTGCAGAGAATGAAGGTAATTGAGATTGGCCGATAATTGCCAGGATCGGCACGGCTGCCTTTTTTTGTAACAGGCTGCACGTTGGCCAGCTTCCAGGATTTTGGTACTATTCCTGTCCTAAATGAGAGGCGGAACAATCGTGTCAGCACAGGAGACAATATATTGAATCATTATAAAAATATTATTAATATCTGATAAACCTTTTATAAGGAGTAACACTGAGGAGTGTAACGGTCGAATATATAAAAGAAAGTTCTTCCAAGTTTGACGACAGTTGCACGCGGTACACCGTGGACGATTCTTGAATGGACAATTCTTTGACAACTATCTAATTGAACAATACCACTAAATGCAAAGTTTAAATCTCACAGACTGGTAGTTGGTAAAGTGTTGGGTCTGCGCTCACCAATCTGCCTGCCTAGTGTGATTTGCAGCTTTGGCAGCGCTTTCAACGCGCCCATTCTTAGAAGACCTATGTAAAATTGTGACTTCCAGACGTCGAAGAGATAGGAAACCGTGAGAATGAGCCAAATAAATAAATATTAAGCTAGAAGAATGAATGAGGAAATTTATTAGAATGGGAGAAGAAAGACAATATAACTCGTCATATACGCCAGGGTTAATTCTGAGTCTGTTTTGGTAAGAAACACATGCAAACGAGATTCGAGGTTCTAATATATCGGATTAATTTGTTTAAGTCAGATGTTGCTACGCCTGAAATACGCTCAGTGCGGAGTATGTACGTGTGTGCTGTTCGCACCCTTTTTTTTTTTTTTTGCGGATGGAAATCATCTAATGACGCCTTTCGCTGTGGGTAGCGGAAGGGAGTGTCAGACTTTACCGACTAAAACCATCCGTGTTCCTTCAGTGCCCTTACGTTCCGGAGCCGCGTATCTCTTTCGAACAGCCCGCAGCCCCGGCAGGCGTCGCCCTGCGGGCCCCTTCACGCTGCTGACAGCTCTTTGAGGCGCGCGTGGAACAAAACGCGCCGTCGACACGGCCTGTCGTCGTTAGACGGACGGACGGCGAGCTACCCATTGCTCGCCGTCCACAGGTCCGCGCCTACGGTGGTCAGGGCCACGACGTAGCCCCCGACGCCCGGGCGTCTCCCGCGGCGGCCGGAAGGAAAGCTGTTGCTCTTCCTTCTCCCGCCCGCCACCTTCGCTAGCATCACTGCTTCGCAGAAGGTGGTGACGGCATCCCATTCCGTCTCGCCCGACCATGGCTTCGACCAGGCCGGACGCGAGAGGTCGCCGCCTATCGCCGCTACGAGTACACGGCGGTGCTCCGCCAAGCAGGGCACACTCCACGGTGTGCTCCACCGTGTCCTCCGGTCGATCCTCGCGGGAGCACCTGGCGTTTCCTCCCGCCCGATTCGGTGCAGGAACCTGACACACCGTGTCCGGTGAGGACCTGCGTCAGGCGGAAGGTGAGGACACCGTGGCGTCTCTCGCCACTCCTCAAAGAGGGTCTTATCGCCGCTAGTGGCGTGCCCAGCACGGGCTGCGACAGTCGCTCTCCATGTCGCCATGAGATCATGCCGAAGTCTGTCCGCTGCGCAACAACTTGCCGCGGCAGCGGTTTCGGCATAGGCCTGCCGCGCGCCATTCGTGCAGGCGCGAGGACTATCGCTCCAGATCCCATGGCGGCAATCCAGCAAGGAGGCTCGCCGCCTCGAGGGAGATCGTGCGGTAGCCGCGAACCATCTTTACGGCAACCACCCTTGGGGCGCGTTTAGGTGGTGGACGGCAAGCCGCGCCAAACCACGCGCCCACACCGGGGCCCTGTAAAGGCCATGGACCCACGATCCCCGCGTAGAGCCTCCGGTAGGAGGCGTTTGGCCCCCAGGTTCGGCAGGAGCCGCCTGAAGGCAGCCCCGGTCCGTTCCAGTTTGGGAGCCAAACGTCGGAAGTGCTCAACGAAGTTCCATCGGCCGTCGAGGACGAGTCCTAGGTGCTTCATCGTCGACTCGACGCCGATGGATACCCCCTCCACCATCACTGAGGATCCCAGTGGTGGCCTGTTCCGAGACCATGGAAGTGCATGGCCTCGGACTTGTGCAGAGCCACCTCGAGACCCAGTTGCCGGATCCTCTCAACGACTATCGCAGCCCTGCGTGTCATAGTTTCCGCCGCCGCCTCGTACGACCCCTGTGCCAGTACCAGCGTGTCGTCAGCGTAGCAAACCACGCTGACGCCGGCAGGGAGGTCGGCGCGCAGCACCCAGTCGTAACCGATGTTCCACAGGGCGGCCCCAGAACCGAACCCTGTGGGACACCGCACGACATCTCTCGCCGGTTCCACTCACCGTTTCGACCTGTAGATGACGGCCCTGTCCGTCAGATAGTCCCCGACTATACGACGATAGGTCACCCCGGATACCCGAGTGCCTCCCAACAGCCCAGGGCATGGAGTTGAAGGCGTTGGCGATGTCGATAGACACCGCCAATACAACCCCCGCCACTGCATCCCCGTCGTGAGGGCTCTCACGCGCATGATGGCGTCCACCGTAGCGCTCTTGCGGAAACCAAACTGGTGTTCCGCAAGATCCGGCCCCGTCCCGCAAGGTGCTCGGCGAGGCGGTTTGCAATTACTCTTTCAAAGAGCTTGCCCACCTCGTCGAGCAGCACCACGGGCCGGTATGCGGACGGAGAGTCCGCAGGGCGCCCCGGCTTCGAATGAGGACCAGCTTCCGTCTTCCAACGAAGGGAATTGGCCTCTCCAAGCATGCGCTTAGGAGCCCCTCCAGTCGGGGCCCGAGAGCCCCGAGGCCAGAACCCAGGCTTGCCAGGCAAGCCATCGGGTCCCGGCGGTATTCCTGGCCTTGAGCCTACGTACCGCCACCTCAGGTCTACCCCGGTCCCTTCCGGGATGTCGTCGTCGTCGTCCTGGTGGTCCGCTTCCGGCACCGCAGGTGGCGGAGCCATAGGCGGGCGGATGTTCGCGCGCGCGCAGGGAACAGAGCGCTCACCACATCCTCCACGAGCTGAGGCCGGAGACTCTGCGTCAGCGAAAGGGTGAGTTTATCCCGCACCATCTTGTAAGGCGCCCCACGGATCTCTATTGAGAGTCTCCAGCATCTCCTCACGGCCCGATCCCGCCCGCAGGACAGCTCTCCGAGGGCGGTCTTCGCCGCTCTGTATCCCTCGTACAGCTCCGCCTCATGGCTGCCGCATTCGGTGAACGAATGCGGAGCCTGCGATGCCTGGCGTAGGCTGTGCGCGGCGACACACGCCCGCGCAGAGACGTCAGCTCACGCGACCACCAATACACCTGACGCCGGGCACTTCCTGGCCGGACGCGGGCATTGCCACGTCACATATCTCGGACATGGCTCCTGGAACCACCCTGCCTCATCATTGACGTCGGCAGGCCTGTCCGGTGATGACCCCAGGCCTGCACGATCGAGGCTTCCAGGAGGAGCTCCCGGTCCAGCTGCTTCAGCGCCCAACGCGGACCACTGGGGCCTGTAGGACTGGCGCTCGAGGGCTGGGTGGAGACGTCAAACCGGATGTACCGGTGGTCGGAGTAGGTCTCCACCCTCCATGACCCGCCAGTCAATGGCACGCGGCGACAGAGCGGGGCTAGCGAACGAAATGTCCACCACCGACTCGCCCCGCATCCGCACACACGGGACGGAACCCCGATTTAGGACGACCAGGCCTGTCTCCAGAGCCCAGTCTTCCACCATCCTACCCCGCACATCTGTACGACGAGAACCCGCCAAGTTCTTGGCATTGAAGTCCCCGAGGACAAGTACGGGAGGGATAGCTTCCGACGACGACTGCTCTCAGCTCTGCAAGAGAGTGTGAAACTCGAGAGAGATCGGTTCGGGAGAAGTACACCCCACAATGACGAACTCCCGAACCGTGCCGCCACGCACCCTGACCCCTCCTGACACCTTCAAGGGTCGGGGTACCGGCGGCGGCTGAAGAAATGATGGCCACTGAGCCGTTAAGGTCCGCCACCCAGTCCTCCCTAGGCCAGACAAAATACGGCTCAGCGACCACAGCGATAAGATCGACCACTGCGCCATGCCTGGAGCAACAGATCCTGAGCGCAGGCGCAGTGGTTGATATTCGCCTGGAGGAAGCTTAATGGGGCCGTTGTAGGCATTCCATTTCAGCTTCCTCCACGGGGCGCCTCTCTGCGGGCGTCGGTGTCGCGGCGGCGGCGGCAGCGACAGCGACAGCGGCGGCGGCGGCAGTCGCGACCGCGGCGGTGGCCACAGAGGCGGTGGCGGCGGAGGGCCCTCCCCTACCCGCGGCCTTGGCCTTGGCGGGTGGCACGCAGGCCCTGCTTCCGGCCCGGTGATCGGCTGGCCTGCCGGCCGCCGCACATGCATCACAGTGCGGCGTGACGCAGCAGGTCGCCGATATGTGTCCGGGCTGACAGCAGCGGAAGCAAAGGCCACTGCGGTCAACCTCCGAGGCGCATTTCACAGATACGTGGTGCCCCACGAGACAGCGGTAGCACCTCAGAGGTCTGGGCTCCAGCAGCTTAACCTGCGCTGAGACCCAGCCCACCAGAAGCCTTCGGCCCTCCACTATGGTTTTGGCTGCCGTAACAGGGCAGCACACCGTGGCGGCATGCATACCCTGTTGGTCCGGGCGTATGGCGCCTGACCTGATCTGGTCAGTAGTGCACCCCCCGGACCTGGCGACGGCGGCCACCAACTCCTCCTCCGATACCGAGTCGTCCAGACACCGATGCGCAGGTCTGCGCGTCTGACGGGCCTGGACACTCGGGCCTCGTCCGCGTCCAGGGACGCTCTGAGCTTCGCAGCCAGGCGTCCGCGGTCGCGCCACTGGATTCCCGGATTTCCAGCATACGGGCCCCCGTCTGGGTGACTTTGAGCCGGAGGCCCCCGGTGATCCCGAGCTCCCCGAGATCCACCGCCTCTTTCGCCTTCGCGAGCAGATCGCGGTAGGTAACGCCCTTCTTTTCCGCGTCCGGCTGTAGTGTAATCACTACAGCTGCGGTCTTCGGGGCGCGGAGCCTAGCCGCGATCTTGCGCGCTCTGAACTGGCGCTGCCGCTCCTGCTCTTTGGCCTTTTTGGCTGCCTTCTTCCCCTTATTTTTGTCCCCGACCACCTGCCAACCGGCTTCAGCCGCGGGAGGTGTAGGGAGCTGCGGGGGCGGTGGCGGCGGCGGCAGCTGGCTTGCCGCTGGCGCTGGCACATTCGCCGCAGGCACTGGGGCTGGCGCAGCCACCACCTGTGCTGCCGCTTTGCCCTTTTTTGCCTTCGCCTTGCCTCTCCTTCCGTTGCCGGCTTAGCGGAGCCGGTTCAGCCGGTACCGGTTTGCCGGAGCCGGCTTTTCAGGGGAGGAGGGGCAACTGCAGCCCCGCCCGAAGGCTGGCTGGACGGCCCCGGCTTGGATGCGGCAGCTGTGGCCGCCGCGTACGAGACCGTTGCCGGCCTCGCCGCCGTCTTATTTGCCCCTAGGGGGGGCCGCAGGACGATGCCCTCCAGCACGGAGAACCGGTGCTGGAAGGCAGCCAGCTCCTGCCGGACCAGGTTCAGAACCTGGTTCTCCATCGGCACGGGCTGGCTTGGGCGCTGCGTCTGGGGCGCCGCGCGAGAGGCAGGCTCACGTAGACTGGCCAGGTCTGCGCGGAGCTTCTCATTCTCCTTCTGGAGAGTCTCCATGGCGGACGTCAGGCGGGCCACGTCCGCCCGCAGCTCCGCTACCTCGTTTGCCTTAGGCTCGGCCCCAACAAAGTTGGCCTCCGCAGCCGCCATGATGGAGGCGGAGGCCGCGGGATGGCCTTTAACTTTGAGGAGGCCTTTTGCTTGTGGGCCACGACCTTGATCGCGGCCTCCACCTCCTTTACGAATCTGGCCTTACGCTCCACCTCGGAGCCGCCAGTCGCATCCGTCTCTTCGCCTGATACCCGAGCCGTATCGCCCGGGTGGCGCCCCTCCTCGGCATGCTTTGCCGCTTGTTCGGCCCTCTGATTGTCAGAGGGCCCCCTCCCCTTGCCTCTCAGCCCGCCCCGCCTGTTGGTGGGGATTTTCCGGGCCGAAGCCTCCTCTTCACCGGCTGACGACCCCTGGTCGCCAACCCGCCTGGACCGCTTGCGGAGGAACTTACTGGTCTCCGCGGTCCCAGGCTCCACGCGTCGGGAGCTCTCTGAGCCTCCCACGCTGCTCGATGCGGCGTCGGACTCTGTCCCCGTATCGTTCCTCCTCTCCTCTATGTTGCCGTTGTCGGCGGTTTTGGTTTTTTGTTTTTCCATATTTGTACCCACGAGTATGGGAGTAATTAAAGGTCCACCTTGGCAGTGACCCCTTACCAAGGTAAGCAGATTTAGAGGATTTATTACTCGCCAGGGGGTCTGCAGGTACCCTGGCGAGGAGCGCACTATCGACTGATTTGTTCGTAGAACCCCGTCAGCCATCCATCCCCTCGCGGTGCGTCGCCGCTTGAGATTCGGGGTAACTTTTTATAGAGGTTTTCTCCCTCGCGGTCCGGGCGGTTAAGCCAAGACCCTCGGTCCCAATCAAAGCCGCGAGACATGATCCACGACACTTCGATACTGGGATTACGAGACCGGCGGTGACAGCAAAGGATGAATCCTTCACAGTCTGCCCGGAGGCAGGGTAAGTGCACACCGAGCCCGCCCTCACTCCTCTGCTATGCCCTCTGCTGATCAGAGGGTCACGCAGTGGAACGCGCCGTTGGTCCGGGACGAACCCCGCCCATGTCAGAATAATTAGCCGCGGCAGTAACCCTCCCCAAGGAGTAAGAATTTCTTCTCATTTCTCGAGGAAGATTACTGCCGCGCCCAGGGTGCACCGGCCTAGTAGCTGCTCTTCCCTCCAGACGTATCTAGAGGGACCCGCAACTACCAGGCCCACGTGGAGGACTTCTGACTTCGCACCCGCTGTTCGCACCCTGCGCTTGAATGTCTCACTACTAGGGTTGTAGATATTTTTCTCAAAAATATTTTCAAAACGGACTCTGCGCATGCGGTTAGCCCGCGTGTCTCGCAAACGTTCAGCACTGCTCTAAAATAAAACTAAATTCATACCAGTTAAAAAACCAATAATTATGCCGAACGCAGTGTCATCTACCTGATATATGTATTTGTTAACATGTTACTGACTCTGCGTTAGTTTTATATTCATAATGGTCTCCAAACCGAATTTCTGTTACGGCATCCTGTCTCATCGGAGAGAATTTTAGTGCACGATTGTGTGCGCAAACGCAGGTGCACTCTCTACTCCCTCACACTCATAGTCCGATATGTCCGGTCCAGTATAGATAACATCTTCGTTTTTTTCACTGAGTGCTTCTGCATAGTTGCCTATACTGGTGTGACACTACAATATCTCCTATACAGTTGATAGCTACCAACAAATATTTAACAGTGGTATAAATCAGCTAGGGTTTAGTTTTTACTTAGACAATTTTTGGGATACAAAACGAATAATTTTAGGCGGTATTTTTAAATGACCAATATTTAAAAAACCCAAACTTTTTTGGTTTTCAACCGTTTAAACCGTTTGAAATATGTGTCATATTATTAAAAGTAGACCCTAAAACTAATAAAAATCTGCGTCATTCTTTCAACTTAGGCCATTATTAACTCTATTGTTATTATATTCTACTCGTAGTAAATAAATTCATGATAGGAATTTATATCAGAATATGGCAAATAAGCAATTTTCAAACCTAATAACACTATGTTATACAGGTCAACTAAAATGAGGTCACGACGCAAAGCACTAACCATCTGCCGCCCAAATATCGCCCCGTCGGAATTGGGCAATAACTTGACATCGACATTAATGTCATCTAATTCCCATGTTGTTAACTCTGCTTAATCTAAGCGCGCAGATGTTTGTGATGTCTGTAATATTGTTGAGTCAGTTTAAAATATACTCCATGTGTATATTCAATGGTTTTCCTTTTATTGAGTTGAATATTTTCAAAATAAAGTATCAAATGTGCATTGTACGCGTAGAAAAAAAAATAACTGAAATCTTACACCATAACAACTTCTTGTTACCCAATTTATTACTTGTGTTAAGTGTCGTATACATATATCTGAATGAAGAAAACTAATTCACTTACTCTCTAGAAATAAAAGAGCCTTTTTCTCTTTTCTAGCTCTTTAAACTTAGGAATCTAGTCACCACTCACACCGTTACACCGTTACGGCCTATTAAAAGTCCACTGCTGAACATAGGCCTCAGAAGAAAATGTATGGAATTTTCTACTCACACGCTTTACCATTAAATAATCTTGGCGCATTATTTCACGCTGAAAGCATTAATTCACATAGCCATATGAATCCAACTAGGAACGTCGATATATTATCAACCTCAACGGTGTCCTTGCGTTAATGATATTTTGGGCTTCATGTAAAAAAAGTGCTGTTCTCTGTGCGTACTTGGCACTATATTGCAGGCAGTAGAGCCCAGAGATAATATACAACTTTTTAACCATGCTCAACAAACGAGAAGATTTTGAAGATTCGACGCGTATGTTTTTTAATGTATATTACTGATTTTTCTGAATCGGCTAAATCAATTTAATTTAATTTAATTGATTCATTATTACTAAATAACTAATACTTCATGAGCGGTCCCATATAAATTTAAAGAAAAATTCCATCTTTAAGGGTGGGAAAATAGGGCATGAATATTTTAATGTTATTATTAAGACGATATTCTTTTTTTTGTCTTTATTTAATTCAAGTTTTTACTTTGAACTTGTGATATTCCTTATACCACTAAAAATTAAACTTTTATTAAAAACCGTCTAAAATACAAAGTAATTTTCACATAATATCTTCCAAAGTCAGGACTTTTATTTATTAAATATATAACACACTTCGATGCACCTCTATGTTAAAATACGATTGCCTCATAAAGTAGATATTTTACAAATTTGCGATGCTTAGCAGGCAGGTTGGAATCCACTGTTTTTATTATTTTGAGCTATTATAAGGAAGATGATTACTACGGTTACTCTCTGCCGTCTCTTGACACCCATGGAGTGTCAAGTAATTGTGGATTCTCTTACACTGTGAACTGATAACGGTTGTTACGAATAATTAATTATAATAAAAATTACATAGTGTGGACATTCTACGCCTAATTTTTCAGGAAACGAGGTTGAAAACTCAGCATTGCAAGATAACATTAATGTCACCTCAAATAATTTAAAATTAAAAATTTTGTACAACCGACTTCAATATAAATTATTAAGAATAACTCAAAAACTATTGGTCATCACCAATTTATATGGGACCACATGAGAATCGCCAGCTTTCAAATATAAAAAGAGTCATTGAAATCGGTTTACCCAGAAAAAAGTTATGAGGTAACACACATGACAAAACAAAAAAGAAAAATACAGTCGAATTGAGTACCTCCTCTTTTTTGAAGTCGGTAGAAAATAAGTGACTTCCCTAATGCTAATATATTTATTTATTTATTATGTAATAGGTTTCTCGGAAACGGCTCTAATAAACATTTATGTAAATAGATGTCACGCCTAATAAGATTATATTTTCGCGCTAAGTTTGCGCTGGCAACGCTGACAGCGTGTTTTAACAGAAACAGATTTTAACAGAATCAATATCACTTTATGCCTTTTTATATAATAATTAAATGTTCGCGTCTTTGGGATGGCTCTTGAGCCAGTCGCACTAACCCCTCTAGTTTCTGGTAAATAAACTAATGATACTTAAAAAGGACATAATCTTTCACTGGTCTCATGAGCAAGAATATGCTTTCAATCAATTTAAACAAAAGTTAGCATCGGTAGTTACGAAAAAAGTTACTTTTGTCGTAACTACCGATGCTTCTAATTAAGCTGTTGGCGCAGTTTTGTCTCAGGCGAGATTGGAAAGGATAAACCTATCGCCTATGCATCTCGTACCTTAAATAAACAAGAAGGAAACTATTCGACTACAGAAAAAGCGATTATTGGCAATACTCTTCGGTATTAATACTTTTCGACCATTTCGGGTATAAATTTAAGATTGTTACAGATCATCGCCCTCTTACATGGCTTTTCAATGCCAAAGATCCAGGCGGACGTTTGCTCAGATGACGATTAAAATTAGAGGAATACGATTATGAAATCGTTTACAAGCCAGGTAGAATTAATTCAAATGCGGATGCTTTATCTCGTAATCCAGTAAACGCTATTACACATTCTAAATTAAATAAAACTACATATGAACAATTTTTTAACAAACAATTTACAAAATCAATTTCTAATGATACACAAATTGAAGAGCATAATCAAAGTTTATATTCTGCAAAACAAAAAACAATTGCGTGTCCAGTCTCTCTAGACTTTGATTACTCTATGCCAAACTGTGAACAGCTATTGTCTGTCAATGACAAATAATACGACCGAGTTGTTATCAGCGGAACGCGAACCTGAAACCGTACACTCGGTCGACTCTAAGAATAAAACATTTTACTTTCTTTACACTAAAGTTCGTCATTATGATGAGACAAGTTATAAGACAATTTATAATTTATTACGTAAGTTTAGGGACCAAATTATTTCTAAAGATAACTATGATACTGAGATAGCATTATCTGATTTTCGGAACCATTTACAATGTTAGTATACTTAAAGATTTACAATATTATATCTTATATTTTCCATGGTACAAATATTAAGGTTCACATATACAAGAATCGAATACAATACCCTTCTCCAGCCGAGATTCCAAACATTTTAAAAGAAAACCACGGGACTACCGTAGCTGGTCACCCAGGTATAAAACGCATGTATAGTAGAATTAAATCTTTATTTTATTGGAAAAATATGCATGCAGACATAGAACGCTTCGTTAAAGATTGTAAACTATGTCAAATTAATAAGCCGTTGCGCACTTGTAAAAGGCACCCATGGTCATAACGTCCTCAAGCACGAAGCCGTTTGAAAGATTAGCGCTAGATATTGTCGGTATTCTACCTGAAGCGAGTCTTCAAACATTTAAATACATACTAACGCTCCAGGATGACTTAACCAAATTTTCTTGCGCCTATCCAATGATTACTTCGATAACTATTGAAGTCGCGCGTAATCTCATTCATTTTATTTCATCATTTGGGTTTCCTAAAATGATTCTAACTGATCAAGGTTCATGCTTTACTTCAGAGTTATTTAAGCAATTGACTAGCATTCTTAAAATAAAAAATATCTTCTCGAGTCCATACCATTCCCAAATGAATGGCGCATTAGAACGTAGTCATGCTACACTTGAAGAATAATTAAAATCATTTGTAAATGATAACCATGACGATTGGCACTGTTATCTTGCTGCTGCAATTTTATCTTACAATACCACTCCACATTGTACTACTGAATTTACTCCTTTTAAATTATTATACGAATATACAACCTATCACGAGTACATTCGCGCTCTACAATATAGAATGAAATACTCCCGCGAAAAAGCTTTAGAAAATATAAATAAAAGCAAAGAATCTTCAAAAAATTGGTACTACGATGCCTCTTCGCGAGAAAAATCTTATAAAGTAGGTGATTTAGTCTATATTAAACAGCACCATAGGTTGCGCAGGGCCCAGTCTCCAATTTGGAAGGGATCTTTTAAAATTATTAAGGTTAGCGGCAAAAAGAATGTTACTGTATGCATAAATAGGAAACACGTAAAATACCACATTAATGAAATAATACCAGCGTAAATTATGTAATAATTGTTTCAGATTTCTCCTCCGATCAAGTTATTCAGAACCGATTGAACAAATTATTCATAGTCCAGGTTTATACTTCGATCTGACTTCTATGGCATACTTCTACAACGATTATTGGAATGTAGTAATCTATGTGGAAATAATACCTATAAGGCTTTATTTAAATAAAATTGATCAATTGATTTCGAGCATGTCTAGTTTTTGTGAGAAGGCTCAGAATACCGCGGTCATTACTATAGATTGCAAAGATATTATAAAACCATTGGAAATTTTAATTAACGCTAATTATCTTAAATATGACTCGTTATCACATATTATTTCCGAAAATCCTATTAACCGTTTTAAAAGATCTCTTGAATTCGGCGGTGAGATTCTTAAGTTCTTCTTTGGTATATTAGACGCCAATGACGCCAGAAAATACGATGAAGCTATTTCTACTTGTCAGCATAATGAAAACGAGATATATTCATTAATGAAAGACAACATACACGTTGTTCAATCAACCATCAATAATTTTAATGTTTGCATTCGTCAATTATCGGTAGTAATTTTAGAATTTTCAGAAAATATGTAATTTAGTTTTTCAATTTCTTTATTCAATCTAATTTCATTATTATGTAAATAATAATGAAATTAGATTTATAAGATTTCATATAATATTATTATTTAATATTATTTAATGAATATTATTATTTCATTAATATTATATTTTAAATAATATTATTATTTAATATTATTTAATGAAATTAGATTAAATAAAGAAATTGAAAAACTAAATTATATTTTCTGAAAATTCTAAAATTACTACCGACTTAATTAGTTCAGCAAAAATAAATTCCATTTTTAATGTGATTGAAGGTTCACTGCTATCGGTTTCAAATATACTAGACACAATTTTAAACTCTATTTTATTTGCAAAATCAAATATTATCCATCCTATGTCTTAACCCCCACTAAGTTATTTAAAGAACTTTCTAATAGCAAAATGAGCAAAACTAATGTGACATTTCCCATTTCCTTATCATAAGAGAATATACATACAATCATTGATCTAGCTGAATTAACTTCGTATTACTATAATAATAAGATAGTATTTGTTATAAGAATTCCTTTAATTAACCCTATTAAGTTTAGTGTTTATAAGATTTTACCATTACCTACACAACATGATAAGCATAATTTACAAACTTATGTTCTCATTCATCCTTCCAAGCTGTATGTAGTCCTTACGGATGATATATTAAATTGCGCATTGTTTGATAGCTTAAGGAATGTAAAACGTTAATCATAAGTTATGATATGTTTGTCGCCTTCTGTTTTGTCCACAATTAATAATCCAACCTGTGAAACTCAACTCTTGACTGAAGTAATTTTGTCACTTCAGAAATATGCGATTCGAAAATAATATATGGCAATGTTAATTTATGGCAAAAGCTTAGTGATGGAAAATTTATTTATGTTCAGTCTAAGCCGAATAAATTGACTATTAAATGTACAAACGATAATAAGATTTCGGATTATACCGTACAAGGCACTGGAATATTATCTTTAAAAAATGATTGCGTTGCATATTACCAAACATTGCAATTTCACCCATAGCATAATTATAAGGCTGTCCTGCCTAGCCAAATATCAATCGATTTTAACATAGTTGAAGGTGATTGTTGCAAATACAATTTATTAAACCACAATTTTAATGTTCTAACCCCAATTAAGCTAACGGATATTGACTTGGAATCGTTAAAATTAGCGTCATATAAATTAGATAGTTCAAAGAATCAAATTCATCAAGCCGAGAATCAGCCCCATATTGTTAAATACGGGCATTATTATTCAACGCTTACTTATATTGTAATTGCCAGTATTCTTAGTTATATACTTTATAAGATATATAATAAATGCTTTTCAAATTGTTGCAAAAGTTCATCTTGTTGCATCCAAATATATAATAAAAAATGTAATAAAAATGATACTAATCTTAACACTTCTATTGAATTAACAGATATTTCAGATGAATCAATTGAATGCGACAAGAAATCGATTATTAGTCTCCCAGAAATAGAGATTAATAAAAACAAGGACAAGGTTAAATTTAGGAAACTTAACAGAGTGTCTTCTAACCGGAATTTAAGCAGTTATTATTAAAGATTAAAACTTATTAATTACCTTTCAAAGTTATTTTAATATTTCTTAACATGTTTCTTGTTATCAATTAATTAATATTGTTAATATGCTTAATAACGATTAAAATTTGTGAATTTCTTTTCAAAGTTATTTTAATATTTCTAAACATGTTTTAGTTATCAATTAATAATAGTTATTAATATTATTAAATAACAATTAAAATTATGAATTTCTTTTCAAACATTATTTTAATATATTTAAACATGTTCCTTAGTTATTAATTGATTAATACA
This sequence comes from Parnassius orleans, assembly GCA_029286625.1. Taxonomy (NCBI): domain Eukaryota; kingdom Metazoa; phylum Arthropoda; class Insecta; order Lepidoptera; family Papilionidae; genus Parnassius; species Parnassius orleans. Next base: position 257,578 of record JAGSMP010000009.1, read on the forward strand.
ATTATTTTACTTTATAACGTAACGATTAAAATTCATTTATTTATTTATAAAGTTTTTTATATTCCTTATTATTATGTTTCTTAGTTATAAATTGATGATTGTCAATTAAAATAAAGCATTAGCTATTGCAATTGTATCTGTTAAAATTATTTTTATTGTTGAATGATTTTACTGTATTCGAGTATTTTAATATTTTATTGTATCAATTTAGGATCTTGACTTTATTGTATCCTACGTTTATCTTAAAGGATAAGCCTCCGTCTTAAGGGGGGATGTTATAAATTAATTTATTACGTCTTAAAATCGTCTTAATCATTAAAGTTATAGGAGAATAATGTATGGTGAATTTCTTCTTCTAAAGAAAAGTCTGCAACATTCATATTTAAATTAATTAAATTGAATTGAATTTCTTAATTAATTCAATTTAATTACATCCATAGAATTGTCAGTAAAAGGATTATAGTCTATGTTGGTATTTTATTAGTTTCAACACAGTAATTTAGTAAATAATAATAATATACGACTAACGATAACCAGCTTACTTAGCTGGCCATCATGGCGGATCACTCTACGCACCAAACTGTTGCAGATATGAGAGTTGTAGCTCTCCGCAACAATTTTCAGGTTGGTGTTGGGGATATCTCGCACCCAAAGATCAGCGATGCTATCTTTTAAAAAAATATGGCATTAAAACCATAGCCATTATTAAGTGCTAACATTCAGATGTGTTACAGCTGAGGGGCAACTTCAAAATCATTCGAAAAATATTATTATATTGGTCGCGCAACGTATCCACAGATCTTTCGGTATGATGGACCCACAGATTCCCCGTGTAAAACACTTTCTCAGTGAAAAGTGTGATTTTACACATATACACATAAACACTCACGCCTGTCATCCATAGGGGTAGAAAGAGAATACGGGCTTCCATTTGGTACGATCCTTACACATACTCGTCGATTAAGGGTACTCTTAAACTGTGATTTTAATTTGTTCAATACAGCGGGGGAATCTACGAGCCAACATATTACCACGGACGGCTAGAGCGAAAAGCTCCCTTTCTATTTTTTTTTTGTTGTATACATCATCCTTAAGGTCGTCGGTATGAATATGCCCTAGATATTTGAATTTAGATACTCTATTTATGCTCAAGTAATTTATGGTAATCATATGTGAGTTAACAGCACATTTACCGCTGGCCTTAGAGATCATGTACTCAGTTTTTTTAAATTATAAGTAAGCCCATGCGCCGCCACATAGGTCTCACAAATTCTTAGCTTTTCTCCAAGAACCTCCATTGTATGGCTGAGTAGTACCAAGTTATCCGCGTAACTGATTTTATTGGTGCTGCCTTTTACACTCTTCTACACCCCACTCTCATGCTGCTCAGCTCTACTATGACTATATGGGGCTATTAAATATGTATGCCAACGACCTCATAGTTACCTATTACCTATATATACAATAAGATTAACATGCAGTAACAAAACAAAAAGCTTGAAAGATACACGTAGTAAAACTTAAGTTTATATGATTTGTTTGTGTAACTATCACATAATCTATATTGATCATTTTCTACATTTTACCCAGATTAATACAGTCTACACCAAAATCTTTTGGACCAGTAGGTTAGTTTTTACAAGTGCCTTTCTTACACAAAAAATAACTCCACGCAAATTCTAATGAGAAGATATACTCAAAAGCTTCAGTCACTCAGCCGGAATTATTTAATGCAACCCATGCGAGTAATTATGATTCTTATATAATTCGTAGTTATTTTATAAAAAAAATTACCGTGTGGTGGTGGTGTAAGAGAATTCATCACCCCTTTACGATCCGTGGGTATCGTAAGAGACATTACTATGGGTAATCCCATAAAGATCTTTTGGCTTTCGACAAATAGCGTTATAACACTTTATTTGCTGTAAGTATTTATTATTTTTGATGTTGATTCTCGTGCGTGTTGTATTCACCTATAATAGTTTGGAGCATTTAAAGGAATACCCTTTCTACGTAGGTATGTAAATTATAATTTTAACAATGTATACAGACGTTGGTGACGCTTTAATAAAAAAAAAACACTCTTTTTACACCAGGCATAAACCAAAACGGCGGCAAGTAGCAGCGTCAAATATGCGAGTCTGTTAACGCGATCAAATTCCCACCTACCAAGCATAACATTAAGGCAAATCTTCTTTACAATGGGTGAGACTTGGGTCTCGTTGTAGAGAGGATAGACATCATGGATCACTGACAATGTACTTTTAAGAGCTAATGAAGAAGAAGAATAGGACGCCTACAGTTAGTACCTATGTTAGATATATTGTAACATAATACAAACAGCTTCAATTACTTTAATTAAACAAATTTGGAAACCCGTAAACTCTCTTAGCGTCCATTAAACTTTAACGCCGGGGTTGAATTCCATAGACACTGTAATTTAGCTATTAAGTTATTTATACCAACTTGCCGTGACCCCATTCCTTAAAAATTTTGTGATTTAAAGCTGAATACAAAATCTTTAATTAACTTAATAAATTGTACAAAAATTTAATATGAAAACAAAACTTAAACTTCAATCAAAGATAGAGAGACGCGCCAAAGAAGAAAGTTTCCTAGAGTTTTTTTTTTAATAGTAAAACTGTTACAAACGAGCACACAGTCCACCTGGTGGTAAGAGGATAAATACTGTGGCCCATAGACATCTACATTTATTATTAAAATGCCTCGTTTCTAGTAAAAAAGGTCTCCGGTTCACAACACTTACCATACGAATCACAGCAGCATTAAGTAACATTAGTGTAAAGTTGTGTTATTTTTTTATATATCTTCAGGTTAAGGTAAACATAGCTATAGGCCAATGTTCTTTTTTTTAAGATTCCTTGATGCCTGATAAAATATTGTATTATGTTGTAAAAGTTACATACTATAGTCATTAGTCATTACAATATACATTTTTTATTGTATTTTTTCCAGTATATTTCTCTTTTCTCTGGTAGACCGTGTGCTGTTATCTATAGATGTCAGCAATCGGCAACCTAAGTATATAACTGCAAGACTTCAAGATGCTGTAAGTTGATATATGCGTAGATCGGAACAAAAATTAATAATTTTAACTATGACATTGGGACGTCAAACACCTCAGTGCCCCGTGACCATGGGTGCTGTAAAGTGCTCGAAACGTCGGGAATGTGAAATAAGTTAATATACACGATAAAATCCGTAAAAACTAGTTTTATTGTAATGTGTAGTGTTCGCGTAAATAATCGTCATATAAGCAATCGGAAAATAGCACACGGCTGTATGCTAATATCTATAGATACCCGCACACAGATAGATTTAAGCATACAGCCTACCTAAATAAGTAGGATATTTCTCTAATTCATAAACGTTTCGTTTTATATTTACAACGTTGATAACAGCTGCGAGACTGTTGACATAATGAATTATATTAAATGTAAAACTAACACTGATGTGCGACCAGAGAAAGTAAATATGAAATTCAAAAAGTACTATGGAGCTTACAAATGTATGATTCCAAAGGATAAATTACCTGTTTTTATGGATGAAAATCTATAGCCCACTGGAGTATCTTTCCGCAGATTTATTAGGTTCAATAAGCCGAGTAATCTAAATGAAAGTAGTCAAGTAGCCTATCTTTATTTAAAAAATATGGTGAATAATGATGTTAGGGATAACACAACAATCAAGTTGATAAGCTTTAATTGTAAATCTTTTAAAAGATCAGCAGACTTTGTAAAGTCTTTGAGTGAAAGGGCGGACATAATTGCACTCCAGGAGACATGGCTCCTGCCTCATGAGATTCCTGACTTGGATCAAGTAAATAAGGATTTTTGTTTCTTCGGGAAGTCTGCGGTTGATACAAGCAAAGGAATATTGCGAGGACGGCCTTATTGCGGTGTCGGCTTACTATGGAGAAACCACGTGTTTGTCTCTGTATCTGTGGTTCCGTGTATGAGCGAGCGTATTATTTCTATTAAAGTATGTGTGTGCCTACGGACGAGCAAGACAATCTGGTAGAATTTGTTGAGTGTTTAAGTAAAATATCTGCAATAGTTGATAATGAGAATATTGAAACTATGTATGTGTTAGGAGACTTTAATGCTCACCCAGGTACGTTGTTTGGTAAGGAAATGTTAGAATTTTGTCTGAAACAAAATTGGTTTACAGCCGATATTACGAAGCTAGGAATTGAATCATGTTCCTTTATGAGTGATGTACATGGTGGTTTTCGTTGGCTTGACCCCTGTTTAACAACTCAGGCCGCATGGAAGTCAGTAGTCACAATTAAAATTCATAAGGACGTTTATTGGTCAGACCACTTTCCATTAGAGGTGCAGTGTGATCTCACAATGGTTAAGCGTAGACCACTGTCAGTTCAGGAATATATAATCAATAAATTAAAATGGGGTGAGCGTAATTTGAACCAAATTTACATATATGGCAAATATTGTAACGATAAATTAAGAGAAATCAATTTCCCGTATGAACTAAGTCAGTGTTGTGATATTTTAGCACATCGATCTGTGATAGATAAATTACATATGTCCATTATTAATACTTTGTGTGAGGCCTCTAAGTACAGTTACGACAGTGATCGCGACCGGCAGATAGTCAGAAAGCGTGGTCGACCTATACTGGGGTGGAACTGGCACGTGCGTGATGCTCACCGGGATGCTCGACAAAAATTCCTAAATTGGATCTGGCATGGGAAACCGTGTGGTGGGTATTTTTATAATGATATGATGGAATCTAAAAGAGTATTTAAACGAAAACTTAAGTTTTGTCAAAATAATCAGGACCAAATCAAGATGAATAAACTAGTGTATCAACATAGGAATAAAGATTTTCGTGGGTTTTGGAAGCATACGAAGCAGTTGAGTCCTAGAACAGGTACCCAGTAAGCATTGGGGTGTGAATGAGCCGGCGAAGATAGCCAATCTTTTTAAGAGTCAGTTCCGGGTTCAGTCTTCTTTACAGTCACCTGTTGAAGTCCATGCTGTGGTTCATCACCAGATTGGTGCACCAACTCATGTGCCCGATCGCATCACCGCTAGGGACATCACTGTTTTGGTAAATGGCATGATTGGAGGAAAGTCACCAGGTCACGATTGCCTTAGCATCGAGCACTTTCAGCACGCTGGACCGCACTTACCTAGACTGCTGGCGCTCTTTTCACCCTATGCATGAGGCACTTTTATTTGCCGGAAGAGCTAATGAGACGGTCATGGTTCCGATTTTGAAAACAAAACCGGCGATATTTCGGATATGTGCAACTATCGGCCCATTTCATTAGCGACAACTGCGGCTAAGATACTTGACAGTGTACTTGAGAGACAGTTAAAAGTACATATTTAGTTAAACGATGCACAATTTGGTTTTAGACCAAATCTATCCACTGAGTGTGCAATACTGTCGCTGAAGTATATTGTGGGGTATTACACTGTAAGGAATACGCCAGTGTACGCGGCCTTCCTGGATCTTTCAAAGGCTTTCGATCTTGTCAGGTATGACATTCTGTGGGATAAATTGCGAAAGACTGGTCTACCCGTCTCGTACATTATCATTTTTAGCTATTGGTACGGTCATCAAATTAATCAGGTCAGGTGGTCTAATGCACTGTCGGACGAGTATAGGTTGGAATGCGGTGTGAGGCAAGGGGGTTTAACCTCACCTACGCTTTTCAATCTATATATAAATGGACTGATTCATAAACTCGGGAGTGCACATGTCGGCTGCTCTGTTGATGGACTCTGCATGAACAACATCAGTTACGCAGATGACATGCTGCTTCTGAGCCCGTCAGTCAGTGCACTCAGACGGCTTTTGATCATATGTGATTTTTATGCAGAAGCCCACGGTCTAAAATATAATGTTGCAAAGAGTGAGCTCATGGTGTTTAAGGTGGGCACGAAGAAACCTAATTCCGTACCACCTGTAACTTTAGAGGGTGTTGCACTTAAAAAAGTAACCGAATTTAAGTACCTCGGCCATGTGGTTACCGAAGATTTAAAAAATGATAAGGATATGGAGGAGGGCGCTGGCTGTCCGCTGCATTATGCTGGCCCGCCGGTTCTCACGTTGTACAGCCGAGGTAAAATTTATTTTATTTAAGGCCTATTGCCAATCCCTCTATACGTGCGCCTTATGGGATATACGCAGCGGGCATACAACACCCTACGTATACAATATAATAACGCTTTTAGATTGTTGTTGGGGCTCCCAAGTTACTGTAGTGCATCAGTTATGTTTGTTGACGCCCACATAGACAATTTTTCAACACTTATTCGCAAAAGAATCGCGTCACTGATGCACAGGGTTCGTGGGAGCGCCAACAGCATTCTTAACGTAATTAGCGAGAAACCCGATTGTACTTTTTTGAGGCACTGGGTTGGGTGGTGGGTTCATGTCCACGTATCCATTTCCTCGGACAGGCAACCCAGATATATGAACTAATGTTTATTTAATTTATTATCTCCTTTTACTAACAGATTTTATGACATTTTCTGTGTATTTTTAACAAATTATGGTTTGCAATAAAGGCTTAATTATTATTATTATATCATTAATATAAGTTATGTTTATGATTTTGTTAATATATTATTAAGTCGGGTCTGTTGTGAGTTACGTTTACATTGATTTATATTATTTTATTATTATTAAATAATTATTTTCAATATTATTATGAATACGTTTGATATATTAATTTTAGTAATGATTTATAACTTTAGTATTAGAATTAACTTGAATGAATGTAATATTACCCTATGATCCTTGTTGGTCGAAATAAATAAATAAATAAACACCTACACTCATCTACAAAGAAAGAAAATTTCATAGGTGCATTAACACTACTATAAAAAATGCTAGAATAAAATTCTATAGAACTGAATATTATTCTACTACTTAACAATAAAAATTATTTTGCTCAGTTGGCAAGAATTTCTTACTCTTACTTTTTAACTTAATTAGAAAATATGTGTTATGGAGCAATAATAACTTTGCAAAGTTCCAGGTACGTACGTTCATAAGTTTTGGCGCCGTCACGTAAAGAGTCATCATCCTTAACATTGAATATAATAATGGCTGCCAATACGGGATTTTTTACGTGGTAGAGTCATGCTGCACCTATATTAGTAGTATAGTTGTAGCACGAATGGGTCGGCTCGACCGGGGAAGGACCACGCTCTCAAAGAATACCAGCGTAAAATAGCAGCCTAACGCTGCTGTGTTTCGTTTGGTGAGTATAGAGAACCGGAGACTTTTTTTACTGGAAACGAGGCATTCCAACTTAGTCCTCACGGGTGACAACGCATCTGCATTTTGATACGTAATCGAGGATGTCTATGGGCCACAGCAACCACTTATCATCTGGTGGACTGTGTGCTCGGTTGTCATCCTACTTCTATTAAAGAAAATACACGTAAACAAGTGATGCTTGTGGAAGCTTGCCTGCTCGGGTTTAAGAAATAAATATATTTCATTTTAATTAATTATTTTCGAATAGTAAGTCAGCAGTAAGTTAGCAGAGTGAAATTGCACATGAAATTGCAGGTGAAATTATCATTTGCTAAAAAAAATGTATATCCATGCTGATTTGATGGGCAGTAAAGTAAACAGTGAATTTAAAAAATCCTTATCATCATCACAAGTCCACTGCTAAACAAAGAATTCACCCAAAGAATCCTACTTAAAATGTTTATTACAGTCGTAATCAATATGTGATTCGAGGAGAAAAAGTAATCGGCCCCCCTTTCAATATATTGCAAAAAGAAACAATTTCTAACTAGTAGTTGGTTCTCTTGTACCCTCGTCAAATATCGTGACACACCCTCGATCCGAATCAATTTCAATGTTTTCGTATGACCCATGGTTGAAAAATAAAGATAAAGCTAAAATTGTCACAAGTAAACATTTATATTACCTGTCTTTTTTTATCTAAAACTGTTATACTATCGCAAAAATAGACGTTTAAATGTACTTTTGCTATCCACAAAAAATTCGTTTACCAATATGTAAAGGACATGCAGGACCCATGTTTTATACGTGACATAACTTAACATAACATAATTTGCCATAACTATTCGGGATTCAGGCAAATTGTTATTATTTTATAATCTATATACACTAACCCATATCATCCCGTGGCTTTCATAAGAGGCGATAGAGGGAAACAAATCAGGAGATGTGATTCCTAATAACGACTAAAAATAAAAATAAACTTGCGGTTGCCAACCCGCTCTCCAAGCTTGGCAACTATGGCAGATATCCCCTATAAAGCAATCTATGGGGGAAGCCTATGTTCAGCAGTGGACTTTAATCGGCTGATACGGTAAAAACCATACACGTGGTAGAACCACGCTGTAGCTATATATAGGTGGTAGAGCCACGCTGCAGCTATATATACGTGGTAGAGACACGCTGTACGCTGCTATATTATGGTTGTAGTACGAATGGGTCGGCTTGACCGGGGTAGCACCACGCTCTCACAGAATACCAGCGTAAAATACTCGTAGCATCTTAATGCTGCTGTGTTTCGTATGGTGAGTGTAGAAAACCGGAGACCCTTTTACTGGAAATGAGGCATTCCATCTTAGTTCTCTAGGGTAACAACGCATCTGCAATTTGATTCTTAATCGAGGATAAAATGTAGGTGTCTATAGGCCACACCATCCACTTACCATCAGGTGGACTGTTCTTCGTTAGTCATCCTTAATCTACAAAAAAAAACATAGTATACCTGTGGCTCTACCACGTAATTACATGATCAATGATAAATTGTAGATGTCTATGGGCCACAGCATCCACTACCATCAGTCACACAGAGCATACAGTCCATCAGGTGGACTGTGTGCTCGTATGTCACCCTTATTCTATATAAAAAATATGTTTCAGGAGTAAGTAGAAGAGCAAAAAAAGATTTAAAAAACCATTTTATAACGACTTGTGATGTATATTTAAATAATACTACTCTATGTTAATATTCTATATTGTATTACTCTATATTAACCTAATTGTAATTCTTTTTATAAGATGTTTTATAATATATTATTCTTTATTATTCAGCATTCGATCGTTTCATTTACCTAACACCAAACCGTACATGGCGACCCTGCCGACAAAGCATGTCGCGCCGCGAATATGAGACTATACCGTCCATGTACGTTGCTCTTCTCGATAGTTCGAAGAATTCGTAACAATGGAGAGAGTGCAATTAAATTGTTACGATGGGTCTTACGTGTGCATTATAATAACTGACTTAAAAAATAGGAAGCCAAAAACCTAAAGTGGAGACTGTAATTGTGCAAAAGCCGGCCGGTGGAGACAATAAATCTACTACCGAAGAAATTCGTTTTCATATGTCCACAACCAATATAATACTAGCTGTCATCCTGTTTGTGGTATTGCTTTACATTATATATACTTATTGTATAAAGAATACAGAAAGTGCCATGTCAAATGGATAAACAAGGAAATTAATTGGACAACCATAAGAAGATCGGTTTTTCGCCGCCAAATACGGTTTGAACCCGGGGAAAAACCAAAGACTTTTCAAGACATTTAAAATACTGGTTTCTACGAGTGTTTACGTCTTAAAAGTGAATATGTGTAAAGTAAAATAATAAGTGTTTGTGCGGAAAATTAAAAAAAAAAGCATGGTCAAATAAATACCTAATATAATCTTCATATAATCATATATTAAATAATATCTTTTATCGTTAATCGTGTAATAAAATCTTGCATCGTGTTGCGTGTCCGTGAACCACAAAGAATGCAGTAACATATCTTATTTAAACGATGTATTGTGTGAAATGAAAAATCAACTGTAGAATAAGTTTTGATAATTACTTTGCATAACTTACTGTTGTAATAATTTATGATAATGTTTAATATGAAATACGTATTTGTTTTTAATTTAATTTACGTTATGGTGGTAAGTTATGGATGTAATTTTAACACTATGTGAAAATTTAAAAAAAATAAGAATATACTTGATTAAATTAGGACCACAGAAAAGGACCGAAAAATAAAATTTTGTGAGAAATAAGTTAAGTGAAATTAATGTCATTTATGAACAGTATGAAACTTGGGTAATTGATTTTAAAGTGTAATAATTTAAATAAATAATAGTGACATCTATCAAACGTATGAAAATTGATATTTTTTTCAACTAAAAAATATATTAAATTTTATACGTTTGATACTATATCTGTATGTAAACTGATTAAAACTGGTCTGCCTGCAATTATTGCAAAATTCTCATAAAATCATTATTTCGTGAAATGGCGTCATTTCATGGTATTTATCATTTTTTGTTGACCATTTCGTGATATAGCTTAGCCAAATTAATGAATAGAGATCGTTTAACGATATTAATAACTAAACACAACATTGTTATTTCATGATAATATGGTCATATCGTCAAATAAGTTTTCACCGCTAGCGGCGCTAATAGCGTGTTTTTTAACAGAAACAACATCACATTATGCCTTTTTTATATAATAAATAAATGTTCGCGGGTTTGGGGTGGCTCTTGAGCCAGTCGTACCCTAACCTTCTATAGCTGATATTACTAGATGGTATAGTTTTGGCTTTCATAGTTTTAATGTAATATAGCTCCCTCTACTATCTGCTAAATAAACTAATGATAAGTAACTGATAAACTTAAATTTAAGAATGCTACTAAACACTAATTCGTGCAGCATCAAAATTGTCACACTTAAAAATATCTAGACCGATGGCCATTATCGGGATGATTTACCACAATTACCACGTTTGGCAAAATGGCTAACAACACTGTTATACACAACACGTGTGTTTTGTGTGTACAGTATCCAGTACTGTGTACACAAGACTGAGATTAAGAGAGAAGCTCTTTAGTTGAATATATTGGGTGTCTATTGGCATAGCTTTTATTTTACCAACTTCATATGTTATCACGTTATCTGATGTAAATAATTGAAAATTAAGTGCACTGTGACATTTTATATCTATTTGATGGAATAGTTCGTGGCATCGTTGGGTTTCTAATTACTAGGTAGATATGGTCAACAACCGTGCAAAAGCTTTGTTTCAGTTTTTATGAATTTTATTTAAACAACATGAGATCCGTGTAGCTCGCCGTGAGATTTCATCATAGCACGGAGCAAAACGTACGAGTCCATTATGAAATTTTAAGTGCTGACTTACCACGTATCCGATGAAGTGGTGAAGAATAACTTCGCGGGCAAACCTAAATGTCTGAGTAGTTGATAAAGTTGATGGAAATGTGAAAACCGTTAATACGCATTGAAGTATTGCGGCAGACTCTTTTTTGCCCACATAGCACTATAGGTAATGAGGAGCCCTGTGCACAGTAGTAAGATGTATGTAAGCTGCTACTTTACTTTTTATACCTTTAATGAGGCTTATAAACCAGTTTGTCATTTAAGATTTTTTTATTTTTGTGTTTTCATATTATCAGACAAATCAAGATTTTTGTGACAGTCCTGGTTTCATAGCTCACATGAGATATGTAAATTAACAGGCTGTTGCGAAAAAATACTTTAAATATCAAAGAAGTATTCAAACTGATCCAAACGTAAATTTCATAGCACATAAGCATTATTATATATTTTAACATATATGTTAATTGCAATTTGAAGTGTCGATTTACCACGTTCTCGGCGATGAAATAAAACCTGCATATCTGAGAAGTTCTCCAGTTGAGGTGATCGCGCGTTGGGTTCAGCGCAACGAACACTTTTTTTAGCCAAAAACTCTGTGGCCTGTGCCCAGTAGTGACATGTATGTAGGCTGCTACTTGTTTAGTTTTAATGGGGTAATTATGGTGTTTTTATTTCATTCCTCTCGCTCGCGGACATCCGAGGAGTTCGGACGTGTTTCTATAATTTAACGCACTGCAGTTAATAGACACCGGAGGTCTACATATACTGGACGGAAAAGTAAATCGTACCAATTCCACTATAACGTCCACTTTAAGCTGACTCCGGCTCAACTTACAATTGACGGTAAGGCAAATAGTTTGACATCCTCGATTGCCACCAGTCTTAAGAGATACCTACAGCAACGTGTTACATTACTAATAAGCTAATAACATTGAATAATAGTCAACAATCTTCACAAATAAAATGTCCGTACCACGTACGCCGACTAAATTATGCAGCGGTTCTGACCTGGATCTGTCTAAATTCCAGCCTGCGAGTGTAACTAGATAAGAAAAACGGAAGCGAGGTCATGTTCTGGATGAAGAATTTAAAACATTTATGATCGAAGTGAAGAATATGATTTCTACGGCCACGGATGCACAAAATACTAAACTTACCACCTTGCATACCGCAATTGAAGAGAAAAAGAAACAAAACAACGACATTTCGAAGGCAACTGAATTCATCTCGGGAAAATACGATGAAATTAGAATTAAATCAGAAGAGAGCGAAAAAGAAAGAACAAGACAATTTGCTTACATTAAGAAACTGGAAGACAGAATTGTGCACCTGGAGTGTAGTTCTAGAAATACAAGTATCGAAATACGAAATGCCCCGATAAAGTACCTTGATAATAAGACAGACTTAATCAGCATGATAAAAACATAGGAACCTCAATTAAAACCGATATAAATGACGGTGACATAAAAATATTTTCCAATATAAATATAAAACTTCCTTACAAATGCCAGTTGTTGTCGAGTTCACCTCGGTTATCAAAAAAGAAGCTGTCTTGAATACCGTTAGAAAATTTAGACAGGACACAAAATAACCTAACGACTAAACATGCCAAACTTGACGGCCCAGTGGATTTTTATATCGGAAAGCCTGACATCGCAAAACAAGTTAATCTATGCCATGGCACGTAAGTTTGCAAATGAAAACAGTTACAAATTCTGTTGGACTAACCACGGTTTTGTATATGTACGGAAGCAAGAGGGCTCAAAGGCAGTACGTTTACTCAGTGAAGAAGATATCAAGATGCTGGCCCCTACCAAATGACTACTTATATATTGTAAACAGGTTTGCATGCACTGTGGTATGTTGATTATTTATTCATACATTAACACTAACACGTACACAACACAAACTAATGCACACACAACTCACTCACATACGCTTAAATTTAGTTCCTTAAAATATTCAAACATTGTATACTGTAGGTTCTCATGTGTAATAATAACTAAGTTTTTTGATGGATTTTCGCAAACTTTTCCAGGACAAGGGCCCCCGTATTATGTTTCATAAAATACTTCTTAAATCATAATAAAATATCTCCTCTACTTATTCTGTCATATAACTATTTTCACAGAGAGCACTAAAATTAACATACAAAATGAGCTAGATAACATCACCGTCTCAGAATCTGTAGTGATTGAGCCTAATGTCCTCACAGAGATGATCAAAAATCCCCATTTTTTCTTAAAACGTTTAGGCCTTAATTGTGATATAATCGTACTCACGGAATGCTGGTTGTCTGGTCACAAACATCCTCCACTACTAGAAAATTTTAAACTATACTACTCCTCCGATTGTCATAATCAAAACGATGGCGTAGTTATTTATATTCACAATGACGTTACCCATACTATAGAAAAACCCAAATTTTGTGGTGCCAACTGTTTACTTATAAAAACTTCAGATATTGCTATTCTCGGTATCTACAGATCTCCATCTTATAAAAACACAGATAATTTTCTCACATCCCTGGACAATAATCTGAAATCTATTCGCCAATTTAAAACAATAATCGTGACAGGAGACATTAATATAAATATTAAACCCATTAACGATGACCGAAAAACCCAAGAGTACCTCAATCTACTTGCTGAACATGGCCTCCTGCCTGCACACGTATTTCCCACACGTAACAACAGCTGCCTTGATCATGTCGACATAAAAAGCAATAGGCTAGCTCAAACATTTGTGATCAAGACTTATATAACTGAACTTTTCCCTGTTTTATTAAATCTAGCGTTACCAAAAAAAAGACAATTCCTATAAATTTAAAAAAAATAGTCAATTGCGAAAATGCAGTAAACAATTTTAAGAACTATGATTTCTCAAAAAGTTTAGATATTAACGACCCTAATGTAGCAATTGAATTACTAGTAAAATATATAAAATAATCCTTAAATGCAAGTACTATAGTTCGTAAAGCCCCTAATAGGAAATATATCTTAAAGCCTTGGATAACAGTAGGCTTACTTAGATGCATCTCACATCGTGATGCTCTTCACAAAAAGCAAAAAGCCTCGCCGACTGACGAAGTACTAAAGATCTCATACAGCAGATACAGAAATTTCTGTAACGACCTTTTACACAATCTTAAAGAAAAGTACGAAAGCTCGGAGATTTCCAAATGTAAAAACCCCAAACAAACCTGGAAAGCAATTCGTGAAATCACCGGTACCGTAGAAAATTAAAATCATGCCGTTGAACTCTTGAATGTATAATATCCAGGTAATGCATTGTTATCAGTAAACAAAGTAAATGAGTACTTCGCCAAGACTGGCCAAAGGCTTGCTGACAAAATTCACGAAGCTACTGACGTAAATAAAATAAAGTGCAATATTAAGAATTCCTCCCATTTAAAATCGTTCGTTCTGATCGAAACTGACACACAAAAATTTGAATGTGTTTTTGCGTATTCAAACCGATAGTCACCCTGAGTTATGGGGTAAGTGGATTTCTTTTTGGTCTTTTGCATACAACATGACAGTACACTCAGAAACAGGATTTACACCGTATGAATTGGTGTTTGGTAAGAAATGTTCTACCCAATAATTTGTCAAAAGAATTAGATCCGTTATACAATTTTGAAAATTATCTTTGTGAACTAAAATACCATTTGTAACTTTCTCAAAAAGAGGCACGAGATAGTCTGTTAAAAAGTAAATTGAATAGAAAAATAAGATATGATAAAAATATTAATCCTATAAGCTATAACGGAAATGATTAAATTCCTGTTGAAAATTAAACACCTAGTAATAAGTTAGACAATGTATACTCAGGTCCTTATAAAGTTTTAAAAGTCGTACCACCAAACGTAGAGAAAATGAATAAATATGGAAAAAAGGATGTAATTCATAAAAATCGTACAAAACCTTATTACAAGCGGAATGAATCTTTATAATTTTCTTATGTAATTAAAGGGTATAATATTTGCATCTTATTATAAAAAAATCTATGTGATTGATTTTTTTTTCTTCAATTGCGGTGATGTGATGTATGTTTAAATAATACTACTCTATGTTAAAAATCTATATTGTATTACTCTATATTAACCTAATTGTAATCCTTTATATAAGATGTTTTATAATATAATATTATTCATTATTATTCGAGCATTCGATCGTTTCATTTACCTAACACCAAACCGTACAGTCTTAAGAAATGTGATGAAAAACACTAACAAGAATACGATTATCATTAGTAATTTTGACGTAAAGATTGGTTTTTCAAGAGAAGAAGAAAACCTAGTAACAGGAAAATACCGTTATGGGAGTAGAAAAAGAAGAGATCGATGATTATTATTTTCTGTATTTATTTAAGATACACAGTAATGGTTAACAGAGATAGCTTCAACACACCACAACGCTAAATAATTACATGTCAGTGGTATTGTATTAAAATAATATCACAGAATAGAAAATAATAATAATAATAATAAAAAGTTAAGTTGATTGTAAAGGGACATATTTCAATAAATTTATAGAGAAAAAGTTTCATTCAGCAATACGTCAGAATCATGGCACTAAACGAGTATGTCGCCGAGTAGTCGAGCTCGGGCAGTGGGCACATTATGGGCGTGACGCGTGCACTTGTTAGGCCTCACTAAACGTAGTGATTATATTCTCTTTGGGCCTCACAAGGAGCCTGTGCGCTATTGATCACCTAGAAACACTGAGTTTGATTTTCTCTAAAACCGATTCTCGACTTTACTATGAATAGGACTGTTAATAAAACATTTTTTCATTGAAGTACTGAACATCCCATTTTCATTCGACCATAGGTCTGTTAGTAGAAAAATGTGACAAAAGAAAGAAAAAATAATTGACGCCAATTGAACAAGGCTCACATTAAAATATACTGAAAGAAGAGGATAATATAATTGACGGAGCAGCATATATAATTGTAGGGTTTATTTATAACACTATTACCAAATTTATTATTATATATATTGTTCAAAAATTATTTTGAATTTTATTATACATTACATATCATACAGACTCCAAGTCTTCAATTACATCATCTTAAGAACTTAAATATTTTCGACATCATACCTTACTGCTCATAGATCACATGTATAATATCCATACATTATAGGAAACACCGTATACTGTATTCTATCTCATTCCCTCGCAGGCTAAATCCTATAGATGCATATGTTTGTCTCTTTTTAGTGTCGCTTTTTCGTTTCATCGAGTTTCAAATCACAACGACTCTAAAGAAGTTTTCACTTCAAAAAAGAAACATTTAAATCATAAAAAATATATAAATAATAAACACATTAAAAAAAAACACTCATATTGAGAACCTCCTCCTTTTTTAAAGTCGGTTGAAAATGACTTTATTAGGAGTTTTTCGAAAATCAAGAGGGATTTCGTTCCAGAGCCTTATAGCCATAGGGCAGAAGAGTGAGATACATAATTGGTATTCAGAGTATTTTAACACATCTGCGCTGATGAAAAGTCAGTCAATAAGCCGAGTATGAAAGGAAGATACATGGTCATATTTACGACGACCATAAATGTATTTGATACAGTTATTAAGGAGACCATCCAATATGTTAAGGTGTTCTTAAGACTGGTCTGAGCATAACACATAGAAATTGTCTATAATTGGCAGAATAAGAGACTGGGCAATTAAAATCTTTTACGCGGTTGAACGCAAAATTTTTAGACAATAAAGAGATCGTAGAATTGCACTAGCTTTGCTACCTTTTTTGGGACAGCATTGTTACCAAACAAAATTCTTTACCTTAAACTTCTTCACCTAAGAGGTCACACAGTAATTTTGTATCATCTAGCTTAGATAGTTATCGAGAACTCCCTTAAATTATCGCTTAGCATTTTGAAGGATTCACACTGACTCACATTTTTTTTCTTTTTTTAATAAAAATTAAAAAATTACCGTCATTATTAAAAATTTTGAAGCATAATATTTTTTGAGATAAACAGTTATAACCAACATTTTCAAACATCTTAACTGAAATTATAAAACAATATTCCAATTTACTGACTGTATTGTGACGTTTTAATAAAGGCCTACATGTTATTGTAAATATTTCAAAATAATATCAAATACGTGTATCAAATTACCTGCTCAAAACAAAATAAATCATATTTTCTCATATTATATAACCTTACCTTTGTTTAAATCAATTAAAACTGACTAAAAACGCCAACTGAGTTTGTCCTAAGCGCGGAGGGCGTCTATATTATATTTCATATACTTCCACTACTACGTTATCTAAAGACATTCTGGAATTTCAAAATAAACTTAAAGAATTTTTTTAAACGAACAGAAGGGAAGTATACATAATTGAACATATATAACTTTATTTAAAATTACCTATTTATTTAGTATTATATTTCTAATTATCAATGTAATTTATAACTTTAGCGTTAATTTACTAATTACTAATACCCTTTACATATATTTTATACAAATATTTATGTCTATATTTTTGTCATCTTATATATATATATATATATATATATATGATAAATATTTTAGTAAAACGTAGTGTGCAGAGTAGGGTGTAGGGTATGCAGAGTGCATACGTCTTCGACACATATGTCTTCGGCACATCTCACATGGGGTATAGAATATATATTATAAAACAAAAATTGCTCGCTCCCATATATATAGATGACCGTCCGAACTTGTTTGGGGCCGGCTGAAAATCAGTGCTGCAACCTCGCGGCTTATGCTGAGACAGTCCCTTCAACCACTTCATCATAGCACACGATTTATATTTTAATATGTGTTTGCATACACATATAATGGACGTACTTCTTTTTTTATTCTATTTACTTTTTTATTTAATTGTAATTTGTCATATGTGTAGATGTAAGTGAGAATAAATGTCTTCATATCTATGACTTTATGTCTAATATTACTTCTTACTGATAGCCACAGGTTTTATCATGATAAAATTTGCCATCGCCAATATAGACCGGCCAGTGAGTTGAAATTCAATTCAATTCAATTCAGATGTATGTGAATAATTTCGTTAATGTCAATGGGGATCAAACTAGCTTTACTTGCGTACAATAAACTCTCAAGTGCTTATCATTTAAGCCACTGCGATTTTTTATATCCATACGTGGTAGAGCCACGCTGCAGCTATGCGGTTTCTTCAGTCTACTCTATGATGTCACCAGTACTCATTTAAAAGTTATTAAAAATTAATAAAACAAAAATAATCAAAATTAGACTTTTTAATAACCATAATAACATGTTTTTATTAAATAAACATAAAAGCAACATTTTAAAACGTTTACATACCTACATATCGAAAGGGGGGATATCCGCAGTAGGTCGCTCAGCGAGCTATGGAGAGGGTTTCTCTGCGTGATAAACTTAGAAGTGACGATATCCGCAGTAGAACCATAGTGACCGACATAGCCCAACGGATTAGTAAGCTGAAGTGGCAATGGGCCGGCCATATAGCTCGAAGAACCGACAACCGATGGGAAAAAAAGGTTCTCGAGTGGCAGCCTCGTACCGGTAAGCGAAGTGTAGGGCGACCCCCCACTAGATGGAGTGACGACCTGGTAAGACATGCAGGAAGTCGATGGATGAAAGTGACTCAGGACCGTGCTTTGTGGCATTCCTTAGGGGAGGCCTATGTTCAGCAGTGGACTTGTGAAGGGCTGTAATGATGATGATGATGATGATGATGATACCAAAGGGGGTCAAAATGTCTGTATGTGCATTATATGAAGCTATACGTGGTAGAGCCATGCCGCAGCACGAATGAGTCGGCTCGATTGGGGTAGGAACAAACTCTTTCAGAATACCAGCTTGAATAGCAGCTTTAGCTGCTGTGTTTAGTATGGAGAGTGTAGAGAACCGGAGATCCTTTTTACTGGAAACGAGGCATTCCATCTTAGTTATCAAGGGTAAAAAGCATTTGCATTTTGATTTTTTATCGAGGATAGATGTAGATGCCTGTAAGCGACCTTCTATCTAATGGACCGTGTGATCATTTTTCACCCTCATTCTATTAAAAAAACTCAGCTGTAAAAAAAATTCAACAAGATTCGTTTTTATCAATGCAATGCAATAGAAATAAAAAATAACGTATTTATAAAATATAAGGAAAAAATAATATCTTCAAAACCTGCCTGTTCTTTGATGTCAACGCAAAGAGCCTTTCAATAAAACTGAACCAGAGTTAAATTTCACGTTTTATAAGATTCAAGCAATTAAAGGTATGCGATTAATCTTGTCAATTCTTCTGAACAAGGATCCTTCAGAAGTTCAAGTTTTAATCAAATTGAAATCATTATTTACAAATGTTGTATAGAAGATTTGTTTAATATAAAGACCAATTTCAAACTAGCTGTTCCCCGCAACTTCGCCCGCGTATAATTTAGGTTTTTTTTTTTACGCAGAACCATAATTATTTTTCTTAAATAAAAGTACCCTAAGTTACTCCTTATAACATCAGCTGTCTGCCAGTGAAAGTCCCATCAAAATTGGTCCAACCATTTTTGAAATTTGCCGGAACAATCAGACAGACAGATAGACAAACAAAAATTTTAAAAATTGTGTTTTTGTTATAAGTAGCGAATATACTTTCATATTACTCCAATTTTATTTATTTGTATAGATAATACAATTTATGATAAGAGATCTTATCTTATTATGCACTAATAGATATAATATAATATTTTATTTAGTTTAACATTAATTATAAAAGTGACAACCAGCCTTGGTTTAATAATTAATTGTCAGAACAAGAAGGGAAGGGAAAAAATAGAGATACAGGTATGTGGGTTTCAAATACATATATTGTGCTGGACATGGGCCTCCCACATTTAGGGGGGTAAATGCCATACTCGCCACGCTTGGCAGGCGGGTTGGCAAGCGCAGTCCAAGGTGTTATATTAACAAGGAACGCTGTTGCCCATTCCCTGGATTTGTCCCTTAGTCGGCTTTTAGCACCACCCCAATTCTTCCCGTGGGTACGACACCCACGGGAAGAATTGGGGTGGTGCTATTCTAACCCGGCACCACACGGGGTTGAACTCTTTGCACAGTAACCAAACTCGATAATTAAAATTGGTATAACAACACAAAAATAAAATAGTATTAAGGCAGTTAGCTTATGCGATGAGACAATGGTAATATTGACTTTAATAGAAAAGTCCTTAATTATACTGTCATATAATAATACCATATAGTACGTAGGTCACTCAATAAGTTTTGAGATATACAAAAAGTATTTTTATTATTATCCCTATTATTTATTTTACATCTTTTCAAAATATTCTCCATCATGCTCTATACAAAGTTCCATTCGCCTAAACCAAATCTGACAGGTCGAAAATCGCTTCTTCGTAGGCAGCCACGACTTCTTCGGCGCTTGAAAAAACTTGCGTTTTATTTTTTCTTTGACTCTTAGGAACAAAAAGAAATCACAAGGAGCTAAGTCAGGGCTGTAAGGTGGGTGACTTAGAGTTTCAACACCAGATTCCTCAATAAATGCTTTTTTCTAAGGGAGGTATGTGAAGAGGCGTTATCGTGATGCAGCATGATTCCCCTAAGCCCGGTCTTAGGTCTTCTCTCCCGCACAGCTTGAAAAGCTTTGGGTAATGCAACTGTAGTATACCATTTCGAGTTGACTGACCTACAATTTTCCAGCATTGACGTCGACAAATGTCCGCAATGCGAAAAAAACTAGCCACCATTTTTTTGCCGACGTTGCGAGGTCTTTGCAGTTTTGTCGGTAAATGATTTTCTGAGTAGACCCATACCGATGATTACCTTTTATTTTCTGGATCATATTGATAGATCCATGTCTCGTCACCAGTAACGAATTCTGAAACACGCCTATATGCCCCGTTTTCAAAACGTAGACGCATTTCATGGCACCAATCCACACGAGTCTGTTTTTCGCTTTCGGAGAGCAAACGAGGGATCCATCGACAACAAAGCTTCCTCACTCCAAGATGTTGATGTAGGATGGTATGAATGCTCCCCGAACTAATGCCTACAATCTTTTCGATGTCCGTATATGTGATTCGTGGGTTTTCTCGCACCAACATTTCAGTAGTCCATACATTTTCTGCCGTTACTGCTGTTGCGGGGCCCCGGTTCTTCGATCAAATTTAAGATTAATTATACCCCTTTTGAATTCAGCAAACCACCTAAAACTCGTTGCGAGTGATGGAACTGAGTCCCCTAATGCTGATTATAACCGTTGTAAACTTAATTGTTCGGTTGAACCAAATTTAAAATCATAATATATCATATCACGCAAATGTTCGCGGTTAAGATCCATCGTTTTAAATGAAAAGTGCGGGAAGCGTTGCAGGAAAATTAATAGAACTTTGTTTTTTTTTAATATTTAGCAATTGGCTTATGGAGTTCTATTTTTAAATAAATTTGCTTTTTAGAAACATATAACACAGGTGCGTTCCATTTTTAAATTTCGAGCATCTCAAAACTTATAGAGTGACCTACGTATACACTAATATTAAATGTTATCATTCGCGCGCGGTCGCCCGAGCGGTCAGTCAGGTTGTAGTTCACGCTCGTTATTTTATTTCCCAAATAAGTCTTATCACGTTATTTTGGTGTATTTTTGTGTTAAATTCCCCCTCCCTATATTGAAAGTTTCGGTCTGTGCAGTGATTTGAGTAAAACATGAACATTTAATAGTGATAATCAAGTGATTTTTACTAAAAATATACGTTATCAAGTGCAAAAATTCAACTGTGTATCATCGTGTGTCGTGCTCATTCGCGACGTGTCCTTGAAAATAGAAAGTTTGACTTGAATTCCTCATCGCTGTCATCATTACACAACTGTGGGCGAGAATACATATCGCTTGTTTCACACCACTGCGTAGCGAGACGATTGGCGCGGTGGCTAATACTTCACCGTGCACAGCGTTTCTACCTAAGTCACCAAGTTCAAACCCACCAATTTCGCATATTTTTTTACTACCTTTGCTTACCACGAATTGCTTTTTTTTTGCTTTTTGACTGTCTAACGATTGAAAGATGGTATCTACTGCGAGTAACTTTGGTGTATGCTCAGGCTGTCGCAGCATCATACAGAACCGTGAGTTCTTGGAATGCGCTTTATGCAAAATGAAATATGATATAAACTGTGCCAATATATCACAAAGCCGCTTTAATAGCTTTTATGCACTGGACTCAGATCGCAAGCATAGTTGGAAGTGCCCCGAATGTTGCAGTTAGCAACTTAAAGTGGATAATAGTAACAGCCCAATCCAACCTGCTGCTCGTCACGACCTTGTGGAAACCGGAGACCTTGGCAACACCTGTGGTACTGGAAACTTGGGACTGCTCTCCGGAAATGTCACCCCGAGGAAGCGCGATCTGGAAAAGTCAATTTCTCTCGTTGACTGCTCATCAGAGGAAACTGGGAATGGCGGCTATTACATTACTGAAACTAAGCTTAGAAGCATACTTCAAAAAGAACTCGCGGGAGCACTTCGGTTAACAATAAGGCAGCTTGTGACGGCGGAGATAAAGAATATGTCGGGGGAAATCAAGGAACTGAGGGAATCTCTAACGTTTTTCAACAGGCAGTATGAAGATTTAAAATTGGCTTTGGACGAAAGGAATACATTAGTCGATAACTTAAAAAGAGACAATGATAAGTTTAATCTGGCAGTAGGCGAATTGACGCACCGGCTCCACCTAGTTGAATAAAATATGAGAGACAGCAACATCGAAATAAATGGCATTCCGGAACACAGACACGAGAACTTGAACAATGTTGTTGAACAACTCATTAAAACTGTAGATGCTCCAGTATCTGCTGAGGAGATTATTCATGTAACGAGGGTTTCTAAGCTGAGCAAAGACAGCAATCGGCCACGTGCCGTGATAGTGAAGCTGCGTGCACCCAGACAACGTGATGCTATTCTCGCTTCGGTCTTTGCCTTTAAAAAAAAGAATAACAAGGATAAACTAAGCTCTCAACACCTCGGCCTTGCAGGCACTACCAAACCAGTCTTTGTCTCTGAACATCTGTCTCCAACAAACAAGTCTTTGCATGCTGCCGCAAGAATTAAAGCCAAGGAATGCAAATATAAGTTCACTTGGGTGCGAAATGGCCGAATCTTTGTACGGAAGGATGAATTCAGCGAGGCCTTGTTAATTCGTAACATTTTTTTTATAGGATAGGGTGAAAAACGAGCACAAAGTCCACCTGATGGTAAGTGACACTGACAGCAATCGGCCATGTGCAGTGATAGTGAAACTGCGTGCACCCAGACAACGTGATGGTATTCTCGCTTCGGTCTTTGCCTTTAAAAAAAAGAATAAAAAGGATAAACTAAGCTCTCAACACCTCGGCCTTGCAGGCACTACCAAACCAGTCTTCGTCTCTGAACATCTGTCTCCAACAAACAAGTCTTTGCATGCTGCCGCACGAATTAAAGCCAAGGAATGCAAATATAAGTTCACTTGGGTGCGAAATGGCCGAATCTTTGTACGGAAGGATGAATTCAGCGAGGCCTTGTTAATTCGTAACATTTTTTTTATAGGATAGGGTGAAAAACGAGCACAAAGTCCACCTGATGGTAAGTGGTTGCTGTGACCCATATACACCTAGATGTAGGTCTCTAGGTGTATATGGTATATCCTCAATAAAGAATCAAAATGCAGATGCGTTGTCACCAGTGAGGGCTAAGATGGAATGCATGCCTCTTGTGGTGTAACATGGACAGTGTAGCGTCAATTAAATAGTTAGGTTAAAGTTTAGCGAGTGTTATAATGTTTAATTATAAAATTCAATATATACTATCAAAATATCCGTGGCATTCGAACGAAAACTAATGAAGTGTACAAAAACATATTAGTAAATAGTTATAAGATAATTATCTTTACCGAAACATGGCTAAATGCAGGTATCTCAGACAGTGAATTCATTGACTCTAGATATGTTGTATACCGTAGGGATCGCTCAAGCGCTTCAAGCTCCAAGAAGGATGGTGGCGGAGATCCCGTGAAATACCTTCTATGCGAATGTCTAACTGGGAAACTGATTGCAAAGACCTGTGGGTTAACATTGGATTCAGAATAAATGGCTCATATTCCACTTTTTCCATCTGTGCAGTATACTTACCGTCGCCACTCAGATTGGAGCAACAAAGGGTTTTCTTAGATAATCTGGACAATGTGCTGAACCATATTGATAATGTAATTGTGATGGGCGACTTTAATCTAAATTTTGTCGATTGGGAATTTAACGATGACTGTAATCACACAATTCCTACTAATTATAATAATGATTAGGACGCTGTCTGGTGGACTGCTTGTCTATGAATAATCTGTACCAATTCAACCATATAAGGAATTCGCATGGTAGAACCCTGGATTTGCCCTTAAGTAGTTTGCAATGCCTAAATGTCTCTCAACCCTTAGATTTGTTAAGTAAACTTGATCTGTACCATCCCCCCATACTCATTGAAATATCAGAACTTGAACTATGTTACGAACTATCGACCTATCTCCATATTATCTTGTTTTTCTAAATTATTTGAATGCCTTGTTTACCCCATAGTCTACAGCCATACTGAAAACATTATATCTGATTTTCAACATGGTTTCAGGCGTAGTCGTTCGGTAGAGTCTAATTTGTCTTACTTCGTGTCCGCGGTAGCACAGGACGTGGACAGGGGAATGCAGGTAGATGCAATTTACGCAGACTTTTCAAGTGCCTTTGACAAGGTTGGCCACCAAGCCCTGCTGTCTAAACTAAGAGGAATGAGCATAAGTGGTTCACTGTTGCAGTGGTTCGAATCTTACCTGGCAATGAGACCTCAGCAAGTGGCTATAGATGGATTTGAGTCTGAAATGTTTTGGCTGAGTCTGGTGTCCCCCAGGGGTCCCACTTGGGTCCTCTACTCTTTTTGATATTTATTTATGACATAGCTACACATATAGAAAATAGTACTGTATCTATGTTTGCTGACGATCTCAAATTGAGTAGAACGATCAAAAGTCCCGGAGACGCTGACCTACTGCAATCTGACTTAAACAAACTCATGGATTGGTGTGCAATTAACGGAATGATTTTAAATCCTAATAAATGCTACCACATAAGCTACAACAGAAAAAGACGCCCCTTCACTACCTACTCATTGGGTGACGTGACCTTGGCGGAGGTGATCAGGGACCTTGGTGTCTTGTTGGACTGTAAGCTGAAACTGACCGCTCACACTGATAATATCATCAAAAAGGCGGCTCGTATGTTGGGATTCCTAAAAAGAAACGCGAAAGGCTTCCGATGTGTCCAAACTAAGAAGGTTCTTTTCAATGCACTAGTACGTAGCCACCTCGAATTTGCAAGTGTCGCATGGAACCCAGTCTATAGTGCGTCTTCTCAGCGAATCGAAACAATTCAAAGAGTTTTTACGCGCTACCTTGCTTTTTCGACTCCAGGCATATCGCATAGACACCCCTATAGTCAGAGGCTAGCATTTTTCAAAATGACGACCTTACGTGACCGACGTCTCATTGCAGACTTAATGTTTCTACACAAGTTACTGCATAACAAAATCAAAAGTACGCACCTCCTCGATCACATCAAATTAATTATCCCGTACAGATATCCCCGATATCCAATTCGCAAACTATTTAGCATACCTAGCCACAAAACAAATTTAGGCGCGCATTATCCCCTAGCCAGAATATGTAACACATACAATGAAATTATGACCAAAGTACCGGACATTGACATTTTCAACGACTCTGCCCGATGCTTCAAAAAAAATTGACCAATTTCTTTCACCCTCTCAGCACACACTCATTCCTTAGTTAGTTTTTTCTTAATGTAAGTTATTTTGTATCAAGTACCATTATAATATAATAAGCTACACGTTACGGTAAATGTTGTGTATACCTGTAATTGGCAAACATATTTAACCATATACTTTTGTTATCATGTCGTTGTTAATGTTTCATGTGTTTTGCTGTTGGTGTACCTCATAAATAAACAAATTATTAAAAAAGTTACAGGCTATATACCCACAGTTTTTAAAGCAATGAAGTGTCAGCCGCGCTGCCCCAATGCGTGTTGGCGGACTTCACATGTCTTCGATATATTTTTATTTTTTATTTCTCAGACATGCAGGTTTCGTCACGATGTTATCCTTCACCGCCGAGCACGGGGTAACTCAGCGCTAAATTGCAATTAACAATTTCATTGATACCGGCGGGAATCGAACCCAGGTTGCTCGCGTACTGTGAAATTTACAGCGAGTGCTGATAAACTAACATTCATTTTCAAATATCATGCCAACGTAAAAACGTTTATGAATGATTTATTAAAAGTTTATTCGGTAGGGAAACATAATACTATCTTTTCTTCCTCTCTATAAGCTCTATTGCAGGCTTGGTTCGCTCCTGGTCACAAGCCTCCCCCTCTTCAACCAGGCCAAAACCAGACGTCTCGCACCTTTAACGATGCTCCTGATTGTTCATCTGTGTCTTTTTTGTCAGACGTAAACACAGTATAACCTAGTTACACTGTCAATCATTATAAACCACACAATCTTTTTAGCATACTCCATATTAGCATCTTATAACACCCACGGGACGAAACGAGGTGATGGATATTAAGCCGCTAACAAAAATGTTTTCCAGTAGCTTGTAAAAACTAATAATTAAATTTAAGGAAAATTTAAAACACTCTAACGTACTTATTTTCCATTATTTCACTTGTAAACCTTGAATAACAATTGAATGTAATTGTTTTCAATATTAAAATTCCTTTAATTATCAAATTATGAACATTTAAAGAAATCTGAATAATATCTATTTTACTCCTAGTTATTTTTCATTATTTATTTTGCATACATCATTTATTTACACTTTCACTTGAAACCTTTACCTAAAATAAGACGCAAATACCCTAATTCTTCATAAATAAATTTGTGCCTTCGCTGTCTTTGATGTCAGGTAAAATTAACATTAACGCCCAAAATCTGAGGGCACGAAAGTTTTCAAAAGATGTGAGAAAATTATACGGTTCATTGAGTATTCTAAAACAACACTGTAAGAACAATGCTTGTGTTACAATGTTAAAGAAGCTACATTTATACGCGATTAAATATATTAATGCAAAACAGTATCAATACAAGCTTGAAATTTCTAGTCCATTTTCAGTCGGTACGTGTTGTGTAAAAAGCTTACAATTTTTTTAATTAAAAGTAAGAGCCAAAATCACTTTCAGGAAATGTATCACTTTTTCTTTTATGAGGACGTAAGTCCCTAAACCGGACTTGGGTTAAATTTCATGTTGGATACCGTTTGTGCTTTGATGGCATGCAATTTATTTCAGCCTTTCTTTCTAAAGATTCGTTTCGGTCCAAAACGACCATGTTACGCACTCGCCTCCATATACATTCTTCTAGCTCATGTTTTTCAATTCTACATAAAATAAGTTTTCATGTAGGAAAATTCATCTCTTACTTTTTGATTATAATATTCCTTACTATATCCATATTGAAAAAAATATAAACTATAATGTCTATATTTTTCATGTAACAAATTAATCATATAACAATCTTAACAATTTATTCAAACTCCTTATAAAACTATCTTTACTATCATAATTGGCAAATGTGCCAACTGTGGCATTTGCCCCTTGTGTATCATTATGTAGTCCTATTTTTGGCAATTAAATATATTTATAAAATGCTATGATAATAATGAACTGAAAGAATCCGTAACGAAGATATCCGCAGAAAACCCAGAGTAATTGACATAGTTTAAGCTCGAGTGGCATCGGACCACAGAACCGGAAACGGACGGGAAAAAAATCTTCGCAAGTGGTAGCCTGATACCGGGAAGCGGAATCTAAGGTCTCCACTAGATGGGATGATGATATGCAATAGAACATCGGAGTCGATCACTGCCGGTGTCTATAGGCCGCATTTTGTGGCAATATTTAGGGAAAGAAAAACGTTGTTCTCGGTGTCGTTGATAGGTACTGTATTCCTGCTTACCTCCGATCTTATTGTATAAGCATTATCTTATTATATAAAATCGGATAATAAAGGGTTTGACCCGTTTATTACATCAGTAACTCTGTGTTTGGACGTACACCTACAGTGTATGCACACACACACACATACTCACGCAATATCCTTACATTTTAATGATTGTTATTTTGGCCGCTATGATATTTAAGGCGGACGAAAACGCAGGCAACAAACAGTAGGTATATACAATAAATACAACGCTGCTTTTATAACACGTAAAAATTGTTAGGTAAATATATTTTGACGTTTCCATTCGAAACCACTTTTGTTCTTATTCCCTTAATCTAACGTACTTTTACAAAAAACATCCTGAAGGAGTTGACAGAAACAATGTTAGCGTCAACACGTTTTCTACAATTATATTATCAACGATATGAAAAGTCGCAAGATATTTCAGACGTACGTAAATAAAACGCCAATTCGAACCCCGGTAACAGTGTTTATGTTTGTCTGATGATATTGTGCCTATAGTAATCGATCATAATAATGTCTGTATTAAAAATTATTTATATTGGCACCTTGCCGTAGCAGTTAATATTTTTAAGGACCTTACCTTCCTCGCCGCTCTGCTCGTCTTCGCAACGTAACGTACTCTAAATATTATACTTTATAAGTAAACATATAACATGTATATTCCTTATTTTTAAGTGCATCTAATCATCCAGCTTAAGTTTATCTAAACTGAAAAAAAGGAGTAGAAAGTAAAGAGTCGGATAAATAATTCCACTGTGAAAAGAATTATTTCAAAATCGGTTAATCGTCAGTCAGAACCCTAAGCATCAAAATGTCTGAATTAAAATCAGAGTTTCACATAATCGTGTATTAACATGGGAGCATTATACCTTGTGTGCGAAGATCCACCAGAAGAAAAAAGTGATATAAAACAAGTTTTGAAATAAAATATACGAAAATGAATCTGAATAAAGCTGCTTAGTAACAAAAACAGGTTTAATAAATCGGTGTTTATGTTTTTTTTATAGAGTATGGGTGACAAACGAGCACATAGTCCACCTGATGGTAAGTGGCCCATAGACATCTAGATTCATTCGCAAATAATAATCAAAATGCAGATGCGTTATCTCCCATGAGGACTAAGATGGAATGCCTCGTTTCCAGTAAAAATGGTCTCCGGTTCTGTACACTCACCATACGAAACACAGCAACATTAAGCCGTGTTTCTGCTGCTATTTTACGCTGATATTCTGTGAGAGCGTGATTCGACACCTGGACACCCATGGGTATGTGTCTCCGGCAACGCCTTTCATATAAACAATCATTACATGAACACCCTCATTAACTTAGAGAACTTGCAAAGAGGCAATATACGAGGGTGATCCAAAAGTAATGATAATCGGTTACTTCAGGTCCGCATAAAAATCCAAAAAATATTTTTGCTTGCTTATATACTCACTACGTCAGCCTAAAAATCATATAAATAGATCACGATTTCCGAGATACATTCATTTGAATACGAACTGTCAAAGAGATAACATCAACATGGAGAAAACGAAATTAGAGCTGTCATCAAGTACCTCTGTTTGAAAAAAATGTCTTCAAAGACATACACAGTGACTTAGTGGAAACATTGGGGACTCTGCTCCTCCATATTCTACAGTTGCACGCTGGGCCAAGGAGTTTAAACTGGGCAGAACATCCACTGAAGATGAACATCGCGAAGGACGCCCATCCACGTACCTCACTGAAGACAACGTGAAAAATTCGAGGAGAAACTGTATTCGTTTGAATTCAAAGGGAAGATCATTCGGGATCAAGGGAATTCTCGGTACAAATACAGGTTCCCCTTGCGCTCATCCAGTTATAATTGTGGCTTCCACTACATTACGATGTAACGCTTTTACTTTTAGTCTGGTTCCGTTGCACAGTTGAGGAGGTTTCAACAACATAACAGGAGTGCCCACGCGCAGAATAAGCTTGTGATGTGGAAGACCCGACGGTTTCAGTGAATTAAGAAATTCGACAGGGTAGTTAATTGCGCCATCTGTGTTGACCACAGAGTCTATTGCCGTGTACACCATTTCTTCCCCCTCAAAAACGTTAACAGTATATCGTTAATTGTGCAACAGTACTAGTAGTACTTAATTGTGCAACAGTCATTTTTCGGGGTTGGTGTGGCACGTTCACATAAACATTCCATTGGATTATCGTGGATATGAGCAATATCTGGGTAACTGTGCACAAATTATCAGGGATGGTTATCATTCCGTCATTTATCGGGTAATTAGCGTTGCCGATTTCATGTAGGAGTCTGTCTAAAATCTCCAACCAGCAAAACCGTTACACCACCCATTAACTTCTTATTTCCTCTTATAACTTGTATTGTTCTGTTTAAAGCCTCTACGCCACCCTTATGAGCCATGGTTATTTCATCCCACACTATCATTTTCGTATGTTTTAATACTTCAGCAAAATTACTTTGTTTCGATATATTACAAATGGGAGTATCAGCTGTTGTTAAATTGACTGGAAACTTGAAGGTAGTATGAGCAGTTCGTCCACCCTCAAGCAGTGTAGATGCGATCCCAGAAGAAGCCACAGCCAAAGCAATTCATGAGTACTTCTAACTTTGCTAATAGCAAATTTATGAGGAATGTTTTGCCTGTTCCACCGGAAGCATGTAAAAAGAATATTCCACCCTCACTTTATTCAATTTTTGTGTTAATTTGATTGTAAACTGCTTTTTGTTCCTCATTCAGTGATCCTTCATTATTTTTAACTGTGTTTTCTAATGATGCTAAGTCGTAACTTGTCTCTTTAAGAAACTCTCTATTTTCAAATTGTTGTTCTTTGCTTGGTTGAGGTAACCCATACTCTTTTAGTAGCCGACCACCCAACAATACTACAGCATCTTCTATTACCGAAAGGCATTTGTTAAATACCACATCTGTTATGTGCTCTACATCCACATCTCCCTGTCTTTCTAATTGCCTTTTAAAATCTTCAGATAGGTATTCTTTGAATTTCTCCCAAAGGCTTAAAGGGTCTGATACTTGGCAGAACACTAAAATAATTGTAAAAAGATCCCGAATCATTTGCGGTAATTGGCAAAGTGCTGCCTCTTTTATTGCTGCGAATAAATGCTGATCATCTTCAAGCAAGCCGAGAGCTTTGCACGCTTATTGGAACGTGGAATATACATAACCATCTACAGTTTTTAACGCTTCAAACGAAATTGGGCCCCAAATCTCATGAAGAAGCATGCGAAGGTGATAGCATTCTGTATTGTTCAGATGCACAGTATAATCCCTGCCCAGAACGTGCTCTTTTTTGACCCCTGGCCAGTCTTCAACGTTTGCTCATCACTTTCTCCTTTGGAACTTACTTTTATCCCAAACGTAGTATACAGGTACTTATAGATAGAGATGTTTTTGCAAAGTTATCCACTTTACACAAATCGAAAAAGGACAGGAGTGTGGTTGTTGGAGGACTACTCCTCTTTCACTCAGATTTTGCTCATTAAAATAAGTCCTTTGCCCATTTTCCAAATGAACAGCGAGGTGTACTACGGGAGGGAAACGCTCATGAATGGGAAGTTCAAGGATTACTCATACTGCCTCTGATGAACTTATATATCTTCCACTTGTGTAGGTTTAAACTTCATCCTTCTTATTCTCTAAAGCAAACGATGCCTGGTCTGAACCTTTCGAAACACCCTCGAAATTATATCGTGTCTATCATGAGATTGTTGTCCTTGAAGCAATTGCTCTTTTATCTCGTCCCAGCGAGGATTGCATGTGAAAGTCATAAAAAGATCAGGCCGGCTGTAATGCCTAACATAGGTCATAGCGTCCTGTGCATATACGTCTTTCGTGCATATACCTAGGTCCCCCCGTAAAAGACCATGGAAGGACAACCATTTGTCCTAGTTGGTTAGCTTCTGCGTCATGTCGTCCAATAGCATCTTTTAAATGGGTGTAACTATCAGCACGCAATATGGCTTGATTATTTTTGATATAATTTAATCTCTCTGTTTCTATTTTGGCGTATTCATACACCAAATATTGACTAAAAAGGGCACGATAGTTGACTTAATAGTTATCTTTTCCTTGTTTAATCATTATTCTATACGAATAGAAACTTGCAGAAGAGACAGTTTTATTAAGCAGCAACTTAGTTGTGGGATCGCGTTGTGGTATGTCGATTGAATAACCATCATCCCCCCAGCAAAACATCAATGGATACTGTAGCGCATCATATGCTCGATGTATCTCACTAATACGCTGAAGTGAATTACTTCGGCTCTTGAGGATAATGTCCCTTCGATCAAATTGTTGATCCACTAACACTAAAGCCACTTCATTTGTAGTTGGTGCATTGTACATGCCTCTATGTTCTTCTGGTGATTTTTTATCAGCATGTATGACAACTTTGTATGACTCTGAAGGAGGGGCTTTATCAATGTCACTTTTCAGATCTTTTATATACGGGTTCACTTGATTCAGCATATTCTGCAATTGTTTGATTAAATTTGGCTTTAAGTTAGGAAATTTAGAACATCGAATCTTTGCTTCTCGATCATCTTCACCTACAAAATATATTTGAAGTTACTGAGCGTCATGTTCGGCTTCTGGTAATATACTTCCAATTAAATGGTAGACCTGGCCTTGTACTTTAAAAGTCGGTGAAAAATCATCTGCTGTTACCTGTTTACGACATTAGGAAGTCATCTGGAAACAGGCATTATATTTACGAATATTACCCATAAAATGGTCATGATCTGGGTGTAGATCATTAATCAAACTAAAGAGTGGTTCAGGCAGTTGTTTCAATCGATCAAGTTGCACTTTTCCAGCGCTGCAACACATATCAGGTGTCTCATCCTTCCATTTCAGCGCACTGTACACTGCTATCAGTTCTATAAGCAATATCAGGGTCGTACTCCATAGCAGGATGGACCTTGTTTTTCTATAAACGCAGTGTAATGTTTTCCTCATACCGTGACTGAATTGCTCTATGCACTTCTGGATTCGCAGTTTGGTAATTTGCAACAGCTTACCAGTGTACATCGGGATTTTTTTTCTGATAAGCGGACACAGCTTTACGATTTAAATCTGGCTTGTTCTGCCTAAATCTTTCTTGTGCGCTTTTTAATTGACTTTTTCTTGTGTGATTAGTAAATCTCGACCTTCGTTTATTTTTATTTTTTTCATATTTTAATGTCGGCAATACAGATTGATCTATTCCGCTGGTTGTAGATGATATTTCACTGTTTTCAAAAGATGTAACAGTTAAATGGTCAAGCTCCGAAAAAGGATCACTCTCTTCGACAGGTACCTCCATGCGACGCTGTGTAATTTTCTTCGCAACAATAGGCAGGTAGGCGTCAAAATGTCCATTAGATATTTTTTCCAGACTCTGTGTATAGCAGACCGTTTCGATGTACTACAAACCGAAACGGAAATATTAATCCTGCAGCTACCAATTCACAAAGTCCAACGTAAGTTTTATTCTTTAACATATCGGCTGAATATTCTTTGCTGTTGAATAATTATCGCTATTTCTGTCGTGGGTCATAGCTGAAAACCTAGGCCAATCATTTACCATAAATCTAACAATTTGTGAACGCACCACCATCGCATTTTCTTGGCTTCCGTACATTAAAAATAAAAGAGCACGAAACAAACAGGCGCCGTCACCTATAATGGGGACGACAGTGTGTTCTTCCATTTTTCCTTTAAAATTAAGAGTTTCTGTAGTCACTTTTTCAGTGAGAAAAAATACTTCTATCAACAAATCGATCTGCTTTGTGATTAGGTAATCACAAAGCAGATCGAATTCGAAGTTTGAACAGTGGTTGTAAGAAAGACAAAATCAAGCAACTAATCCTAAACACGAAGCAAATTTTAAACCGTAAGCAAGCAAACAAAGTCGAAGTCTAGTCAAATATCCGTTAACAGTGAATAGGTACCGTATGTGGTACAGGTTGAAGCGCTCATTCACAATTCACTTTATATTAGTTCGCAAAAACACAACGTTACCGCATTCTAAAACGATACCAACGCCATCTATTGGTAGGGATTGGAACTTGAAGATCGATACAAAATAGGTAGGTACCTAAGTATTTCTTTTGGTTTTGCCATTTTATTAATTTATAAAAAAATATATTTGGTTTGGTTGTTTATTTTCATTGTTTTTTAATTTTTAATTTTTAAATTAGTATTTTTTTGTTCAGGTGTAATTTTGTGCAAATTTTTTGTACAAATCTTCGTGTCTATTTTGTTTTATGTTTTTGTACAATAAAATTATATTCTATTCTATTCTAATAAATTAAGTTTAAAATATTTATCAATATCATTTACGCTATTTACGACCCAAAAACCTTAAAAATGACACACAAGTCACCCAACCCATGATGATTTTTACATACAAAAATACATCCATCCATCCTTCCATCCATGTTGGTTTCAAACCATAATCGATGCCATTTTCGTAATTAACGTCCCAAAAACTATAAAACGACACCCATATTGACATTTCAACCACATCGCACCCCCACAGGGGATTATGGTAGGTATTTCCCGTCTGCTACGTTGGATTTTGAAATAGTTGTTGTTTTCGTAATCAGCGACCCGATAAAACATAAAAACGATACCTATGTTGATTTTCAGAATTTGTCACCCCTTTTCCACCTTTTAGGGGTTGAATTCTGAAAGAGCCTGAAACACTAGTTTACTCATTTATTGATAGGAGTACTCGTGTGAAGTTTCGAATAAAGTAGTTTAACTAATCTTGTTTCCCCATGCAAACTTTCAACCCCTTTTTCACCCCTTTAGGGGTTGAATTTTCAAAAACCCTAGGACACGGAATTGTTTATTTCTAATTGTTAACCTAAAAACAAAGTTTCAGGTTTCTAGCTCTAAAAATGACGGACTTCCATACAAACTTTTAACCCCTTTTTCACGGCGAATTTTCAAAAACCCTTTCTTAGCGGATGCCTACGTCTGTAATGACGTATGCATCCGCTGTTACTGTCTGTACGCCGAATTTCAGCGAAATGTGTTCAGTAGTTTCGGCTGTGCTTTGATAGATGAGTCAGTCAGGTTTGCCTTTTATATATATAGATGTTATTTATCTTTATTATTGCAATATAAACGACTTGTACTTGTATTATTTAATACATTTTGAATATTTTAAGCAGAATTTTAATAAATTTAGAGATTTTTAAATACAATTTTATGCGTTTACTGTACTATAATATTCAATATTCGAAATGAATATGTTTGAACCTAATGCTTATTAATGCATTGTAACTGTTTAAAATATAATTTCTATGACATTTTTTAAATGTCCTTATATTGTCGAATTTAATTATTATTTATTAATAATAACTATGAAGCGTCACAATATCCATGATCGATTTTGCCTTTTCTGAAATTATTCAAGAATTAATGACGGTTTCGGACTATATCGGATTATATGCGATGACGATAAAGGACGACGAAGGACGATAAAGTGTTTTAATAAAAATATAATGCTAGTGGTATTTTAATCCAGATTTGATTTATTACCATATCTACCTGTCAACCTTTACTAAATTCAAATGCTAACCTAACCTGAAGGCGCAGTCCATGGTACTGATTGATGAACCGCATCCGATTAATGGAGTAAAATCAACAATCCAACATTTCATAAAAGCGACAAAATGCTGAACTTTTTTTCAAACTGGAATAACTAACCTTCCCCTTATAATATAAATTATAGTATGAAACGAGTGGTCAATACTACTGATAGTAAGTAGTTATTTTTTAATTTTCTAACGCCAAATAAAGCTCGGTCGCCCAAGTACTGAAATTAAAAGCATCAAGCGTCGAAGCGTCTGGTACCTCGACAATGATAGCTCTAGGTGGTTCATGTCTTTTTCGCTATCAACTAACAAAATATATCTTACACAATTGGAAGGGAATGTAATAACCAATATGCTTGGCGATATAAATAATACACCATTTTCATTTGCAATTTTAAACCACTCGCCAGCCTAGGTATTTTAAGTCTAGCATGCACGTGGTAATTTTCGCCGCCTGCCAAACCACAATGCTTTAAATAGAAAACATTTATTCACAACAAAATACCTAGCTCGAAAATTTAAAAATCATAAATTTCAATAAAATGTATCTTTTCTGAAATAAGTTATATTTAAATTAATAAAAAAGTCCTAGAAATATACGTAATATCGCAAAAGCAGTGCACCTAAAATCACTCGATGAAAGCTTGCCAAGCTACGAATATGAACATTAGAAAAGTTTAATCTCTTTCTGAATTCAATATCTAGTTTCAAATTACGAGTTCTGGTAAAGCTGTTTATTTGTATTATTATATCGTGTCTTTTAGAGATTTCAAGTATACAAGAATAGTGTTTATAGAAATTTGAATATCGAGCGATAATTTTTTATTTATTTAATCAAAACCAAGCAAAGTTATTCACGGACGTACAATTTGTATAAAATAATCACAGCCAAAACAGACAATATTTATACACAACAAATCCAATGATTGAGTAATAATAAAAAACCCGACCGCGTTAAAGTTTACTAAAAGACAATAGAACATATAATTTACTATGTTGCTCAATAAGTTTTCGGAATGGGACACTTATCAATGATTTAAAGAAATGCGTTAATTTTTTTTCGAATCTTAAATTTGTTAGTAGCCAAGGCCAGAAAGGCCAATTTTTTACAAACCTTTGGCGGGAATTTGTTTCGTATACTAAATGGAGAACCTCGAACTTCGTGCGGTTATTAAATATTTCTGCCTGAAAAAAAATGTAAAAAAAGAGTTTTTGTTTGTTTTGCAGTCTGCTTTGGTAGACAATGCTCCGTCTTATTCTACCGTGGCGTACAGAAACTCTTGCAATGACGACACTCGCTTCGGGCGGCCAATAACGGCCACTACGTCAGAAAATGTTAAAGTAGATCTACGAGTGACCATCCGTTATTTAGCTGAGACTAAGCTGAAATTAAATCTTTCGTTTGGGATAATTCAGTTTATTTTAACTCATACCTTAAAATTCAAAAGATGGTCGCGCGCTGGGTTCCTCCAATGTTAACTGACGACCAAAAAGCAAGAGTTGACATTTCAAATCTTAATTTAGCAATAATTGAAGAAGATGCAGATTCTTTTGCGCTCGTTTCGTAACCGTAGATAAAGGTTGGTACACCATTTGGACCCGAGACGAAAAACCGAAGCAAGGTGTGGAAAGACCGTCTTTCCCGCAAGCCAAGAGATTCCAGGTGTCTGCGTCCGCTGGAAAAATAATAGACTCTGTCTTCTGGAATGCGGAAAATATAAAATGATCGACTATTTAAGTAAAGAAGAGACAATAACCGGAGATTATTACGCAACATTAATCAAAACTTCGCAAAGAACCAAATAGTAAACAGTAAACGTCGAGGAAAATTGCGTGCTGGGTGCATTTCCATCACGATAATGTTCCTGCCAATCTATCTAATGTTGCAAGCGCTGCCTTCCGAACTGCTGGGTTTCAGTTGATGCAGCACCCAACATATTCCTCCGACCTAGCTCCGAGTGATTTTCACCATTTTACTCACCTGAAAAAGCACACGTGGTATAAAATTTGAATCCTAGGGTTGAGCCTTTTTCCAATGGAATTAACTAACTTGCAAAATGCTATTCTAAAAGCATTAGCTTAAAAGGCGATTACGTTAAAAAGTTAATACAATTTACATACTTACTAAATTTACATACTTATCCTAGAGTTTCGTTACGTTTCCAAACACTTATTGATCAACCAGTAAATTATATATAGCTAACTATCAAACAATGATTACTTTTATACAAGCGAAGATTGACAAACGAGCATTTTTAAACGATAAGGGTAACAAACGAGCACACAGTCCAACTGACGGTAAGTGGTTGCTGTGGCCATAGACATCTACATCTATCTATCCTCGATTACGAATCAAAATGCAGATGCGTCGTCAGCCGTGAGGACTAAGATGGAATGCCTCGTTTCTAGTAAAAGGGTCTGCAGTTCTCCACTCACTTTACGAAACACAGCAGTTTTGAGCTGCTATTTTACGCTGGTATTCTGTGAGCGTGGTCCTTCCCGGTCGAGCCGACCCATTCGTGCTACAACTATACCATTAATATAGCTGCAGCATGGCTCTACAACTTAAAAATGTCATCAGTCCATCTAACGCTAAGTAGTAACTGTTGCTCATAGACAACTTCACCTATCCACGATTAAGAATAAAAATGCAAATGCGTTATCATCACTAAGAACTAAGATGGAATGCCCATTTACCGGTAAAAACATTGCCGGTTCTTTCACTCTCCATACGAAACACAATTTTACGTTGATATTCTGTGCAAACGTAGGCCTTTCTGGATCGAGCTGATTTATTCTTACTTCAGTTACAGCGTAGCTCTACCAGGACACAATATGATTTCGTCTGTAATATTGAACTTTGATTATAATAAAATTAAAT
Organism: Parnassius orleans; assembly: GCA_029286625.1. Classification (NCBI taxonomy): domain Eukaryota; kingdom Metazoa; phylum Arthropoda; class Insecta; order Lepidoptera; family Papilionidae; genus Parnassius; species Parnassius orleans. Next base: position 296,313 of record JAGSMP010000009.1, read on the forward strand.
ACTAGTTAATTCTACTACACAGCCATAGTAGCTCAGTACATAGCTCCCGCCTTGAAAATTCGCTTTACACGAGCAAATGGAGCTTGATCCCACGCGGCCGACTCTCTGCCGAGGTGAAGAATATGTCGCAAGAAATCTGCATTTCTGAGGAATTAAGTATAAAAAAAAATAAGTATAAAAAGTTGGACTGTTCCAAGTGCTAAAGCCCTCTTAGGAATAAAAGGTCGTATTAGAGTTACGATAAAGACGAATGTTGCTTAACTATATATGCTAATGTAACTGTAAATCTATTCGTATCCTAATTACTCCATTTGTTTTCATATTCAATTCCATCCTCATTATTTTAATTAAACAATTTTGGAAACCCGTAAACACTCACAGTATCCATTTAAATTTGCAATTTTAAACCACTCGCCAGCCTAGGTATTTTAAGTCTAGCATGCACGTGGTAATTTTCGCCGCCTGCCAAACCATAATGCTTTAAATAGAAAACATTTAGTCACAACAAAATACCTAGCTCGAAAATTTAAAAATCATAAATTTCAATAAAATGTATCTTTTCTGAAATAAGTTATATTTAAATTAATAAAAAAGTCCTAGAAATATACGTAATATCGCAAAAGCAGTGCACCCCTAAAATCACTCGATGAAAGCTTGCCAAGCTACGAATATGAACATTAGAAAAGTTTAATCTCTTTCTGAATTCAATATCTAGTTTCAAATTACGAGTTCTGGTAAAGCTGTTTATTTGTTTTATTATATCGTGTCTTTTAGAGACTTCAAGTATACAAGAATAGTGTTTATAGAAATTTGAATATCGAGCGATAATTTTTTATTTATTTAATCAAAACCAAGCAAAGTTATTCACGGACGTACGAAATTTGTATAAAATAATCACAGCCAAAACAGACAATATTTATACACAACAAATCCAATGATTGAGTAATAATAAAAAAACCCGACCGCGTTAAAGTTTACTAAAGACAATAGAACATATAATTTACTAGGTTGTTCAATAAGTTTTCGGAACAGGACACTTATCAATGATTTAAAGAAATGCGTTAATTTTTTCGAATTTTAAATTTGTTAGTAGCCAAGGCCAAACTGGCCTTTCAGTTTTACAAACTTCACATTTGGTGGGAGTTTGATTCGTATACTAAATGGAGAACCTCGAACTCCGTGCGGTTAATAAATATTTCCGCCTGAAAAAAAAATCTACAAAGAGTGTATTTGTCTGTTTGTTTTGCAGTCTGCTTTGGTAGACAATGCTCCGTCTTATTCTACAGTGGCGTACAAAAATTCTTGCAATGACGACACTCGCTCCGGGCTGTCAATAACCACTACGCCAGAAAATGTTAAGGTAGATCGACGTGTGACCATCCGTTATTTAGCTGAGACTCTAAGCTTTCCTTTGGGATAATTCAGTTTATTTTAACTTATACCTTAAAATGATAAAAAGATGGTCGCGCGCTGGGTTCCTCGAATGTTAACTAACGCCCAAAAAAATAGCAAGAGTTGACATTTCAAAGCTTAATTTAGCAATAATTGAAGAAGATCCAGATTCTTTTTGCGCTCGTTTCGTAACCGTAGATAAAAGGTGGGTACACCATTTGCACCTGGAGACGAAAAGCCGAAGCAAGGTGTGGAAAAGACCGTCTTTCCCGCCAGCCAAGAGATTCCAGGTGTCTGCGTCCGCTGTGAAAATAATAGCCTCTGTCTTCTGGGATGCGGAAGATATAAAAATGATCTACTATTTAAGTAAAGAAGAGACAATAACCGGAGATTATTACGCAACATTAATCAAAAACTTCGCAAAGAACCAAATAGTAAACAGTAAACGTCGAGGAAAATTGCGTGCTGGAGTGCATTTCCATCATGATAATGCTCCTGCCTATCTATCTAATGTTGCAAGCGCTGCCATCCGAACTGTTGGGTTTCAGTTGATGCAGCACCCAACATATTCCCCGGACCTAGCTCCGAGTGATTTTCACCATTTTACTCACCTGAAAAAGCACTTACGTGGTATAAAATTTGAATCCCAGGGTTGAGCCTTTTTTTCCAATGGAATTAACTAATTTGCAAAATGCTATTCAAGAAGCATTAGCTTAAAAATCGATTACGTTAAAAAGTTAATACAATTTACATACTTACTAAATTTACATACTTATCCTAGAGTTTTATTACGTTTCCAAACACTTATTGATCAACCAGTAAATTATATATAGCTAACTATGAAACAATGAATACTTTTTATACAAGCTAAGATTGACAAACGAGCATTTTTTTTTAACGATAAGGGTAACAAACGAGCACACAGTCCAACTGACGGTAAGTGGTTGCTGTGGCCCATAAATATCTACATCTATCAATCCTCGATTACGAAGCAAAATGCACATGCGTTGTCAGCCGTGAGAACTAAGATGGAATGCCTCGTTTCCAGTAAAAAGGGTCTCCGGTTCTCTACACTCACTTTACGAAACACAGCAGTGTTGAGCTGCTATTTTACGCTGGTATTCTGTGAGAGCGTGGTCCTTCCCCGGTCGAGCCGACCCATTCGTGCTACAACTATACCATTAATATAGCTGCAGCATGGCTCTACAACTTAAAAATGTCATCAGTCCATCTAACGCTAAGTAGTAACTGTTGCTCATAGACAACTTCACCTATCCACGATTAAGAATAAAAATGCAAATGCGTTATCATCACTCAGAACTAAGATGGAATGCCCATTTACCGGTAAAAACATTGCCGGTTCTTTCACTCTCCATACGAAACACAATTTTACGTTGATATTCTGTGCAAACGTAGGCCTTTCTGGATCGAGCTGATTTATTCTTACTTCAGTTACAGCGTAGCTCTACCAGGACACAATATGATTTCGTCTGTAATATTGAACTTTGATTATAATAAAATTAAATACTAGTTAATTCTACTACACAGCCATAGTAGCTCAGTACATAAGCTCCCGCCTTGAAAATTCGCTTTACACGAGCAAATGGAGCTTGATCCCACGCGGCCGACTCTCTGCCGAGGTGAAGAATATGTCGCAAGAAATCTGCATTTCTGAGGAATTAAGTATAAAAAAAAATAAGTATAAAAAGTTGGACTGTTCCAAGTGCTAAAGCCCTCTTAGGAATAAAAGGTCGTATTAGAGTTACGATAAAGACGAATGTTGCTTAACTATATATGCTAATGTAACTGTAAATCTATTCGTATCCTAATTACTCCATTTGTTTTTTCATATTCAATTCCATCCTCATTATTTTAATTAAACAATTTTGGAAACCCGTAAACACTCACAGTATCCATTTAAATTTCATATACAAGTTGAATACTTCGAACTCGTTAATTGCTTTGGTATATTATTTAAGCTATGAAATTTTAAGCTTTTTGAAGTATCAAAATAAAAGAAACTTATAAACTCATATATTAGAAAAGAATATTTTATATTAAATATAAATTGTAACATAAATTTTTAATTTACCACTGTTGCGGTAAATACCTTTGTGGTGGAGCAGTTTATGTTCTAACCATAGATTCTAAGTCTATGGTTGGTCTATACGCTAGTATATCCTAAGTCTATGGTTCTAACGGCGACTCTACACAGCAAGACTGAATGCCCTTTTACCACCATTACTTAAATTTAAAAAATATTTTGTTGGGTTTTATGCCCAGTACTGGTCACAACAATTTTGATTAATGAACTTGAGTGATGTCGGAGATGGTATTATTGGGTGTAGTGGTGTTGAGTTTAGGAAACTCGAAGATGCTCTTCAGATTAGATAAAACACAACATTACATTTTTGCGTTTGAAATGAGTATCAGTTCTTTTAGCCATGATTTTTTAAACTTACGTCTAAATGTATTAATAAATAAACTTTTCCAATTCCAAGTTTCTAAGTAAAAATTAGTTAGCTCTTAGATATTACGGTTTCAGTGTCAGATGCTGCACATTTACATAACCCCTTAGCTACCGTTTAAGTCACTCTGTACAGGATATTTCATGCAAAACATGACTGACGGCAGTGTACGTAAACACAGATGATAAACAACAGATATGACTACAGCACATATATGCTAAACTAACATTCATTTTCAAATATCATGACAACGTGAAAACGTTTCTGAAAGGTTTCTCACAAATTCATTCGGTAGGGAAAACATAATACTATCGTTTTCTTATTCTTCATAATCTCTATTACGGGCGTGGTTCACAAATGGCCACGAACCTCCCCGCTCTTCTATGAGGATTTAATAATAATACTAATAAGAACAGACCAGAATCAGACGCCTCGCACCTTTGACGATGATCCTCACTGTCGGTTTGGGTCTTTTTATCTACCGTTGACGCGGTGTAACAACCTGTATACACCGTCATTATAAACCACTAATTCTTTTAGGCATTTTCCATAGTCGTTTCTTATAATACTCACCATACCACGGACGATATCGGGTGATGGATATTAAGCTGCTACCACGAATGTTTTCCACCTTATAAAAACTAATAATTAAATTTAAAGAAAGTTTAAAAAAATCTAACGTGGATTATTTTCCATAATTCCTTTTGTAAACTAAGAAAAACAATTATCTATATTTATATAAAGAACTTTTAAATAACGTTCAATAACATATTTTTATAACTTAGTTATTTTTTACTATTTCTTTTGCATGCATCATTTATTTACACTTTCACTTGCAACCTTTACCTAAAATAAGACGCTAATACCCTAATTCTTCATAAATAAATTTGTGCCTTCGCTGTCTTTGATGTCAGGTAAAATTAATATTAACGCTCAAAATCTGAGGATACTAAAGTTTTCAAAAGATGTGAGAAAATTACACGGTTCTTTGAATATTCTAAAACGACACTATAAGAACAATGCTTGTGTCACAGTGTTAAAGAAGCTACACTTATACACGATTAAATATATTAGTGCAAAATAGTATCAATACAAGCTTGAAATGTATAGTCAATTTTCAGTCGGTACGTGTTGTGTAAAAATCTTACAATTTTTTTTTAATTAAAAATAAGAACCAAAGTCACTTTCAGGAAATTTATCACTTTTTATTTTATGAGGGCATAAGTCCCTAAACCGGACTTGGGTATTTCATGTCGGATACCATTTGTGCTTTGATGGAATGCAATTTATTTCAGCCTTTCTTTCAAAAGATTTCTTTCGGTCCAAAACGACCAGGTTATGCACTCGCCTCCCTTTACATTCTACTAGCTCATGTTTTCAATTCTACATAAAATTAGTTTTCACGTAGGAAAATTCATCTCTTACTTTTTGATTATAAAATTCCTTACTATATCCATATTGAGAAAAATATAAACTATAATGTCTATATTTTTCATTTAACAAATTAATCATATAACAATGTTAACAATTTATTCAAACTCCTTATAAAACTATCTATATAATTGGCAAAAGTGCCAACTGTGCATTGCTTGTGTATCATTATGTAGTCCTATTTTTAGCAATTAAATATATTTATAAAATGCTATGATAATATTGAACTGAAAGAATCCGTAACGAAGATATCCGCAGAAAATCCAAAGTGATTGACATAGTTCAAGCTCGAGTGGCATCGGACCACAGAACCGGAAACGGACGGGAAAAAAATCTTCGCAAGTGGTAGCCTGACACCGGGAAGCGGAGTCTAAGGTACGTCTCCACTAGATGGGATGATGATATGCAATATAACATCGGAGTCGATCACTGCCGGTGTCTGTAGGCCGCATTTTGTGGCAATATTTAAGGAAAGAAAAACGTTGTTCCCGGTGTCGTTGATAGGTACTGTATTCTTGCTTACCTCCGATCTTATTGTATAAGCATTATCTTATTATATAACATCGGATAATAAAGAGTTTGACCCGTTTATTACATCAGTACCTCTGTGTTTGAACGTACACCTACATTTTAATGATCATTATTTTGGCCGCTATGATATTTAAGGCGGACGAAAACGCAGGCAACAAACAGTAGGTATATACAAACGTTGCTTTTATAACACGTAAAAATTGTTAGGTAAATATATTTTGACGTTTCCATTCGAAACCATTTTTGTTCTTATTCCCTTAACCTAACGTACTTTTACAAAAAACATCCTGAAGGAGTTGACAGAAACAATGTTAGCGTCAACACGTTTTCTACAATTATATTATCAACGATATGAAACGTCGCAAGATATTTCAGACTTACGTAAAGAAAACGCCAATTCGAACCCCGGTAACAGTGTTTATGTTTTTCTGATGATGTTGTGCCTATAGTAATCGATCATAATAATGTCTGTGTTGAAAATTATTGAACTTTAATTGAAAATAAAATATATATATTGGCACCTTGTCGTAGTAGTTAACATTTTTAAGAACCTCACTTTCCTCGTCGCTCTGCTCCTCTTCGCAACGTAACATATTCAGGAAATATTATACTTTTTAAGTAAACGTATAACATTTATATTACTTATTTTTAATCATCCAGTTATAGTTTATCTAAACTGAAAAAGAGGAGCAGAAAGTAAAGAGTCGGATAAATAATTCCACTGTGTAAAGAATTATTTCAAAATCGGTTAATCGTAAGTCAGAACCCTAAAGCATCAAAATGGCTGAATTATAAAAAAAGGATCATCGAAATCGGTTCACCCAGAAAAAAGTTATGAGGTAACACAAATAAAAAAAAACATACAGTCGAATTGAGTACTTCCTCCTTTTTGAAGTCGGTAGAAAATCAGAGGTTCACATAATCGTGTATTAACATGGCTTTGTGTGCGAAGATCCACTAGAAGAAAAAAGTGGTATAAAGCAAGTTTTGAAATAAAATATACCAAAATTAATCTGAATAAAACAGCTTGGTAAAAAAACAGGCTTTAATAAATCGGTGTTTATATTTTTTTTTTATAGAATATGGGTGACAAACGACCACACAGTCCACCTGATGGTAAGTGGATGTTGCGGTCCATAGACATCTATATTTATTCGAAATTAAGAATCAAAATGCAGATGCGTTGTCTCCCCTGAGGATTAAGATGGAATACCTTGTTTCCAGTAAAAAGGATCTCAGATTTTCTACACTCACCATACATGAGAGCAACATTAAGCTGCTATTTTACGCTAGTATTTTGTGAGAACGTGGTCCTACCCCGGTCGAGCCACCCATTTGTGCTGCAACCATAATATAGCTGCAGCGTGGCTTTACTACGTAAGCCATCTACCATGTCAAACCATAAACGGCTTTTAAAGTCATGTGGCGTCCATATGAATGAAACGGAAGTACATAACTAACAGCAAATTCATCACTATTTCTTTTATGTTATCGTACTCGTAAGTGCCTTTCAAAAGAATTGGGTCGGAGATAAATTTCGTTGGGTAAGGATCGAAGATTTCATAGCTTGATATTTGTTTCTGCTTCTCTCCTAAAAGATGCATTTGATGTACAGCAGAGTGCTTACGGGCGCATGATATCATTAGCTATTATGATCATTAGCTAAATCAAGAATCTCAATAAAGATTTTCTTATTATCAGTTCTTATTATTAGTCGTGAATAGTTAGCGTTACCGTTACAGCCTATCAAAAGTCCACTGTAGAACGTAGGCTTCCCCAAATAGATTGCCTCATTGGAGAAATATTTGCCACAGATGCCACGTTGGGCAGGCGCGTTGGCAATCGCACTTTTTATTTTTATTTGTTTTTAGGATTACGCCATCTTCTGGTTTGTTTCCCCCTGTCACCTCTTATAACACCTAAGGGACGATATTACGTGGTGGATATTCATACACCGCCACTGCACGGTCTCTTGTGAATTGTACTACGGCGTTATTTTATGGATAAAGTTAATTCAATTCAAGCAAATTATGTTAATTACCAAAAGCCAAATGAACGTAAATTATACTATCCATGATCGACTTTTGCCTTTTTTGAAATTATTCAAGAAATATCGTTGAATTAACAAAAAGGGATTAATGTCGGTTTCGGACTATATCGGATTATATACTATGACCATAAAGGACGACGAAGGAATAAAATAAAGTGCTTTAATAAAATTATAGTGCTAGTGGTATTTTAATCCTGATTTGATTTATTACCTTATCTACCTGTCAACCTTTACTAAATTCAAATGCTAACCTAACCTGAAGGCTAATGGAGTAAAATCAACAATCCAATATTTCATAAAAGCGACAAAATGCTGAACTCTTTTTCAAACTGGAATCACTAACTTTCTCGTTTTTAACAAATTATAGTATGAAATGAGTGGTCAATCCTACTGATGGTAGGTAGTTATTTTTTAATTAAGCGTTAGAACCAAATAAAGCTCGGTCGCCCGAGTACTGAAATTAAAAGCATCAAGCGTCGAAGCATCTGGTACCTCGACAATGATAGCTCTGGGTGGTTCATGTCTTTTTCGCTATCAACAGTCTGCTGAAATATGATATCTTACACAATTGGAAGGAATGTACAATGGTAACATATATGCTTGGCGATATAAATAATACACCATTTTCATTTGCAATTTTAAACCACTCGCCAGCCTAGGTATTTTAAGTCTAGCATGCACGTGGTAATTTTCGCCGCCTGCCAAACCATAATGCTTTAAATAGAAAACATTTAGTCACAACAAAATACCTAGCTCGAAAATTTAAAAATCATAAATTTCAATAAATGTATCTTTTCTGAAATAAGTTATATTTAAATAAATAAAAAAAGTCCTAGAAATATACGTAATATCGCAAGAGCAGTGCACCCTAAAAATCACTCGATGAAAGCTTGCCAAGCTACGAATATGAACATTAGAAAAGTTTAATCTCTTTCTGAATTCAATATCTAGTTTCAAATTACGAGTTCTGGTAAAGCTGTTTATTTGTATTATTATATCGTGTCTTTTAGAGATTTCAAGTATACAAGAATAGTGTTTATAGAAATTTGAATATCGAAAAGCGATAATTTTTTTTATTTATTTAATCAAAACCAAGCAAAGTTATTCACGGACGTACGAAATTTGTATAAAATAATCACAGCCAAAACAGACAATATTTATACACAACAAATCCAATGATTGAGTAATAATAAAAAAAAAACCCGACCGCGTTAAAAGTTTACTAAAAAGACAATAGAACATATAATTTACTAGGTTGTTCAATAAGTTTTCGGAACAGGACACTTATCAATGATTTAAAGAAATGCGTTAATTTTTTTTCGAATTTTAAATTTGTTAGTAGCCAAGGCCAAACTGGCCTTTCCAGTTTTTTATAAACTTCACATTTGGCGGGAATTTGATTCGTATACTAAATGGAGAACCTCGAACTTCGTGCGGTTAATAAATATTTCCGCCTGAAAAAAAAAATCTACAAAGAGTGTTTTTGTCTGTTTGTTTTGCAGTCTGCTTTGGTAGACAATGCTCCGTCTTATTCTACCGTGGCGTACAGAAACTCTTGCAATGACGACACTCGCTCCGGGCTGTCAATAACGGCCACTACGCCAGAAAATGTTAAGGTAGATCGACGTGTGACCATCCGTTATTTAGCTGAGACTAAGCTGAAATTAAATCTTTCGTTTGGGATAATTCAGTTTATTTTAACTCATACCTTAAAATTCAAAAAGATGGTCGCACGCTGGGTTCCTCCAATGTTAACTGACGACCAAAAAAAAGCAAGAGTTGACATTTCAAATCTTAATTTAGCAATAATTGAAGAAGATGCAGATTCTTTTTGCGCTCGTTTCGTAACCGTAGATAAAAGGTTGGTACACCATTTGGACCCGGAGACGAAAAACCGAAGCAAGGTGTGGAAAAGACCGTCTTTCCCGCAAGCCAAGAGATTCCAGGTGTCTGCGTCCGCTGGAAAAATAATAGACTCTGTCTTCTGGAATGCGGAAAATATAAAAATGATCGACTATTTAAGTAAAGAAGAGACAATAACCGGAGATTATTACGCAACATTAATCAAAAAACTTCGCAAAGAACCAAATAGTAAACAGTAAACGTCGAGGAAAATTGCGTGCTGGAGTGCATTTCCATCACGATAATGTTCCTGCCAATCTATCTAATGTTGCAAGCGCTGCCTTCCGAACTGCTGGGTTTCAGTTGATGCAGCACCCAACATATTCCTCCGACCTAGCTCCGAGTGATTTTCACCATTTTACTCACCTGAAAAAGCACTTGCGTGGTATAAAATTTGAATCCTAGGGTTGAGCCTTTTTTTCCAATGGAATTAACTAACTTGCAAAATGCTATTCTAAAAGCATTAGCTTAAAAGGCGATTACGTTAAAAAATTAATACAATTCACATACTTACTACATTTACATACTTGTCCTAGAGTTTCGTTACGTTTCCAAACACTTATTGATCAACCAGTAAATTATATATAGCTAACTATCAAACAATGATTACTTTTTATACAAGCGAAGATTGACAAACGAGCATTTTTTTTAAACGATAAGGGTAACAAACGAGCACACAGTCCAACTGACGGTAAGTGGTTGCTGTGGCCCATAGACATCTACATCTATCTATCCTCGATTACGAATCAAAATGCAGATGCGTCGTCAGCCGTGAGGACTAAGATGGAATGCCTCGTTTCTAGTAAAAAGGGTCTGCAGTTCTCTACACTCACTTTACGAATCACAGCAGTGTTAAGCTGCTATTTTACGCTGGTATTCTGTGAGAGCGTGGTCCTTCCTCGGTCGAGCCAACCCATTTGTGCTACAACTATACCAGTAATATAGCTGCAGCATGGCTCTACAACTTAAAAATTTCATCAGTCCATCTAACGCTAAGTAGTAACTGTTGCTCAGACAACTTCACCTATCCACGATTAAGAATAAAATGCAAATGCGTTATCATCACTCAGAACTAAGATGGAATGCCCATTTACCGTAAAACATTGCCTGTTCTTTCACTCTCCATACGAAACACAACAGCAATATGCTGCTATTTTACGTTGGTATTCTGTGCAAACGTAGGCCTTTCTGGATCGAGCTGATTTATTTCATTTCAGTTAGAGCGTAGCTCTACCAGGACACAATATAATAATAATAATAATAATAATTAAATTTATTTCAGACCCACATATAGTCCATAATTATGTTAGTAAATTAGCTAACCTATGTTAGTCTTAAATTAATACACGTACAATTTCACAACAATTACAAAATTATTTTGGCACCCATGACATCAGGCTCATGCAAGTGGATACGCATCCAGTGTCCTAGGATGGGACAATCAACTCTATCGGATATTACACTCAGAATGCCATTAGAGCTCCACGAACCCTGCATATGATTTCGTCTGTAATATTGAACTTTGATTATAATAAAATTAAATACTAGTTAATTCTAATACACAGCCATAGTAGCTCAGTACATAAGCTCCCGCCTTGAAAATTCACTTTACACGAGCAAATGGAGCTCGATCCCACGCGGCCGACTCTCTGCCGAGGTGAAGAATATGTCGCAAGAAATCTGCATTTCTGAGGAATTAAGTAAATTACGAGGACTGTTCCAAGTCCTAAAGCCCTCTTAGGTATAAAAGGTCGTATTAGAGCTACGATAAGGACGAATGTTGTTTAACTATATATGCTAATGTAACTGTAAATCTATTCGTATCCTAATTACTCTATTTGTTTTTTCATATTCAATTCCATCCTCATTATTTTAATTAAACAATTTTGGAAACCCGTAAACACTCACAGTATCCATTTAAATTTCATGTACAGGTTGAATGCTTCGAACTCGTTAATTGCTTTGGTATATTATTTAAGCTATGAAATTTTAAGCTTTTTGAAGTATCAAAATAAAAGAAACTTATAAACTCATATATTAGAAAATAATATTTTATATTAAATATAAATTATAACATAAATTTTTAATTTACCACTGTTGCGGTAAATACCTTTGTGGTGGAACAGTTTATGTTCTGACGCCAACTCTACACAGCAAGACTGAATGCCCTTTTACCACCATTACTTAAATTTAAAAAATATTTTGTTGGGTTTATGCCCAGTACTGGTCACAACAATTTTGATTAATGAACTTGAGTGTTGTTTGAGATGGTATTATTGGGTGTAGTGGTGTTGAGCCTTAGGAAACTCGAAGATGCTCTTCAAATTAGATAAAACACAACATTTCATTTTTGCGTTTGAAATGAGTATCAGTTTTTTTAGCTATGATTTTTTAAACTTACGTCTAAATATATTAATAAATAAACTTTTCCAATTCCAAGTTTCTAAGTAAAACTTAGTAAGCTCTTAAATATTAAGGTTTCAGTGTCAGATGCTGCAAATTTACATAATCCCTTAGCTACCGTTTAAGTCACTCTGTACAGGATATTTCATACAAAATATGACTGACGGCAGTGTACGTAAACACATATGATAAACAACAGATATGACTACAGCACATATATGCTAAACTAACATTCATTTTCAAATATCATGACAACGTGAAAACGTTTCTGAAAGGTTTCTTACAAATTCATTCGGTAGGGAAAACATAATACTATCGTTTTCTTATTCTTCATAATCTCTATTACGGGCGTGGTTCACAAATGGTCACGAACCTCCCCCCTCTTCTATGAGGATTTAATAATAATAATAATAAGAACAGACCAGAATCAGACGCCTCGCACCTTTGACGATGATCCTCACTGTCGGTTTGGGTCTTTATGTCTAACGTTGACGCGGTGTAACAACCTGTATACAACGTCATTATAAACCACTAATTCTTTTAGGCATTTTCCATAGTCGTTTCTTATAATACTCACCATACCACGGACGATATCGGGTGATGGATATTAAGCTGCTACCACGAATGTTTTCCACCTTATAAAAACTAATAATTAAATTTAAAGAAAGTTTAAAAAAATCTAACGTGGATTATTTTTCATTACTTCTTTTGTAAACTAAGAAAAACAATTATCTATATTTATATAAAGAACTTTTAAATAACGTTCAACAACATATTTTTATAACTTAGTTATTTTTTATTATTTCTTTTGCATGCATCATTTATTTACACTTTCATTTGCAACCTTTACCTAAAATAAGACGCTAATACCCTAATTCTACATAAATAAATTTGTGCCTTCGCTGTCTTTGATGTCAGGTAAAATTAATATTAACGCTCAAAATCTGAGGATACGAAAGTTTTCAAAAGATGTGAGAAAATTACACGGTTCTTTGAATATTCTAAAACAACACTATAAGAACAATGCTTGTGTCACAGTGTTAAAGAAGCTACACTTATACACGATAAAATATATTAGTGCAAAACAGTATCAATACAAGCTTGAAATTTATAGTCAATTTTCAGTCGGTACGTGTTGTGTAAAAAGCTTACAATTTAAAAAAAAAACCAAAATCACTTTCAGGCATAGGCAGGCACTTTTTTATTTTATGAGGGCATAAGTCCCTAAACCGAACTTCGGTTTTTCATGTCGGATACCATTTGTGCTTTGATGGCATGCAATTTATTTCAGCCTTTCTTTCAAAAGATTCCTTTCGGTTCAAAACGATCAGGTTATGCACTCGCCTCCCTTTACATTCTACTAACTCATGTTTTCAATTCTACATAAAATTAGTTTTCACGTAGGAAAATTCATCTCTTACTTTTTGATTATAAAATTCCTTACTATATCCATATTGAGAAAAATATAAACTATAATGTCTATATTTTTCATTTAACAAATTAATCATATAACAATGTTAACAATTTATTCAAACTCCTTATAAAACTATCTATATAATTGGCAAAAGTGCCAACTGTGGCATTTGCCCCTTGTGTATCATTATGTAGTCCTATTTTTAGCAATTAAATATATTTATAAAATGCTATGATAATATTGAACTGAAAGAATCCGTAACGGAGATATCCGGAGAAAACCCAGAGTAATTGACATAGTTCAAGCTCGAGTGGCATCGGACCACAGAACCGGAAACGGACGGGAAAAAAATCTTCGCAAGTGGTAGCCTGATACCGGAAAGCGGAGTCTAAGGTGCGTCTCCGCTAGTGGGATGATTATCTGCAATATAACATCGGAGTCGATCACTGCCGGTGGCTGTAGGCTGCATTTTATGGGAATATTTAGGGAAAGAAAAACGCTGTTCTCCATGTAGTTGATAGGTACTGTATCCTTGCCTACGTCCGATCTTATTGTATAAGCATTATCTTATTATATAACATCGGATAATAAAGGGTTTGACCCGTTTATTACATCAGTAACTCTGTGTTTGGACGTACACCTACAGTGTATGCACACACACACACATACTCACGCAATATCCTTACATTTTAATGATTATTATTTTGGCCGCTATGATATTTAAGGCGGACGAAAACGCAGGCAACAAACAGTAGGTATATACAATAAATACAACGCTGCTTTTATAACACGTAAAAATTGTTAGGTAAATATATTTTGACGTTTCCATTCGAAACCATTTTTATTCTTATTCCCTTAACCTAACGTACTTTTACAAAAAACATCCTGAAGGAGTTGACAGAAACAATGTTAGCGTCAACACGTTTTCTACAATTATATTATCAGTGATATGAAATGTCGCAAGATATTTCAGACTTACGTAAAGAAAACGCCAATTCGAACCCCGGTAACAGTGTTTATGTTTTTCTGATGATGTTGCAGCCTATAGTAATCGATCATAATAATGTCTGTGTTAAAAATTATTGACCTTTAATTGAAAATTAAATATATATACGTATTGGCACCTTGCCGTAGTAGTTAATATTTTTAAGAACCTCACCTTCCTCATCGCTCTGCTCCTCTTCGCAACGTAACGTATTCAGGAAATATTATACTTTTTAAGTAAACGTATAACATTTATATTACTTATTTTTAATCATCCAGTTAAAGTTTATCTAAACTGAAAAGAGGAGCAGAAAGTAAGAGTCGGGTAAATAATTCCACTGTGTAAAGAATTATTTCAAAATCGGTTAATCGTAAGTCAGAACCCTTTTTTTTTTTTTTTTGCGGATGGAAAATCATCTAATGACGCCTTCGCTGTGGGTGGAGCGGAAGGAGGTCAGACTTTTACTGACTAAAACCATCCGTGTTCCTTCAGTGCCTTACGTTCCGGAGCCGCGGTATCTCTTTCGAACAGCCCGCAGCCCCGGCAGGCGTCGGCCTGCGGGCCTTCACGCTGCTGACAGCTCTTTGAGGCGCGCGTGGAACAAAACGCGCCGTCGACACGGCCTGTCGTCGTTAGACGGACGGACGGCGAGCTACCCATTGCTCGCCGTCCACAGGTCCGCGCTCACGGTCAGGGCCACGACGGCCCCGACGCCCGGGGCGTCTCCCTGCGGCGGCCGGGCGTGGTGCTGTTGCCTTCCTTCCCGCTCCGCCACCTCTTCATAGCATCACTGCTTCGCAGAAGGTGGTGACGGCATCCCATTCCGTCTCGCTCCGGACCATGGCTTCGACCAGGCCGGACGCGAGGTCGCCGCCGCCTATCGCCGCTACGAGTACACGGCGGTGCTCCGCCCAGCAGGGCACACTCACGGTGTGCTCCACCGTGTCCTCCGGTCGATCCTCGGTGGGAGCACCTGGTTTTCCTCCCGCCCGATTCGGTGCAGGAACCTCCCGAACACACCGTGTCCGGTGAGGACCTGCGTCAGGCGGAAGGTGAGGACACCGTGGCGTCTCTCAAGCCACTCCTCAAAGAGGGTCTTATCGCCGCTATAGTGGCGTGCCCAGCACGGGGTTGCGACAGTCGCTCTCTCCATGTCGCCATGAGATCATGCCGGAAGTCTGCTGCTGCGCGACAACTTGCCGCGGCAGCGGGTTTCCCCCGGCAGTGCCCGCGCGCCATTCGTGCAGGCGCGCGAGGACTATCGCCTCCAGATCCCATGGCGGCAATCCAGCGGGGAGGCTCGCCGCCCGAGGGAGATCGTGCGGTAGCCGCGAACCATCTTTACGGCAACCACCCTTGGGGCGCGTTTAGGTGGTGGACGGCAAGCCGCGCCAAACCACGCGCCCACACCGGGGCCCTGTAAAGGCCATAACTCACGATCCCCGCGTAGAGCCTCCAGGAGGCGTTTGGCCCCCAGGTTCGGCAGGAGCCGCCTGAAGGCAGCCCCGGTCCGTTCCAGTTTGGGAGCCAAACGTCGGAAGTGCTCAACGAAGTTCCATCGGCCGTCGAGGACGAGTCCTGGTGCTTCATCGTCGACTCGACGCCGATGGATACCCTCCCACCATCACTGAGGATCCCAGTGGTGGCCTGTTCCGAGGACCATGGAAGTGCATGGCCTCGACTTGTGCAGAGCCACCTCGAGACCCAGTTGCCGGATCCTCTCAACGACTATCGCAGCCCCGCGTGTCATAGTTTCCGCCGCCGCCTCGTACGACCCCCTGTGCCAGGTTGCAGCGTGTCGTCAGCGTAGCAAACTACGCTGACGCCGGTAGGAGGTCGGCGCAGCACCAGTCGTAACCGATGTTCCACAGGGCGGCCCCAGAACCGAACCCTGTGGGATACCGCACGACATCTCGCCGGTTCCACTCACCGTTTCGACCGGGGTAGATGACGGCCCTGTCCGTCAGATAGTCCTCGACTATACGACGGAGATAGGTCGGCACCCGGTGATACCGAGTGCCTCCCAGCCCAGGGCATGGAGTTGAAGGCGTTGGCGATGTCGAGAGACACCGCCAATACAACCCCTGCCACTGCATCCCCGTCGTGAGGGCTCTCACGCGCATGATGGCGTCCACCGAGAGGCCTCTGGAAACCAAACTGGTGTTCCGAAGATCCGGCCCTGTCCGCAGTGTTTCTCGGCGAGGCGGTTTGCAATTACTCTTCAAAGAGCTTGCCCACCCCGTCGAGCAGCACATGCCGGTATGCGGACGGAGAGTCCGCAGGGCGCCCCAACTTCCGAATGAGGACCAGCTTCCCGTCTTCCAACGAAGCGGGAATTGGCCTCTCCAAGCATGCGCTGAGCCCTCCAGTCGGGGCCTGAGCTCCGAGGCCAGAACCCAGGCTTTGCCAGGCGCCATCGGGTCCTGGGGCGGTATTCCTGGCCTTGAGCCTAATACACGCCACTCAGGTTCACCCGGTCCCTTCCGGGATGTCGTCGTCGTCGTCCTGGTGGTCCGCTTCCGGCACCGCAGGTGGCGGAGCCATAGGGGGCGGATTCCCTGCGCGCAGGAACAGAGCGCTCACCACATCCTCCACGAGCTGAGGCCGGAGACTCTGCGTCAGCGGGGCCCAGGTGCGGAGTTTATCCCGCACCATCTTGTAAGGGCGCCCCACGGATCTCTATTGAGAGTCTCCATCTCCTCACGGGCCCGATCCCGGGCCCGCAGGACAGCCTCCCGGAGGGCGGTCTTCGCCGCTCTGTATCCCTCGTACAGCTCCGCCTCAATGGCTGCCGCATTCGGTGAACGAATGCGGAGCCTGCGATGCCTGGCGTACAGGTGCCGCGCGGCGACACACGCCTCGCGCAGAGACGTCAGCTCACGCGACCACCAATACACCTGACGCCGGGCACTTCCTGGCCGGACGCGGGCATTGCCACGTCACATATCTCGGACATGGCCTCCTGGAACCACCCTGCCTCATCATTGACGTCGGCAGGCCTGTCCGGTGATGACACCCAGGCCTGCACGATCGAGGCTTCCAGGAGAGCTCCCGGTCCAGCTGCTTCAGCGCCCAACGCGGACCACTCGGGGCCTGTAGGACTGGCGCGCTCGAGGGCTGGGTGGAGACGTCAAACCGGATGTACCGGTGGTCGGAGTAGGTCTCCACCTCCATGACCCGCCAGTCAATGGCACGCGGCGACAGAGCGGGCTGAAGCGAACGAAATGTCCACCACCGACTCGCCCCGCATCCGCACACACGTGGGGACAGAACCCTGATTTAGGACGACCAGGCCTGTCTCCAGAGCCCAGTCTTCCACCATCCTACCCCGCACATCTGTACGACGAGAACCCTGCCAAGTTCTTGGCATTGAAGTCCCGAGGACAAGTACGGGAGGATAGCTTCCGACGACGACTGCTCTCAGCTCTGCAAGAGAGTTGTGAAACTCGGCGAGATCGGTTCGGGAGAAGTACACCCCACAATGACGAACTCCCGAACTGTGCCGCTACGCACCCCTGACCCCTCCTGACACCTTCAAGGGTCGGGGTACCGGCGCGGCTGAATAATGATGGCCACTGAGCCGTTAAGGTCCGCCACCCAGTCCTCCCTAGGCCAGACAAAATACGGCTCAGCGACCACAGCGATGTTAATCGACCACTGCGCCATGCTCTGGAGCAACAGATCCTGAGCGCAGGCGCAGTGGTTGATATTCGCCTGGAGGAAGCTTAATGGGGCCGTTATAGGCATTCCATTTCAGCTTCCTCCACGGGGCGCCTTTCTGCGGGCGTCGGTGTCGCGGCGGCGGCGGCAACGACAGCGACAGCGGCGGCGGCGGCAGTCGCGACCGCGGCGGTGGCCACAGAGGCGGTGGCGGCGGAGGGCCCCTACCCGCGGCCTTGGCCTTGGCGGGTGGCACGCAGGCCTTGCTTCCGGCCCGGTGATCGGCTGGTTTGCCGGTCGCCGCACATGCATCACAGTGCGGCGTGACGCAGCAGGTCGCCGATATGTGTCCGGGCTGAGCAGCGGAAGCAGGCCACTGCGGTCAACCTCCGAGGCGCATTTCACAGACATGTGCCCCACGAGACAGCGGTAGCACCTCAGAGGTCTGGGCTCCAGCAGCTTAACCTGCGCTGAGACCCAGCCCACCAGAAGCCGGCCCTCCACTATGGTTTTGGCTGCCGTAACAGGGCAGCACACCGTGGCGGCATGCATACCCTGTTGGTCCGGGCGTATGGCGCCTGACCTGATCTGGTCAGTAGTGCACCCCGGACCTGGCGACGGCGGCCACCAACTCCTCCTCCGATACCGAGTCGTCCAGACCTGATGCGCAGGTCTGCGCATCTGGGCCTGACACTCGGGCCTCGTCCGCGTCCAGGACGCTCTGAGCTTCGCAGCCAGAGCGTCCGCGGTCGCGCCACTGATTCCTGGGATCTCCAGCATACGGGCCCCGTCTGGGTGACTTTGAGCCGGAGGCCCCGGTGATCCCTGAGCCCCGAGATCCACCGCCTCTTTCGCCTTCGCGAGCAGATCGCGGTAGGTAACGCCCTTCTTTCCGCGTCCGGCTGTAGTGTAATCACTACAGCTGCGGTCTTCGGGGCGCGGAGCCCAGCCGCGATCTTGCGCGCCTGAACTGGCGCTGCCGCTCCTGCTCTTTGGCCTTTTGGCTGCCTTCTTCCCTTATTTTTGTCCCCGACCACCTGCCAACCGGCTTCAGCCGCGGGAGGGTGTAGGGAGCTGAGGGGCGTGGCGGCGGCGGCAGCTGGGCTTAGCGCTGGCGCTGGCACATTCGCCGCAGGCACTGGGGCTGGCGCAGCCACCACCTGTGCTGCCGCTTTGCCCTTTGCCTTCGCCTTGCCTCTCCTTCCCGTTGCCGGCTTAGCCGGAGCCGGTTCAGCCGGTACCGGTTTTGCCGGAGCCGGCTTTCAGGGAGGAGGGCAACTGCAGCCCCGCCCGAAGGCTGGCTGGACGGCCCCGGCTTGGATGCGGCAGCTGTGGCCGCCGCGCACGAGACCGCTGCCGGCCTCGCCGCCGTCTATTTGCCCTAGGGGGCCGGGACGATGCCCTCCAGCACGGAAAACCGGTGCTGGAAGGCAGCCAGCTCCTGCCGGACCAGGTTCAGAACCTGGTTCTCCATCGGCACGGGCTGGCTTGGGCGCTGCGTCTGGGGCGCCGCGCGAGAGGCAGGCTCACGTAGACTGGCCAGGTCTGCGCGGGCTTCTCATTCTCCTTCTGGAGAGTCTCCATGGCGGACGTCAGGCGGGCCACGTCCGCCCGCAGCTCCTGCTACCTTGTTTGCCTTTAGGCTCGGCCCCAACAAAGTTGGCCTGCAGCCGCCATGATGGAGGCGGAGGCCGCGGAATGGCCTTTAACTTTGAGGAGGCTTTTGCTTGTGGGCCACGACCTTGATCGCGGCCTCCACCTCCTTTACGAATCTGGCCTTACGCCCACCTCGGAGCCGCCAGTCGCATCCGTCTCTTCGCCTGATACCCGAGCCGTATCGCCGGGTGGCGCCCTCCTCGGCATGCTTTTGTTTGTTCGGCCCTCTGATTGTCAGAGGGCCCCTCCCTGCCTCCTCTCAGCCCGCCCCGCCTGTTGGTGGGATTTTCCGCCGAAGCTCTTCACCGGCTGACGACCCTGGTCGCCATCCCGCCTGGACCGCTTGCGGAAGAACTTACTGGACCCGCGGTCCCAGGCTCCACGCGTCGGGAGTCTCTGAGCCCCACGCTGCTCGATGCGGCGTCGGACTCTGTCCCCGTATCATCCTCCTCTCTATGTTGCCGTTGTCGGCGGTTTTGGTTTTGTTTTGTTTTTTTCCATATTTGTACCCACGAGTATGGAGTAATTAAAGGTCCACCTGGTGGTGACCCCTTACCAAGGTAAGCAGATTTAGAGGATTTATTACTCGCCAGGGGTCTGCACCCCAGAGAGCGCACTATCGACTGATTTGTTCGTAGAACCCCGTCAGCCATCCATCCCTCGCGGTGAGTCGCCGCTTGAGATTCGGGTAACTTTTATAGAGGTTTCTCCTCGCGGTCCGGGCGGTTAAGCCAAGACCTCGGTCCCAATCAAAGCCGCGAGACATGATCCACGACACTTCGATACTGGGATTACGAGACCGGCGGTGACAGCAAAGGATGAATCCTTCACTGTCTGCCCGGAGGCAGGGTAAGTGCAACCGAGCCTGCCCTCACTATTTCCGCTGCGCCTCTGCTGATCAGAGGGTCACGCAGTGGAACGCGCCGTTGGTCCGGGACGGACCCCACCCATGTCAGAATAATTAGCCGCGGCAGTAACCTTCCCAAGGAGTAAGAATTTCTTCTCATTTCTCGAGGAAGATTACTGCCGCCCAGGTGCATCGGCTAGTAGCTGCTCTTCCTCCAGACGTATCTAGAGGACCCGCAACTACCAGGCACACGTGGAGGACTTCTGACTTCTGCACCCCAAGTCAGAACCCTAAAGCATCAAAATGGCTGAATTATAAAAAAAGGATCATCGAAATCGGATCACCCAGAAAAAAGTTATGAGGTAACACAAATAAAAAAAACATACAGTCGAATTGAATACCTCTTCCTTTTTGAAGTCGGTAGAAAATCAGAGGTTCACATAATCGTATATTAACATGGCTTTGTGTGCGAAGATCCACCAGAAGAAAAAAGTGGTATAAAGCAAGTTTTGAAATAAAATATACCAAAATTAATCTGAATAAAACCGCTTAGTAACAAAGACAGACTTTTATAAATCGGTGTTTATGATTTTTTTTATAGAACATGGGTGACAAACGAGCACACAGTCCACTTGATGGTAAGTGGATGCTGTGGTCCATAGACATCTATATTTATTCGCAATTAAGAATCAAAATGCAGATGCGTTGTCTCCCCTGAGGATTAAGATGGAATACCTTGTTTCCAGTAAAAAGGATCTCAGATTTTCTACACTCACCATACATGAGAGCAACATTAAGCTGCTATTTTACGCTGGTATTCTGTGAGTGGTCCCACCCCACTCGAGCCACCCATTTGTGCTACAACCATAATATAACTGCAGCGTAGCTCTACCACGTATAGCCATCTACCATGTCAAACCATAAACGGCTTTTAAAGTCATGTGGCGTCCATATGAATGAAACGGAAGTACATAGCTAACAGCAAATTCATCACTATTTGTTTTATGTTATCGTACTCGTAGTAAGTGCCTTTCAAAAGAATTGGGTCGGAGATAAATTTCGTTGGATAAGGATCGAAGATTTCATAGCTTTATATTTGTTTCTGCTTCTCTCCTAAAAGATGCATTTGATGTACAGCAGAGTGCTTACGGGCGCATGATATTATTAGCTATTATGATCATTAGCTAAATCAAGAATCTCAATAAATATTTTCTTATTATCAGTTGTTATTATTACTCGTGAATAGTTAGCGTTACCGTAACAGCCTATCAAAAGTCCACTGTTGAACGTAGGCCTCCCCAAATAGATTGCCTCATTGGAGAAATATTTGCCACAGATGCCACGTTTGGCAGGCGCGTTGGCAATCGCAGTTTTTTTATTTTTATTTGTTTTTAGGATGACGCCATCTCTTGGTTTGTTTCCCCCTGTCACCTCTTATAACACCTACGGGACGATATTACGTGGTGGATATTCTTACACCGCCACTGCACGGTCACTAGTGAATTGTACTACGGCGTTACTTTATGTGGATAAAGTTAATTTAATTCAAGCAAATTTTATTAATTACCAAAAGCCTAATGAACGTAAACCATACTACCTTTCGTAATCAAAAAGTGTATAAATATCCATGATCGACTTTTGCCTTTTCTGAAATTATTCAAGAAATAACGTTGAATTAACAAAAAGGGATTAATGTCGGTTTCGGACTATATCGAATTATATACTATGACCATGAATAAAATAAAGTGCTTTAATAAAATTATAGTGCTAGTGGTATTTTAATCCTGATTTGATTTATTACCTTATCTACCTGTCAACCTTTACTAAATTCAAATGCTAACCTAACCTGAAGGCTAATGGAGTAAAATCAACAATCCAATATTTCATAAAAGCAACAAAATGCTGAACTCTTTTTCAAGCTGGAATCACTAACTTTCTCGTTTTTAACAAATTATAGTATGAAACGAGTGGTCAATCCTACTGATGCTAGGTAGTTATTTTTTAATTAAGCGTTAGAACCAAATAAAGCTCAGTCGCCCGAGTACTGAAATTAAAAGCATCAAGCGTCGAAGCATCTGGTACCTCGACAATGATAGCTCTGGGTGGTTCATGTCTTTTTCGCTATCAACAGTCTGCTGGAAATATGATATCTTACACAATTGGAAGGGAATGTAACAACCAATATGCTTGGCGATATAAATAACACACCATTTTCATTTGCAATTTTAAACCACTCGCCAGCATAGGTATTTTAAGTCTAGCATGCACGTGATAATTTTCGCCGCCTGCCAAACCATAATGCTTTAAATAGAAAATATTTATTCACAACAAAATACCTAGCTCGAAAATTTTAAAACCATAAACTTCAATAAAATGTATCTTTTCTGAAATAAGTTACATTTAAATAAAAAGTTTTAGAAATATACGTAATATCGCAAAAGCAGTGCACCCAAAAAATCACTCGATGAAAGCTTGCCAAGCTACGAATGTGTTCATATTGGAAAAGTTTAATCTCTTTCTAAATTCAATATCTAGTTTCAGATAACGAGTTCTGGTAAAGCTGTTTATTTGTTTTATTTTATCGTGTGTTTTAGAGATTTCAAGTACACAAGAATAGTGTTTATAGAAATTTTAATATCGAAACCCTCAGATCATATTTTTTTTATATTTAAAACACACGCGGACGTACGAAATTTATATAAAATAATCACAGCCAAAACAGATAACATTTATACACAACAAATCCAATGATTAAGGAATAATTAAAAACAACCCGACCGCGTAAAAGTTTACTAAAAAGACAATATAATAAAAAGGATTTTATAGCTTATGTCACATCCACAACTACGACGAATCTAAAAACACGCCATATATTGAAATCCATAAAGTCATTTCGGCTACAGAGCGTGGCAATACATACATACATTCATAGATACATACATACATACATACTAACATACACTCGGAAAACATTACCCTCCTTCTGCGGCAGTCGGGTTGCGAACAAATGGTGACGATGTAGGGCGAATAATGAAACCTCGCCCTATATCGGTGCTACGGAAACTCTTTCGCACAATACTGCGTCCCTCACGGCGGTAGTCTATTACCATTATTTCATCGTGGCAGTAAAACTGGAGCACTTCATTCCTTCATGTTCATGTTGGAGCGCGCAGGAACAACCAACGCGCTTCTTGAAGCGTTACGCCTTACGTTCTTACGTTCTCCGGCGTCGGGTTAGAATATCTATGATGCTGTCTAATAGCAATTTTTTTGAAACAGAACCAGAAACAGAAACTTTTTATTCAATATAGATTATAAATAATACTTATTAAAAATCACTCTTTTGTTTAATTACCACTAGTTCGAAAAAAACCTCTGTCCTGCGAAGAACCAGCAAGAAACCCAGCGGGACTTTTTTTAAATAACAGCTTACATTCATGTATGTTACACAATTAACAACGCAGCAAATTAGAAATAGCTTGGCGATCACCTCATTCCCAGGGGTTATTATCATCCAAAAATTTCTTAACATTATAATAAACCTTTTTATACAAACTTAGTTTAATAAAGTTTTTGAACTTTGAGCAGGTCAAATATTGTATATTTTCTGGGATTTTGTTGTAAAAGCGTAAAAATCGCCCCAATAATGAATTACTGACTCGGTGGAGTCGAGTAACTGGTACTACTAGCTTGTGTCTGTTCCTAGTATTTACAGAATGAATATCACTTATTTTTGTATAACTACTTTTATTTTTGTGTACGTACATTATATATGTATTGATTATAATGTATTGAGAGGCCAAAGTTAATATATTAATTTCCTTAAATTTTTGTCGTAGCGACTCTTTAGGTTTTAAATCATAGATTGCTCTTATGACCCTCTTCTGTAAAACAAATATAATTTCAGTGTCAATCGCGTGTCCCCATAGCAAAATACCATACGAAATTATGCTATGGAAATAGCTAAAGTAAATAAGTCTAGCTGTTTCCACACTGGTAAGATTTCTAATATTTTTACAGCATATGCTGCAGAAATAAGTCTGCTTGCTAATTTTGATATGTGGGCTCCGTTGAATCTTCGCGTCTAGTGTTATTCCAAGAATAATGGTGGTATCGACAAGACTCAGTTCCTCCCCATTTAATCTTGAATTTCATACATTTCGTTTTAGTGCCATTTAAATTCAAGTTATTAACATTAAACCAATTTACTAATTTAGATATAGCATTATTTACTTCGTCATATTTTAATAATTGTCGTTTTAATTTGAAAATTAATGAAGTGAATACTATATTATGGTTATTCCCTACTATGTAAGGTAAGTCATTAATATATACAAGAAACAGAAAGGGGCCGAGAATTGAGCCTTAAGGCATGCCCATTTGTACTATCGACCCGGAAGAGCTGATACTATTAATGACAACTTTTTGCGTTCTGTTACTTAAATATGAAACAATTAATTTAAGAGCATTATTTCTTACACCGTATTGTTGTAGTTTCCTGATTAATGTTTCATGGTGAACACAATCGAAGGCTTTAGATAGGTCACAGAATATACCCAAAGCATCCTGTGAATTCTCCCATGCATTAAAAATATATTTAATCAGCTCAACACCGGCAAAAGTAGTCGAGCGACCACTGGTGATTTATTCGCATAACCTTTATATTAAGAAAATATCTGGGCTGCACGACGTTTGAAAAATATATTTTAATAAGGCTGACAAGAAACATCTACATCTATCCTCGATTAAGAATCAAAATGCAGATGTGTTGTCACCCCTGAGGACTAAGATAGAATGCCTCGTATCCAGTAAAAAGGGTCTCCAATTCTCTACACTCACCAAACGAAACACAGCAGCATTAAGCTGCTATTTTACGCTGGTATTCTGTGAGAGCGTGGTCCTTCCACGGTCGAGCCGACACATTCGTACTACAACTATAATATATCTGCAGCATGGCTCTACCACGTACAAAAATTGACGAAATCAACACTTTCACTTTGTGTTTCATTTTCCAAAACTGGTTCTTTTTTCATTAACAGTGAAAAAAGGATAGTGGCTATGTCTATATGTGTTTTTTATGTCTGTTAAATTTCTTTGCTGGATATATAAAACAGTCGGTATAACTTCGCAATTTTAGTCATATTAGAAAGTTTCTAGTCTTTAAAATAATTTATTTATGGAAAAAACAAAATATAGTATATAATATGGATGTCAGGGGCTCTTAATTTTGCGTGATTTCAAAAGTTCCTTTTAAAACTAGTGATAATATACTCTTTAAAAGTGTGTAGAGTGTAAGTCAACGCAAAAAACCGTACATACAAGAGTAGATCGGGTGATCGATCTTTAGTGATTAAGTTTTAGACAAAAAAGGGTTTATTTTATATTTTGTATATTAAATATTTTAATGTGCAGTTGAAAGTGAAATGCAGCATGCTTTATAAGCAAACTTTAAAATATTTCAATCACTAGGCGACCACTAATATCTACGATTCATTACAACAAACATTAAATCAACATAAGTTAAGACATCATAACAGGATAGTGTGGTTAGATAAACCTAATCTGTAATCTTACTATGATTGTATTATAATATGGATTAATACATACATACATACATATAATCACGCCTCTTTCCCGTAGGGGTAGGCAGAGACCACTTCTTTCCACTTGCACTGCGATCCTTACATACTTGTTTCCTTCGTCCACTTTCATTATTACCTTCATACATGCTCTTCGGTTTAGGGTACTCTTGACCTGGCCTTTTTTCAAGACGTCCCTGATTTGGTCGAGAAACGGCCTCCTAGGTCTATCCCTTCCAACACTTTCATTTACACTCGCCTTATACACTTTTTTCGTCAATCGTTCTTCATTCATTCTCTCGACATGGCCAAACCATCTCAGCATACCTTTCTCAATTTTTGTCACATCTTCTTTCAAATCACAACGTTTCCTTATCTCACTATTTCTTATCCTGTCACTCAATTTAACTCCATCATACTTCTTAACGCTCTCATCTCAACTGCATTTATTCTGCTTTCAAGTTTCTTCTGCCATACCCAACTTTCACTTCCGTACATGAGTCGGAACCAACACCCCTCATGCACAGCCAAACGAGCCTTGTTAGACAACTTCCGACTGCTCATAAAGTGCATAGCTCCATTCACCATGTTTCCTGCATTCACTCTACTTTCGATATCACTCTCACACTTTCCATCTCTTGTAAACTTTGAACCCAGATACAAACTCCTTCACCTGTTCAATTTGTTCATCTCCAATCACGATATTGCAGTCTGTCACTGCCTCATCTCTTTCAAACACCATCACTTTCGTCTTCTTTACATTCATCTTCATTCCCTTTCTAACAAAAGCTCCACTCATAGCAGTTACCATCTCCTGCAACTCCTCGGCCGAAGACGCAATTAGTACTTGGTCATCAGCATAGAAAACATTTGACGAGTAACTCATTCGTTCTCAACCCACTTTCATTCTCTTTTAAATCTGTCAAGCAATTGTCCATGAACAGATTAAACAGCCACGGTGACGCTACACCCTGTCTAACACCTTTTTCGATATTAAACCATTCAGTGTATGCCCGTTTATCCTTACACACTAGAATCCCTATAAAGTTGCAGTGCTCGTATGAGGATACTGCTCACAGGTTCACGAACAGTGCTGACCACAATTCATTCCTCATTACTCTATCATAGGCCTTTTCTAGATCCACGAATGCGCAATAGACCGTCTTGTTTTAGCCAAACACTTTTCGGCTATGCACCGCAAGGAAAAGACCTGATCCATACATCCCATTCCTTTCTAAATCCGCTTGCATCCCATACTTTTCGTCTGTTTCATTCACAACCCTTTCAATCAACACTTTCGCATACAATTTACCGACGACGCTGAGAAGGCATACCGCGGTAATTTATGCAGTCCTGCCGTGACCCTTTTCTCTTATACAATGGCACGATTACGGCTTTGCACCAGTCTCCCGGTAGCCCATTTCGCCAGCACAAATTGAAAAGGCGGTACAGCTGACTAGCCACTATGCCCTGTCCAGCCCTCAGCATCTCGACGGTAATCCTGTCATACCCTGCAGCCTTACCTAATCTCATACTTTTCAACGCTTTCACTATTTCATCCATGCTTATCTCACTTTCATCAACATTTATATTAGTTTCCATGGAAAGTGCCGGATGCTGTACCTGCACTTCCTCTCTTTCAAACAAACTTTCAAAATATTCTTTCCATCTCTTTAACACACATTCTCTCATAATGCTCCCATCTTGACTCCTGATTGTACTCAGCTCCGAGGTAGATTTTTCCTCTGGCTGTTTTGATGGATTCAGAAAAACTTGATGTTTGACTGGAAATCTTCAGTGAGCCTCCTATCGAAATAATCCTTTCATTCTTCTTTCTTTCTAGACACAACTTCTTTCGCTGCTGATTTCAATCTTTTGTACTTCGTTCTTGCTTCCTTTATCTTGTCATCCGTTGCCTTTTGAACTTTTGGTTAGCTTTTGTTGCTAACCAATCCAACCACGCTTTCTTCTTTCTTGCACAACCCTTTGTACATCTTTATCCATCCACACATTATAGTTCTTTCTTCCTTTCCTTCTTTAGCTACCCATACCTCAACAACATTCACGACTTTCTTGTCTCCCACAAATCTTCAATCACACCTCTTCTATGCCTTTAAAACTTTCTTTCAGTTTCTCTACATACTCGTCTTTCTTTTCTTTTCTTGTAGATTTTCCACTTTTACTCTATCCAAAACACTCGTGGCTCGGCCCTCGGTGTCGCCACCGTTTAAAGAGGCCACGCATTCGGGCTATAACCAGGAAGTGGTCTGTGTCGAGGCCTACCCCGCGGTATGCCTGAGTGTCTGCACTTTCTTCCTCAGTCTTTCATCCACAATTACAAAATCAATCATACTTCTAGACTCACCCTCATCTCTTGTATACAAATGGATCTTTTGTGGTCAAACATTGTGTGGCCGCACAGATTCCATTCAAGCATAATTCAAGCAGGCTTCTCCATTGTCATTCACTCTCTCGTCCCCAAACGTACCCAGAACTCCTTCATACCCATCACGCTTTACTCCAACCCACCCATTAAAGTCCCTAACATCACGATCCGTTCATTTTCTCCGCATTTATTCAAGACCTCTCTCATGCTATCCCAAAATTCCTCTCTCTCTTGTTGGGCTTTCAATGACCTCCGCGCAGATCCGTCGGTGCATAGACCCCAGGATAAACAAGCGAGTGAGTCCGACTTTAACCTAATCCAGAGGAGTCTTGGGCACATTCCTGCTCCATCACATTTCACTATTCGAGATGAAAGAATCACACCAACTCCTGACTACCTCGGCTGGTTTGGGGACTCCCGACCAGTATGCCGTGTAGGGGCCATGAAACGTGGTGTCACATCCTTTCCTCTTGGTTTCGTTCACGCACACTGCATCATCATCCATCATCTGACATACTTCATCTATCTTACCATCCATTCCTCCTCTTACATTCAACGTGTGAAGCGGCTCTCCGTGGGCCGCTTTTCGCCCCCGCGAAACGAGACGTGATGGGTGGCGAACCACATCGCCGCCATTTGGTTAATTAAATTATTTTATTATTCTCCATTGCGTTCCCGAATAGCGAGGAAAGGTTTGTCCCCAGCAGAGCCCCGCATGCCAGGTAAGGCTGGCTAATTCTGGGGTCGCCCGGTCCCAGGGCAGTGTGGCACGCTAACGACTAGGCTTGCCCCTAGCCATGCATCCATCCGCGCGGCAAACGTTGGATTGGCGGAGAGGGTAGGAATAGGGAAAGGGAAGGATGGGTGGTGTGACAAGGAAAATTGGTAAGTTAGAGTGGGAAATAGGAAATGTAGGATATTACCGTCCAGGAGGGCAAGGGATAGGACAGTAATAGCTAGGGAAGCCGGGGTCGCATACCCGTATACTATACCACAACTACCGGACAGGTAGATTGGAATGAGTATCCCATGACTATAATGCAAGACAAAGGTTATTTACATCAGGCTGACTTTATTAAGTCTTGTTTGCCACTGGACTGTAATTTCAATGTTTCGAGCTGCTAACGAGTCCCGTCGTCTGCAGATCAGACTGACTGCATAATTAATTTCCTCTGAACTGAATTTCCCATATGGTGGCTATATGATAATGTAATAAGTTGGACCGTAGTTTTAGGTTTCAAAATTGATAATTATTTATGCTGTTCTTGAAAACCTATAAAGGTAAACTTAAAAAGTTGTTGTGAAGTGACGTCGTTTTAATTATTTTTTAATAAAATTGTAAGAGACTTCCGTATGGAAGTCTCTTACAATTTTATGTTATTAATATGTTTATGTTATTTAATATGTATATATTTTAAATAAAAAATAGTGTATACGTAAGAAACCTCCCTAAGTGATGAACTTAACCACCATTTACGTTCAGCGCACTGACTGGTAATTTATACTGGAGAAAAAATCCACTGCTGAAAATGACATTACTTTCCATATTTGCCACGCTTAGCAGGGGGGTTGGCAACCACGGCGGCCTGTCGATATGTGGCGGTGCAAGTCCGACATAACCCGCTAGAAGGCAGGGTATGTGTAAGTACGTCACAATAAAACTGCAGCCCATGACGCAACTAGCTTCAAACAAAAGAGCCATAAATAGGTTTTCATCCCTGATGACTAAGATGGAATGCCTCACTCTCCAGTTACTCTAGCTTTCATAGCTACCGGCATAGGTGTGACATGGACGTTATACATGATATTTGTTTTGTTCATGTTCATCTTAAGACCTATCCGTTGGGAGACACTATTGAGGTCATTGAGCATAGTGCTTAGGTCTTCCAGCGATTCTGCCATAAGGACTATATCATCGGCAAATCGAAGGTGAGTGATGTACTCGCCATTTATGTTAATACTGTATCCTTTCCAGTCCAGTAACTTGAAAACGTCTTCCAATGCAGCGGCGAAGAATTTCGGGGATATAACATCACCCAGTGTTACACCTCTCTGCAGTTGGATAGGTTTTGTACTCTGGTTCTGTACTCGGATAGTCATCGTAGCCCTACTGTAAAAACACTTCAGCACTTCGATATAACGACGGTCAACATGGAACCGCTGGAGGGACTGCAGCACCGCCCAAATTTCGACAGAATCAAAGGCTTTCTCATAGTCCATATACGCAAGATATAGTGGCAAATCGTACTCCTCGGACTTCAGTACAATTTGCTGAAGGGTATGTATGTATGTGGTCTAAAGCCTTTTCGGAAGCTGGCTTGTTCGGGCTGGAATTCGTCGAGTCTGCATGCGAGACGATTCGTAATGACTCTCGAAAACAGCACGTAGACGCGGCTCAGGAGAGAAATCGGTCTGTAGTTCTTCAAGAGAGCGTTATCGCCTTTCTTTAAGAACAAGACCACCGCATTTTTGCTCCATGTCTCCGTTGTAGTGCCACCATGGAGGACGGAATTAAAGAGCTTCTGAAGGACTGCAAGTACCGGTTTCCACCCGCTTTCAGAAACTCAATTGTAATTCCATCGCCTGGGGCCTGCCATTTTGATGTGCTGGAGAGCCATTCTAATCTCGCTCAGACTGACGTCCGGAATATCATCGGAATAGTGTCGGATAAGACTTGCTCTTGGATCGTTACTCACACTTGCTGTGGCTCCAACGATGATGTGTACAGCTGCCCATAGAACCTCTCAATCTCACAAAATTTCACGTGTCTCGAAACGACGCTGCCAAACTCAGTCTTCAGCTTCGAAAGTTGGAAGTTTTCTGGCGGAGAGATCTCTAGCAAAGACTTTGGAGCCCTGGTTCCGCTCGATCGCTTCTTCAATACGAGCTGTATTGAAGTTGCGTAAGTCCCGCCGCATGCATTTGGAGATCTGTATGTCCAGTTGCCTGTATGCTGCCAAATCTGCTGAAGACTGCAGCTTCATTTCCCGTCTAACAGCCATGAGATTAAGAGTGTGATCGGAGAGTTTTTGTGTTCTTCTGCGGCGGGTCTTGCAGAACTTAGTTCCGACCGTATGGACAGTTTCCAGAGCCATTCATATCGTCGGCACTGGGCGCTGTGGAGCTAGGTTTCGGGACTTTGAATTAGAGCACGAGGGGGACGGAGCGTTGACTTCATTAGACGAGACCTCTTCAACTTAACGTTTAGGTTCAGTGTGCCTCTAACTATTCGGTGTATCGTTACCAGTTTTCACCCTCGCGATCACTGAGACATCACTGAACAGTTGTCGTCTGGTTATCATAATTTTTTTTTAAATTTATTTAGAGAACCACAAACAAGTTTACAATATATCTTATGCTAAAGCTTATGTTCTATTACAATTTATTACTTATCATAAACTCAACGACGATCACACATAGAGTATAAAACATAGAATAATTATGTGAGGGACCTAATTTTGTAAAATAAAGTACCTTAATTTCTAAATATTTTTTACATGTATTAGGGTTAAAATGTGTGTTTGTGAGTTAGGATGTGTGTGCGCGCATGCGTGTGCGTGCGTGTGTGTCATGTACATATATAGTCATTGGTTAGATAATTTATAGTTAGTGTTAGTAGTTAATGTGTTCAAAACTTTAAAAGAGACATTAAGTGTTTACAGCAAGTTAACTAGCTGTCTATTGTATGATCTGGTACTGCAAGAAAATAAATCTACCGAATTAAATTTTATTGTGTGTCAACCATACGATGAAGGGCGATCGGATACCGGCGTTTGTCCGAGATCTTGACACAGCAAAGAGTGAGTGAGGACGCAAAGAACGCATACGTACGCGAGGTGGTACAGAGTAACTAATACGATTAATTATATCTGTGCAATCATACTTGTTATTGCACAGATCATAAAATCTTGCCTCAAGTTGAGTGCGTCTAGACCTTAAGTCTAAGAGTTTATATTTTGTTAAAAGGAGCACATACGATAAACGCTTACGGTGATATTTGTAATTAACGCGATGCAAGAACTTTTTGTACCATTTCAATGCTATGATTATATTTTTTATAAAGTGGGTTCCATACAGGTACTCCGTACTCAATTGAGGCCTGACCAAAGATTTAAAACGATAGATTAAAGTGGTGGGTTTTCTAAATTCAGTAGAAGAACGCATAACAAGTCCGTACACTTTAAAAGCTTTACTAATTATGTTTTGTATATGAATATCAAAATGTAATTTGCTATCAAAAGTCACACCCAAATCCTTATATTATTCACCCTTACAATATCTGTACCTTTAAGAGAATAGTTAAAGTGGCTTATATTCCGTTTTTGTGATTACTTTAGATTTATTTAAATTGAGTCGTAAATTATTAAGAGCACAGTAATTGTTAAATCTGTGAAGGTCTTCTTGAAGCAAATAGTGATCCTCTATCCTATCGATGCATTGATATATTTTGAGATCATCAGCATATAAAAGGAACCGACTATTTTTAAAGCAATTTTTAACATCATTTATGAAGATCACAAACAAGAGAGGACCAAAATGGAGCCTGTGGGACGCCAGAAGTGACATTAGCAACATCGATCTCTGAACCTTAATAACAACCCTCTGCGTTCTATTAGAGACATACGACTTAAACCACCGCCAGAGATTACCGCGTATACCATTGAAAGCAATCTTTCCAATAGTATTTTATGATCAACAGTGTCAAATGCTTTCCGAAATCAGTATAAATACTATCAGTTTGTGTATTTATGCGCGTTAAACAAATCTGATGTTTAAGTGATAAGATTAGTTATTGTAGATCGCCGTTTGACAAAACCGTGTTGTTCATCTAAGATAACATTATGCAAAAGGGGGTAAATAGCATCATGCAACAAACGCTCAAAGACTTTAGAAAGAATGGGCAGTATTGATATTCGTCGATAATTCATAACGTCACTTTTTGATCCATCCTTGAAAACTGGGACTATTCTTGCACTTTTCCAAATGTCAGGAAATATTCCATCGGATAAGCATTTATTGTAAAGATAACATAAAGGAAGATCGATTACAGATGCAGTTTCCTTGAAGAAAACACCTGGTATGTTATCTATCCCAGCGCCCTTCGATATATCTAACATTTGCAGGGCCGTACCTGAAATCTAGTCACTTTGATGTTATGAATAAAATCAGATGTATTTTCAGTGGTATGCAAATATCATCAATATCGAAATCATCTGATACAGATGATCGTTGAAACACAGATTGAAAGAACTTGCTAAATAGATCACAAGACTCTTTTGGACTATGGGCAATTGAACCTTTATATTGTATACTACTTGGGATCTCTGAAATGTTACGGCGAGATATGAACTTCCAAAAGTATTTAATGTTATATTTTACTATTTTCAACCTTCGCCATGTATATTTTGTAGCATTTTTCTGATAATGTTTTAAACTTTTTCTATATATTGAAAATATATTATAATTAGAATTATTGTTATATTTTTCATTTTAACTTAAGCTCGATTTTTTTATTAAATAGATTTATTAATACAGGAGTAAACCAGGCAGGATACGAAGAAGACCTAATATATTTTTTGGGTACATGTAAACCAATAATACTGTAAGTTTTTTCATAAAATAATAAAACCGCTTCCTCAGCACTTTTATTTAAAAATAAGGCATCCCAATCAATATTCGCTAATTTTTGCATAATTTCATTATAGTCCGCGTTTCTGTAACAGTAGCTGAGATATGGTTTAAGCCGGATGTATCTATGATTTGCATCATACGTAACCGACACACAAAAAGGTGGGTGATGTTTATCCGCAGGAACTAACGCATTAGATATCGGTGACAACTCACAGTCTGTTTTATTAGTGAAAAAAAGATCCAAAATACGGTCTTTGTCATTTCTTAAGGAGTTTAATTGATAGCAATTTAATACCGCCGTAAATTATTTATTTTTATGTGAGATTGGTTAAGATCGCTGATACAAGGATGTTGCCCATAGGATTCATTATTCATCCAAATTAAGTCAGGTAAATTAAAGTCACCAACAATAAAATAATCTGTTACACTAGTATTCTCGTCAAGCAACTTATTTTGTAACATATTTAAGTAACTAAGATAAACCTCATGGCATTGTTTTGGCGGAATGTAAACTGCACCTATAAAGAAACACCTTTTCGCAACTTTAAATTCGATGAGTATTTGGTCGATAACGGGTGGGAGCGGGGAGGAGGTCATAGTGGCGGGTGCGCAGCCGGCAGAGCACAGTGTGCGCTGGATCGCAATCAACACGCCACCTCCATCACGGCCGCTTCCCGCTCGATCTCGATCCGCGCGGAATACCCTATACCTATTGTCTATGTATTCGTTATCGGTTATGTCTGCATGCAGCCACGTTTCAGTTAGTATTATTATATCGTATGATTGAGTAAGTATATTCATAAAAAGTGTATGTAGTTTGGTTCTAAGACCACGACAATTCTGGTAATAGATAGAAATATTCTTATCCATTTTTAAATATAACAATATTACGTGTTGTTAGTAAAAGGTAGTTAAAATTATAAAAAAGACTACTTAGATTGTGGTTATTATAGGTTTTTGCATAGAATTGCCTTACTAGTATAATTATATAAATAAGTTTAAATAGTAAACAGTAAAAAATATATTTTATTTCTCCTACTTGACACACATTTTTAGTTAACGAGTTTGATTTTAGTAAACATGCACAGATAGTTTATTCGCCCGATAGTCCCATGGTTGAACATTCATTATTTATATAAGTATAGCTAAGACAAAACAATATCGGTAGAAAAGTTAACTTAGGATTTAATTTTCTTGAGGTCTTGCTCGCTTCGCACAGCAAAAATAGGAGATGTCTCAGTTTGACGCACCAAAACAGTACCGTGCTTAATCCAAGTGAATTTATAATTGTTCTTAATGGCTTGTTGACGGCACAATCGAAATAATTGCTTGTTTTTAGTTGTAAGATGTTCGTTGATGTACACGTTATGTATAGTACCAGGTACCGCCAGCTGGTCAGATTTTAAACCTTTATTTGCCCGTGCTGCTGTGATGAAGTTGTCGCGGATTATTTTCGTTGTAAATTTTATAATCACATTTTTTTGGACGCGAACACTTTTTATCAAAGTGTGGCACTCTATGGGCTGATACAATGTCCGATTTGCTGACAGGGTGTTTGATGACAGAACCAATCTTCTCAATAATTGATAGAAGGTTTTCATCACGTCGTTCTGGTAAGTTAGCAATCTCAACGTTATAAAGCCGTGCCTGTTGCTCCATTGCATCAATTTTATCTTGTAATAGGTTAACCTGGCTGATTACATCATCGCTCGATTTCAGCTGGCTTTCTACCTGTGTCAGATGCGTTTCAATACTATCCTGCCTTTCCATAGTATAAGATAAGTTTGTCGATTGTATCCAATCTATCTCTAACTCTTTAAAAGAGTTACTTATGGTTGCTGATATTTTCTTCAGTTCTCTATCAATAACTGAATCGATTGAATTTCTGATACTTTCGGCAATGGTGATGTCCTACTGTAATTTCCATGAACTGAGCTGATCATTTATTTTTGCTCAACGAACTCCAGTATCGGCTTAATATTTTATCATCAGGCTGCTTGCGTTTTCGGAAACTCACAAAAGTATTATCAGCGCCACGTTTCGGGTAGTTCTGGATTTGACGAATATTTTAGCCTCTGTGCCGGAGATGTTGTTGTTGGTGGAGTACGCTGCATCGTGTTATTTCGTGTGTATGACAGAAACAAAAAATCTACGCTGTCCTTTCTTAGGGGTGAAGTATGCGCCCGCTGCAACGAGTCCAAGCGATGCCAAATAGGACGGAGAAAGTGATCCGAGTGAACAAGCGATATGGCCACAACGTCACTGTTACAGCAACACACTATTTTCACACTTTTTACAAGATGATAGGGTATAAGTTACAATGTTCTATAATGTTAAATTTTGCAATAAATTTTACACACATCCTCTCTATATGGGTCCTGCACGACGAATGACGTGCAGGATAATGAAGTCAATCTCATTTTTTGTCGAACCGTCGGGGCTCGACCAGTTCCTCTTCCTGTGGGGCCGCTTCTGGAAGAAAGAGTTCATCATAAAGAGTCTCTCTTTCTCCATGAAGTCGGTCAGCTGCTGGCCCCTTGGGTTCCGTTGCCCTATTCCAAATTTCCCTACTTTCAACTCACCGTTCTCTCTTGTGCCTAGTTTTGCGTTGAAGTCACCCATTAACATCGTATAGTGGGTTTTCCTCCACCTCCTCATCGGGATGCGCCGAGGTTGGTGCGTAAACCTGTATGACCTTCAGCGAATACCGTTTGGTGATTCTGAATATAAGATATGCAACCCTCGTCGACACACTCTCAATCTTTACAACTTTGTTATCGAGAGACTTGTGGACGATGAATCCGACACCTCCTTGGGACAGATGATCGCCCTCCCGGTGAAAGAACAAGTTGCCGGATTCGAGGATTACCATCCTCCCCCTCTTCTTCTTGTCGGACCTCGGTTATCCTATAATATCCCAGCGCAACTTGTCTATCTCTTCTTCCAGCTCCAGGATCTTCTCGTCAGTCCTCAGGGTGCGTGCGTTATATGTTGCCAGGTCGAGTCGTCTTAGGTGGCAACCGAACCTCCACCGGAGATTCTTAGCACCCCCTGTCCCGCCGTTACCATGGTCGCCACGGTAGCCAGGAATAACGGGGCCGCTGGGGACTGGGGGTCTTCTCTTCGTAACTTTATTCATTGGGGCGTATATCGCTTGGCGAGCGGGTTGGCAACCGCAGTTTTTTAT
This sequence comes from Parnassius orleans, assembly GCA_029286625.1. Lineage (NCBI taxonomy): Eukaryota > Metazoa > Arthropoda > Insecta > Lepidoptera > Papilionidae > Parnassius > Parnassius orleans. The sequence goes on from JAGSMP010000009.1 coordinate 333,835, forward strand.
TGTTGTTTTGCTGATATCAGAAATATGCTGCAGCCCATCTTCTGCCTCATTTTCCCTCTGTGGCCTCTTTCGACACCCACGGGAAGATATGGGGTAGTAGGTATTCTTACCCGCCACTACACGGGGCAGGTAAGAATACCAATTTTCAATTAAAGTAAATTTTACTTTCTGTTTTCTGCAAAAGAATATTGTATTAGGAGTTGTGCTCTTCTTGGAATATAGTAATAGCTTGGTTTAAGTAATTTTGATTTACGTAAATTCGAATGAGGCATGGCTTATAAAAAAATGCCTTATTATTTTTATCGAGTGAATGGCGTTTCAGTAATTTAGCTTGACTGTTATAGAGCAGTTTGCGGGTTATCAGCAACTTTGCTTTGCAGTTCAATTTCTGCAAAAGTCACAAAAGTATTTCATCCTTTCGGTACAAGTATATACTAACATCTCGTAAGTAAAATTATTAATCACAAAATTATTATTATTGTTGAATAAGTATCCACTTGATAGTACAAAATTGTACGTGAACGTGCCCACGCAGGCGGTTAAGCCAGTCGGCTCGACAGATTTTTAGCGAAAGGAGTATTGTATGTGTATTTTTGCTGCCGCTGCTGGACGAACTCGCCGACTTTTTCAGTCGAGCCTGCCCAACATTTGAGCTGTGTTTTTAGCACGACGCAATGTGTGTCCCAAGTCCGAGTCCACGCCTCTGGCTGGCTCCTCGGCGACCTTTTCAGCCCAGCGAGACTTGCTCATTGCTCATCGTCCGACCGTGCGAATCGACAACCCCATGTCGCCGAGCACCGGACCTGCGACCCTCCTGTCCATTGACACAATTTACGACACCGTGTCCCTCGCATATTTCGCGATATCCACCCGCGGTCTCTCTCCGGTTTTCTCGGATGCCGAATCAGGCTCCGACATGGAGACCGAGACCACCACCCCTCAGGATAAGCTCAACGCTACGATTGAGCATATAGGGTTAATCGACGCGATCTGGTCTTTCCAGTACGCTTAATCACCTCACTTAAGTATCAGAATGGCAGTACAACAGTTAGGTAGAACAAAACCACGTTCTCTGACTGTCGCGTTCTTTAACGCGAACGGCCTCAGAAACCAAAAAGACGAGATCGCCCTCTTCCTATGAAACCATGACGTAGACGTTATGCTAGTGCAAGAGACCTTTATGAAGCCGAACCATCGCGATTCTAAGATTATATCTTATTTCGAAATAAGATGTAATCATAATTACATCTTGATTCGCAAACTACATCTTAATTAGAAATGATAGGTTGACCAGCCCCAAAGGCGGCACCTTCATCTACTACAATAGGTCCTTGCACTATGTACCGATCGACGCTCTGTCCCTAATAAACATAGAAGTTTTAATTTGTAGGATAGCCCTATTTAGCTATCCGCCACTAACCATTGTATCAGCCTACCTACCACCGCTTAAACAATTATTAGAGTCCGATACCTCAGATTTACTAAATCTGGCCCCAGTGTTATATTAGCTGGAGACCTAAACAGCAAGCACTCCTCGTGGAACTTGCTTGCTAATAATGTGAATGATATAACTTTGCTCGATCTCTCGGTTGATAATTTTTAAATTATAGATTTTAATATTATTAAAATAAATTTTAATTATATATTTAAATTATAAATTTTAATATTATTAAATGTTATAATTTAAAAATTATCAACCGAGCTTGGACAGCTGAAAACATTTTGTCACCACTGTATCATATTATTTCGAACTGATAACAAGTTGCGTCATCTACAGACGAAATTCCCTTTATACCGATTAATTTTCTCGTAACCGAAAGAACCATGCCCACTTTTCATACATTTAAAAACCTGATAGTGAAAGTTTATGTATAGTTGTAAAGTATAGTAGAAAAACTTCTTGTAAGTTTAGAAAATAATGTCATATAGTCATTTTTACGATTTAAACGCTACGAAGCCCAAAAAATATTAATGTGACTTTTTAGGTTAGGATTTGCCGTTACCACATGTGCTAAAACTTATTATTGACGCTCGAAGTTTAGATAGGAATACTTACCTAGCTATGGTCAAAAACGTCTTTTTAACTTTGTTAATTCCTTGAAACCAACTGCCCCTAAGTCACTGCTTACTCTCGATGATTGTCACTATAAATTGAGTGTCGAGCTCTATCTGCTGTTTCTCCAGCACACATACTCGTAAGTACTTACTAACTATATTTTTAGTAAAAAAACGATAGATAGTTTCTACATCTCTAAAAAGTCTAACTTAGTTTTTGTATTGTCAAAAGTGATCACTTATCTACCACACACATTTCATTGGCCTACGGTACATACATGCATACATGAACATACAAAATGGGAAAAACAAATAAAACACTATGTTAAAGTGGAATGGTTTATTCGCCTCTTTAAAAGAACAACGTGATATTTTTTAAACCACAACTTTACAGGAGAGCAATTTTAAGCATTTAAGCGTTGATAAATTCTAAAATATTGATTATTTTCTTGTCGGAAAACAATTAAGTTGTTGCGGTAATTAATGTTCTCTGAAAAAAGCAAAAAAACTCAGTGCAATATGAAATAAGTAAAAACTGATTAAAAAAATCAGACAAACATGTCCCGTTTTAATGAAAATATGTCACAAAATGCTAACATATTGATATATCACATTGAAGATGTTAAATTTAGGTGTAAGGCTGTGTGATAAGTTAAATAAAACACAGTATCAAAATAAAGATCTTGTATTTAAAAAATACAAATTTACGAAAACAATGGCTTACTTACACCATGAAATTAGTTTAAGGCACAATAATCAACAAGAGATCAATCAATCACATAGTACTTAGTACTCGCTTTAATTAAAATTATAAGGTAACTAAAAATTATTTTCATACAAATAAAAAATCAAAAGTTAACTGTACTTAAGTTATATAACAGTAATTAACGTCTTCTAACACAATTATGGCACCCAGTTTTATAGTACTTAGAAATTCAAAATAGGAACATTGCTGTCACCCTTCATAAACATAGAATCACAAATTCTCTTAATACTAATAAAAAACTATCATTTTAAATGTAGCAATTAAATATTTCTAATAAATACAATTCAAAAATCTTTGTACTTAATCAGTCTTATTACAACGATTCGTAAAATGGCTTGTGGTATCTAGGAATGAGGTTTTATTGACCAAATCCATGAGATCAGCTTTTTCTCTCTGCTAGTCCAGGTTTTGAAGATAGGCCTTTTAAATCTAAATGAATGCTTTGGCTATTACGATTTCTATTTTTTACCACTATAGCTTTCTTGAATAATTCGTCAGCGTATGATTCTTTGAAAAATATGGCATCGGATCAGAGCTTTGAACTTTAATCATCTTCAGTCCAACCAGTTTCACAGTATTATTGTCTTCATCTTTCATTATTGCAAAGTTCATTTGAGTGCATATACTTTTCCAATCAAAAATCATCGAAACATTTTCATTAACATGAAATGGCTCGCTTTTCCCGTGCCGCCTTTATAGCGATAAATGCGTCAGGTATATTCGTCCTGATCTCAGTTGCCTCTTAACTTCTCTCTCTATTTGAGAGTGAGCTGAATCGCCCTCGTTCTGCGTTTGTCCTTTAACGAGGTATTTGTGTGTAATTGATCTGAGATTTGGCAGAGTTTTACTGCGTGTGTACATTGAGATCATAAACTTATTTTTTGCTGTCCGGCACAATTGTGAATAAAAGACTTCATCGGTCTTCGAGGATATAATGTGACTCAATCTTCGGTATAGACTCAATAAACAATTTGATACCATTTTTAATGCATTCGTCCACTGCATAATGGTTTGAATGAGTACCTCGGTTATCTTTCATGGAAGAAATATTAGTGTTGCTATTTTTCTTTTTCAAAGCAGTCTCTATGGGTCGATCATTAATCCTTAAGTATTTTGAACAATTTACAAACTCTTGTTTTTCACCGAAATAGTCAAAGCGTTGTTGTTGTTTCGAATAGTTGCAACATTTCCATCCGAATCAACTTTAACGTAACGTTGTTTTGGGATGATTATGTCTACGCTATATAGCAATAAACGTCCATTGTTTTACTATTGCACCTAAGCTCCAATAGTCATTTAAAATTGTCTGTCTTTGCTCCTCTGTAAATTTAAACCCACATTTAAATTTACATTTATCTTCTAAGAAGGTTTCAATTCATGACTTGGCATGTTTTTTTGATTTGGTAGATTGATAAGGCTTACCACTATTTCTCAGTCGTTTGGCTACATTGACTTTCCAGTTTGCTTCATTTAGTCTTCTTTTACCAGTTTTAGTTGGACTAGAATTATACACACTATTGGACTTACAGCATTTCCGTTGCTTACGTTTTCAATCGCAGAAAGTTCACTGTTCTCTATGACACCGGATCGTTGAATACCATAGCATGTTCGTTTGTAGACGAAAGTGGTTCCTCGTAGTTTTCAATGTTTTTGAAACCATATTAGATGTTACCAAATTTTGATCATCCGAAATATTTGTATAGTCGGTAGTGATAGTTTGTTCCTCGGCAGTATCAGAAGAATAATCAGCATGTTTTGTTGGTTGGGCTTCAATCAGGATCCTTCACTGAGTCGTCGCTGTCTGAAACGTTATAAATGCAATCAATTTCTTGAAGTGTAGTGGTGTGGTATTGACTTTATCAATTACCCTCGAATTTTGTGACTAGTGAGATATAAATTAACTTACCTTGATACATAGATGGGCCACTGCGAAGAACTGCTAGAACTCGAAGAACTGCTAGAACTAGAGGAATCGCTGCTACTAGTCGAATTACTACGAGGTCGGATGGAATTTACTGCGATGTCTTTGTCTACAAAGAGTTGAAATAATGAAATTATAGGAACATAACTAAAAAAATGTCAAGTACAAGTAAAAACCTTCTTTTGATGTCTGCAATGTATTGGTCGAGCTTTTGGCATTTTCATTTCGTCTTGTGTTAAAATATTATCTATCTGAGAGTTTGAATCTTACTTGTACACTTAAATTATTTTTAACACCTGTAGCTAATTGAACTAACATCCTAGATCGTGATGCCATCTGAAAAACAAATTCGTAAAAGTTACTTTATTTTAGCATGTATAATGTAACATTTTAGAATAATATAAACCCAAACTTAAGGTTTTCAAAAATAATGATGTAAAATAAAATAACCCATAGTATTTGAAAACGATTCATCAACAACATGGTTACATTCAAAGATATCACAAAGAAAACTTGTAATATTTTCATCAATAATATAACAATATTCATTATCTCATTCTCAATACTCACGAGTTTTACAACAAAAACGAGTTAAATAACTAATATCACATTGGGTTTGAAAACTGCAACATCAAACGAATTGGAGAAAAGAGGCAGAGTCACCGATTTTTAATTAGGATGTAGTAAGGAATTATATTGTTCATAGCTTTTTACTAGGTTAGGTGTTTCTTTATTACGCCAGTATTTTCTTGAATTAATTAAAATGTAATGAGAAAGTAAACGAATTTTAGGGATTAGTGGATGTTTGGAAAATTGAAGTGCCCGAAAAAGAAATAATCCGATAAATATTGTCGTCTAATAAAAAGTGGAGGATCACCGCATTCAATCTGCAAGGCATTGATAGGCGACGAATTCATAGCGCCTATAATTAATCTTAAAGACTTGTGTTGAACGATATCTAAAATTTTTAATCCTATTTTTTTATTAGCAGGTTCAAGAAGAAATGAGGCATAATCTAATCGACTTCTTATAATCGCATTATAAATTAATTTGAAGGAATATGGATGGGCGCCCCACCATAACAAAGCTCTTAGAATGTTTATATTTTTTTCACATTTTTTTTTTTGGGTATAAATGATATGAGGCATGCCGGATAATTTATTATCAAGAATTACACCAAGGAATTTAACTTGCTGAATATTTTCGAGTGGATAATTAAAAAGGCGAAACTGTATTTCAGGTAAAACTCTTTTGCGGGAAAAAATTATTGTATTACTTTTATTTGGGGAAAGTTCTAGTCCACGATCATCTAACCACGGGTTATAGAGAGGAGATCTTGTTCTATCGCATTAGCACAGGATTCTATACATTTATCATTTACATAAACTAAGATATCATCAGCATATTGCAAAATTCTACACTTTGAAATGGACTGGTCTAATTCATAATTGTATAATAAAGGCCTAAAAACGGAGCCTTGTGGAAGCCCTTTGAAAACCTTTCGAGTATATATATTATTATTATATTTTAAATCATCATCAATTTTAATATGTATATATCGATCTAGAAATAAATTGATAATCAAATTTGTAAGTTTTTTGGATTTTTTGGATTATTTTAAGATTAAGCTTAAACATCTTTTCTCTAAGGATGTTGAGTCTGACATTATCGTAAGCAGAAGAAATGTCAAGGAAAGCAGCAAGGACCGATTCATTTCTCAAAAATGCTAGTCTAATATCTGTGGTGAAGATTGAAAGACTGTCATATGTGCTTTTACCTTTTCTGAATCCATATTGAGTATTTGATAACAATCCATGACTTTCTACATACCATTCAAGACGATTCTTGATCATGTGTTGAAAGGTTTTAATTAGAGTTGAGGATAGAGCAATCAGTCGATAGGAAGAGCCGTCGTTAGGGTTTTTGTCAGGTTTCAAGATAGGAATAATTACTTGAGTCCGCCAAGAGTCAGGAACAAAGCCTATGTCAAACAAAGCGTTAATGATATTTAAATAGTAGGTTAAAATTTGATAGTTACATTTGGCAAGTAATGAATATGGAATACCATCCAGACCAGGTGCTGAATCGTGAACGTGAGAAAGGACAAGCTTTAATTCATATAGGGAGAAAGGACGTTCTAAGGGATCAAAAAAAGATTCACATGGAATATTTTGATTAAGCTCCTCTCTCGAAAGAGCAGAAGAGGGGGCAAGTTTGTCTAGAAACGAATTTATTGATTGAGAGGGGATGGCACCACTGTAAGAACAAGATGAAAAACAACAGCGAAATTTTCTTATATTGCGCCAAACAACTGATCAAGGGATTGAAGGAGATATTGAGGAACAAAAGGCATGCCAACTTGTTTGTTTTTTTCTGCGAAGAGTATTTTTAGTCACTTCTTGTATACTTTGAAGGAATGAATAGTTTTCCGAACTCATGTCTAATTTATATTGTTTTTCGGCTTTTTTTCTATTACGAATGGCCTCAGTAATTCAGAATAGCTTACACTTATTATTTAGAGTTTTAATAGGAATTGATTGTTCAGCTGCATTTATAATTACGTTTGTAAATGCTTCAACAATTGAAGTTACATTATTTTCAGAAATAGGAGCGATTTTTAGAATTTCATTGTAAAGAAAAATATTATACAGGTTCCAGTCTGCTCTGTCTAATTTTGTATTTAATACATGGTTTTTTGTTAATTTCTGCCGATTCTTTGTTTGGAAAGGAAATCAGAATAGGAAAATAATCACTGCCGTGAGAGCTATCTAAAACTGTCCAATTTAAAAGAGAGGTTAAATCAAGAGTACAAATTCATAAATCTACAGCACTTCTAGACTCATTGGGACGAGATCGTTTGGTGATTTTACCAGTATTAAGGACGCCAATGTTAAGTTCGTCAATCATTTCAACTAATAAACTGCCGTATATCTATCAGTATTATCACCCCATAAATAATGATGGCAATTGAAGTAAACCAAGAATTAAAAAATTGTTTGGGGAGGAGGCTATTAAAGATTTTATTCTGCGAAACGTAATGACAGAAGGGGAGGGAAACGAAAGTAATATTTTGAATTCTTACTGCTACAATATTAAAGTCAAATATTTCATCATAAATATCTTTAATGGTATAAGCTATATTATTTTTTATAAACAAAGCACATCCGGCATAACCATCAGATATGTTATTTCGAACACAACAAAAACCAGGGATTCAGATGTTGGAATCCGGTTTCAGCCATGTCTCTGAAATAACAGCGATACAAACATTGTATTTTTTAATAAATAATTTATTTCAGTACGTTTATCTTCACAGTACAGTATGCTTCTACAGTTCCATTGAAGGATCCTTGTGAGAGTGAATGTCATGGAGAATTTCAGGTATAGAATTTAGTAAGCGAGCAACGTGGGACGGTAACTTTGACGAATACGAAGATATGATTATGTTAATAAGGGAATTTATAATGATTTCTATAGAATTAAAATTACCCTGTGAAGTATCTGGTGAAACCCGAAGAGCACAACCATCCTCTGGTTGCGGAATTGAAAAATCTTCAATAATTTTTTGATGACTTTTTTGTCGTATCCTATTTGTGTATGGTGACGGAATGACTTAGGAATAAATAATAATTTCTTATAAGAAGTTTTATTAGATGAAGCAGGGTGTGAAGGAAAATGATCCATTGTAGGATTAGTAGAAAGCGAAGAATTTATAGGGTTTTTTGAGATCAGAACATCAGCATATGATTTTGATGAAACTTGGGGATATTTTTGTGATGCTTCTAGGTATGAGATTGAATTTTGTGCCATTTCGATTTTAATATTATTTTGTCTTGTGTGTTCAGGGCATCTAGAATCCGTGGCTTTGTGGTTACCTGAGCAGAACAAGCAACGAAAGGTCCGAAAATCTTTGTCGCAAGAAGAAGAAGAGTGATCATCGCCACATTTTGAGCATCTTGGCTTGGAACGACATAAATCTTTAATGTGTCCAAATCTGCAGCACTAAAAACATTGATTCGTTGGAAGCTTATAAATTTCAACAGGGATGGAAGAATAGCAAAAATAAACCCTCGAGGGAATTTGAAATTTGACCGTCAAATGTGATTATGACACTTTCAGAGCTTTCATATCTGACTTTGTCTTCGTTGCGTACTCGGTAATTTAATATTCTTAATTTTAATACAGTTATGATGTTTGGATACGTAGATAATTCAGAAATCTCTTCTGGTGTCCAATCTTTTGGTACACCTTTTATAACAGCCATACGAGATACGTGGAAGGATGGAATAAATGTTTTGTATTTATCATTTACAGAAGGATTTTCTAAAAATAAATTTGCATCAATAAATTTAGAGAATTCAATCGTTATCCTATTCCTCCCGATACGTTTTAGGCCTCCATTAACTATGTTTTTAATATTTAATTTTTTTCAAAAAGTGACCAAATGAAATAGCATTTAAAGTTTCACCAGAATTAGGAGAATCTTTTTTTACCTGAACATGGACGATAAAAGGACCTGAATCTTTTGAATTATAAGGGCAAAGAGATTGAAATCTTTGTGAATCTATTTTTGCATTATTGCTATTTATATGTGTGTTAAGAGATTTAGAAGAGATTTGACTATAGGCAGAATTTAATGTTTATGGTAGAGGAATGTCACATGATTGTGAAAGACGGATTTCAGATGATTGTGATGATGACAAGCAATATTGGATGATAAAGATATGGGAGATTCATAAACACTTTGTCCTGATATGTTGTCTTGATTAAGGTTAGATCCCATAATTTTAATTTTAGATGTTAAAATATTACCGGTATCGCAGTCCGATTCTGAGAATGAGGAATTGGTGGAAAAAACTGAAATTTTTTGTTTTTCTTTCTTCCTTACTTTCATTTTATGTTTCCTTTTTTTTTTATTGGAAATAATTTTGAAGTTGTCATCAAAAATTTCTTGAGATAATGACTGCCATGGTTTTTTAAATGAACCTTCTAAGTCATTTTGAATTTTAACATAAGCAGCTGGAGATGAAATAATGTTAGGATCAGAACAATTCGAATCCGGTGACTTGACTGGTGACTACGAGAGTCTAACGCTACGTTAGACTATTTTGTAATACTAAGAAATTGTCGCTAAATGAGTGATAATGGGAAAATTAATTAATATAATAAATTAGGAATGTAATCAGAATATTAAAAGAAAACTTAAAATAATTAATATGACACCAAAAACACATAAAACCGTTAGCCTAGTAGCCAGTCCATCTGCACAACTTTATGATTTTTCATTTCTATTCTATATGATCCATGAAACAAAATGGCACGCCAATGCCAATCGGAGAACTGTCAAATATCAAAAAAAATCCGTTTCACTCGTGCGCATTCAATGACATACTGCATTATTAATTTATTTAATTATTATGTTATTTTTAATTAATCTGTACTATACAAAGACTAATAAAGAAATACTTACTGATTAAATAAAACATAAAATAATGTATAAAACTCAGGAACAGATTTGAATAAACTCAAGTAGCAGTGTGTAAAATGGAACGTCGCAGAAAAACAGTAGTTGAGATGCGTTCAAGATATGGTGTATTTACCCTTGACGTAGAATAAGCTTCAAGAAATATTAAAAAATATTTTTCTCCCGTGTTTTTTTAACATTGTGATAAGGGTTATTAATTTATAATTCAATTAGCTGAATTTTAAGATTTATTTTATTTCAATACATAGTCAGGTGAAAAATGGGCATTTTTCTGTTGCTTAAAAAATATGATTACATTTTACTAAGCCTTTATACTCCTTGATAGTTTCATCAATTACTTTTGTTATAGCTTCCACAAAGTTTTATATCAAAAATTAATTTAATCTGGTTTAAATATTGGATATACATATTTGGTGTACTATATAGAACACTATTATTAAAATTAATTTCAAATTGCAATTAAATGTTTTTGAAAGTTAACGAATGTCATTGTCATTCAGTTTATCAATTTTATTTACAAAGTGAAATGAATTACTATTACAAGTCTTTCTTTCAACCAGACTAACGAGAAAGTATTTTAAGCTTTTCTAAAGTTTTATCATTGGTCCAATTAAAAATGGTCTCACAGAGAAGAAATAGGTGTTACCTTTTTATTTTAAGGCATATGTACTGCAGTGGGCTTTTGAATGGCACAGCCATGGATGAATAATGAATGGATGAAAATTTAAATTTCTTGTGTTACTACAAAAATATTAAATATAATAATTAAATACGTAAAGCACAATGATATTATGATGATAAATCTCATTTCTATTCAATATTTGTACATTACAAATTATACGCATAATATTGCAAACTTTACACAAAAGTTCTGCCATAGTCAATAAGATGGATGTATGTATTTCATAATTGTATCGCTTTAGTCTGGTGCAAGTTTAGCGATTATAATAAACAAAACACATATTTTAATAAAATTCTACTACTTATTAAGATATACTTACTTATTTTAACTATTTAATATAACACTTTAAAAGCAGTAATCGAAAAAAACATATTATAGTGTAGTGTTCGCTACAACACACCGGTTCCCGACACCAATAAAATTATTAAATACAATTAATTTAAAGTGCTGATTTATCACGTGGTTGGCGGTGATGGTAAACATAGTGAGAACCTTCATGTCTTAAAAGTTTTAAAACATTCAATCAATTCTTTGCAAATCAATCGATACAATTTAATTATATGTTAAGTCCGCCCAAACTCATCGTGGTATCGCTGCGAACTCTTCCCTACCAGAAATAAGAGGGGTAGGCCAGAGCAGTGGATCAAATTTAGGATATTACTTTATATTGTTAGCGAGAACTTGCTTGTATCTGTTCTATAAAATTACAGTATTTCCAGCTACTATTGAGTTATGTCGTCTATAGATGAAACTGACTTATGCACTTAGCAAAATTATGTTTCATAATATATATATATATATTATGAAACATAATTTTGCTTTATTTTGCAAGTTTCTTCATTTGTTTTCACTCTTATAGGTTTTTATTAGCATCCGTGTAACATTTAAATTTTTTTTTTTAATGATATAAAAATGTAGGACAAATAACAAAAATATATAGATCTTAAAATAAACGTAATTCTAACGTTCGAAAAGCTCCTCAAATATTATTGAGGCGTAGAAGGCACTAATCAAATAAAGCGGCGAAGCTGGTCCTCGCCGGAGTGTTCGCCCTTGCTTGATTAAACCGCTTCCACCCTGATTACATCTTCATTACGTTGAAATCGAGCGTTCATTACATCTTAAAGTAATATCATCTATAAACATTTATAATGACAGTTGTAAGATACAAAAATGTCTACGGATTAAAATAGTTCGAGGGCATAAGAAGTCCATTAAAATACACTCTACCACAGCGTCGCGGACCTGCTCCTGCTCCATAATTCTCAGAAATTAAAGGAAATCTCACTGCTGGGTACAGGCTCAGACCTCCTCTCATTTATATGAGCGCTATGAAGCAAATAGTTCTACACGCTGATTCAGTGCGTGTTGGCGGACTTCACATCTCCTAGAAATATTTTATTGCTTAGAAATTTCGAACCATTGATCCAATTGCAATCGCAAATAGTGTGGAAAATACAAAAGTGCACGCCTCATGAGCGTTTCATTTAATTTTGATAAAAAAAAAATAAACTGTATTCCTGACTTTCAAAATATATTATTTACGCGTATTAAATTTAGCGCTCTATTATTTTAACAGGTAGTGTTACCTACAGGAAAAAAAATGTTTACCAAAATAAATCGATTACACAAAGTAAAAAATTGATATAGGCTGTATGGTGCATGTGTCCTTTGTCTATCAAATGCTAAAAAAATATATGACAGCGCCTTAAAATTTTTAATAGCAGCAAAACTTATAAAAGTTTAAATTAATTTTATTAACAAACTACGCACACTAGGCTATTGATATGAAATGGGGAACCAGTTGATGTAATTCTGAAAAAAAAAAACCCGGTCTCGATACGGCAATTTTTTTGAGAGTTATCGTGACCACGTACAAAATCAACATCCAGACGTCCACGTAATTTTTTTTCAAACCGTTTTTTTTTCAAATTAGTAATATAAAATTATTTTTAGAAAATATAAGATGGATTAATTAGAGTGTTCTTGATATACGGCTACTCATATAATCGTATAAGTGCAATATGGTTATGATAGAAGCATTTTAAGAACAAAAAATTACTTGACCTAGACGTGTCGAGATTAGAACACACCTATAACGCTTTGCGTTATGAGCCGTGCAATAAGCGCGTAAGGAAATAATTTTTTTATAGGAGTAAATGATGGATAAAAAATGACAACGTGACCTAAGAAAAGAGGAATGGATAGCTAAAATGCTATTGTATATTATATATTTATATTGTATTGTATATTTGCCACAGCATCAACTTATCATCAGGTGAGCTGTGTGCTCATTTATCAATATTAATAGTATCAAATTTGAAATGTTTGCATAGTATCTATTCTACTCGTACCGAATTCACGAATAATTTAGTATTCGTGTTTTTAAGCCCAGACAAATAGAAAATTAGTAAAAAAAATGATTACTTTTAGTACAAATATTAATTATTATGATGTAATTATTTACTGCTTAGGTGTCAACTATTCTTCTTCTTCTCCTTCATCAGCCTGTATAACTCCACTGCTGGACATAGGACCCATTGCTACTTCAGCTTACTAATCCGTTGGGCTATGTCGGTTACTCTGGTTCTACTGCTGTTAACCTCATTTCTAAGTTTGTCACGCAGAGAAACCCCGATTGTAGCCCTCTTCACAGCTCGCTGAGCAACCTTGAGCTTCCTCATACGGCCAGCAGTGAAGGACCACGTCTCAGATCCATAAATCATCACTGGCAACACGCACTGTTTGTATAATCTCGTTTTCAGGTTTTGAGGTATATCTGACGAGAAGATGTGTTGCAATCTCCCGAACGCTGCCCAGCCGAGTTGTTGTTATAATGTGTGGCAAAAATCGTCGGGACCTTCCATTTCCAGAATGGATGAACTAACTACATACATAATAATATATACATATATTAATATAAGTTTATTCGAAACCCTCCGGGCGTGAGTCCTTCTAACTATTGTCTTTTTCCAAATTGATTAACCAGAATAACAAACTGAAAGTTGCCTATACATTTAAAATCGTAACTTAAATTTGAGAGTATCTAGTGCATTTAAATGCCAATTTACGAAGAATCATAACGAAGTACGTTACTATCGAAAAATTGAAGATGCATTTCCTGCTTCATGCATGTCTCTGGTGGACTAACATTTTGTTGCGTGTCTTAAAAAAGTTATAATAAGTAAATTTCAGAACTTACAGCGACGAACTTACTATGCTTACTCTTGAAAACTCTCCTAATATAAATGTTTGTTGGTTTTTTTTTCTTTCACGCAGTTATGGAACAACGGATCGAAATGATTTTTTACATAGGTAGATAGGTATAGCTTATGGACCGGAGAGTGACACAGGCGACTTTCAATCCCGGAAAAAACTCACGGTTCCTGTGCGATAGATCTGGAGCGTATATCTGTAATTACCTCTGTATCATATCTTTGATCTTGGTATATCACATTGGCACACAACTTAACATGACATAATTTTTGGAAATTATGTCATGTTCCGTTGTTTGCGCGTGTAAAGCCGCGTGCGCGAAGCTAGTCAACAAATAAAAAGATAAATGATAGAATGCAATCATCACAATATTAAATTACTTTCGTTATTAAATTAATCTGCGCATTGTGAACAGCACAATACAAAATATTAATCACGTGTCATTGTTGTTGATCCTCTTTAACACTGTAATAACCTTACAAACAATGATATATAGTTAAAGCGCACACAATGACAGGCGCAGAAAGATTTAACAACGTCGTCTGGACTCTCGAATCTAAAAACAGAAAGTTAAATATGCGCGGAACTCTCTTCAATCATAAACATAAAGGTCCTTTATCTACAGCCTTTCCAAATCCTCTGCAGGATGTTTCTTTTATAAAACTGAAATTACAAACGAACTTACACTCATTCTAATAGTAAGTGGCTACTGTAGTCCACGGGGGTCAAGTCTCTATGGAGCCGATGCAAACGTCGGGCAAAATAAGCGAAACAGAGACAGCGCTATACGCTAGACAGAGAAATCACTATTGATGCTTTGCTTGACCAGATTAGAACATTCCTACCATATTGGTAAATGTTTATTGTTAAATAAAGGTGATTGATGACCCGTTTCTAAATAAATAATTATTTATTTTTATGGTGAAAATTCATGTGCTGATTTATCTGTGACTACTTTTTTATTATAATTAAAAAAATAGTTTTTTTAGAAGCATTTAATCATTTTACTCTGGCAACAACCCCTGAAAACAAACAGTTGGCGAGTTGAGGATTTTTTTATATTCTGTGCAATTATGGTGGTCAGGGGGGTACAGTTCTATAGCAAGGCATTTGGCCATAGAAAGTAATGCCATCAAGTGTATGATACGGGTCATACTTTCCTCAGTTTAGTTAGTTTAATACTCACTAGATGGCAGAATTTAAGAAATGAAACAGTGATCCATGTTACGCATTATATTTCAATTGCAGTTTAGGAACTTTTATTTTTGCATTTTAATATCTTTGTCACCTCACCTGCCCATTAAAATTATCTTTACTTATCTTATAAATTATAAACTATATATTTTTAATATATATAACAAATAAAAGTTGTTTAATCCATGATTTATAAAGTATAAATTATAAGTTTCGATTATTTTTACGTCCGATTGAAATGATTAGTCTGTGCTACAAGCTCTGTAGCCGAAAATATAAATGTATCTGTGGCTGTTGTGAAAAAAACCATTACCTAGATTATTACATATTTATGAAATTAAGAAAATAAAAAGTTTCATAGTTCATTTTACATCAATTAGATATTATTTTAAACGGGAATGTTTCAAATAATTTTCAAATTGAATGGAGTTAGTTTTGTTTAACTTTTCTAAGCCAAATTCAAAACTTTGATGTCGATTTAGTTTATTTCGTATTTCGTAGAATAATAACTTAAGTGTGGTGTTACCAGCCAGCAAATATTTAGTTTATGGTGATTTATTTGAGTCATTTTACTTAATGAAAATGTTTAACGAATAATAATGGGTTGCTGAAAACGGTGTGTTCTAAGATGCCTCTATAATCATCTAAAATTAAGTGCCCAAGTTTATTTCTGTATCTATAATATTACTACTGTCAATAATATATTTAAATCTCTATGAAAATAATTGTTTTATTTCTGTAAAACTATTAACCGTGTTCCATCCAATTTTCTACTTATGTATCAATGCATAACTAATTGTTAACTTTAATCTTACTCTTAAGGTTTGTCTTATTAAATATTTAAAATTTCCAATAATTATTATATTCATTTATTACTATTTCCATTCCAATTTTTTACGAATGTAGAATCTAATTTCTATATTCGTAGAAAATTGGAATGGAAATCCATACTTTACTCCATACTAATATTATAAATGCGAAAGTGTGTTTGTTTGTTTGTTTGTCCTTCTTTCACAGAGCGTCGGCATGATTTTTTGTATGGGGATAGTTCGGTGGCTGTAGAGTGACATAGGCTACTTTTCCGCGGAAAACATCTCATTCCTGGGAAAATCGAATATGTTGCACAAGTTTGTCCTTCTTTCACGTCGCAACAGAGCGTCGGCATGGCATGATTATTTGTATGGGGATAGTTCGGTGGCTGTGAGTGACATAGGCTAATTTTTCAGCGGAAAACATATCATTCCGTGGGAAAATCGAATATGTTGCAAAATTAAATTCAGCTAGGTGGCGCCACCGTGATTCTACAAGACGGACGACGGTACGATGGACGAACACAGAAGGTCAGAATATCTGGATTATCATGTCTTTTTACCAAAATTAAGATAAAAAATTTATGGATCTGTATTTTTCCACGCAGGACCGGGAAGAGAGCGATAAAAAACATAAAATTCACTAGCTAATTTTCTTCAAACGTTTTGGTGCATCGTAATTCACAGAATAGGCGAAAACCTCGCAGACGATATTAAGTAATCCGTTGATGCTCTGCCTACCCCGCAAGGGTTACAGGCATGATTATAAGTATGGATCAGAAATACTATCACCACCTGTCACGCTTTCACCCTTAACTATTACTTAACAATAGTAGAAACAGTTCTTAGTAAGCCTTATTAATAAGCCTTAGTAATATTTATTGAACGGAAATGAATACAGTTCTTATATATGGTTATGAATGAATCGGTATTACAATAAGAAAAATTGTGCAAAATTATAAGAAAAATATGTTTTGAGAGTTCTTATTAACTAACGTATACATATAGTTTAAATTGATTCCGCTAGATGTCGTTACTAGGTTTTTAAAACGCGGTAACGAAATGTTTCCTGACATATACTTAACTCCCGCCGTTGAGCCGCGCGTCAACTTATAGTGCATACGGTACCTATACGCTTAAATTGTTTCTATTTCGTAGCTTATTAGACTACCTGCTTTCGATTTCGGTTGTTTGTTATTTGCTTTGTGATTTGGTTAAGGTTTAATGGATTTATATTGGCTTTCATTTTTGGATTTGTGTATTTTCTTGGATCGGTTTTGTTGATTTGGTTGGTATTCCTTTATACATATTTAGACTCTGGCTTTGATTTTGGATTTTGTTTATTTAGAATCGTGAATTGGTTTTCGTTGTTTTAGATTGTTTAACAATATTTCAAAGGAATATTAATAGTATAGATAGTGTATACAGTACCTATACTTACTTCTTTTTCGTTGGTTATATTTATATTGATTACTGCTTTCGATTTCGGTTTTCTGCGATTTGTTTTGTGATTTGGTTTAAGTTGATTCGATTTTTTCGGCTATCGTTTTCGGATTCGTGTTGTGTCTTGAATTGGTTTTTTGTTTTGATTTTAAAAATATTTAAAGGAATATTTATTCCTTTTAGATATTTAGTTTGCTTAAAAAATATTTAAAAATTTAATTCCTTTAGGTATTTTACGTTTTTTATAAATAGGTTTTCTTACTTCATAATGCCTCTCAAACGTCAGTCCAGTCTTTCAATAGTATCTTCTCAAAGACAAGCGAAAATATTAGCTCGATCGCTAGAATCTTTAGAAGATGCTGAACTGAGAAGGCCAGAACAAGCAGAGCTCAGGCTGCTTTTAGAGCATCTGAGACACCTTCTCAACGTCAGCAAAGGCGTCTTGAACAAACAGAGCGTCAGGCTGCTTTAAGAGCTTCCGAAACATCTTCTCAAAGTCAGGAAAGGCGTCTTGAACAGGCAGAGCGTCAAGCTAATTTAAGAGCTTCTGAAACACCTTCTCAAAGTCAGCGAAGGCGTCTTGAACAGGCAGAGTGTCAAGCTACTTTAAGAGCTACTGAAACATCTTCTCAAAGTCAGGAAAGGCGTCTTGAACAGGCAGAGCGTCAATCTACTTTAAGAGCTACTGAAACACCTGCTCAAAGTCAGCAAAGGCTATTCGAACAAGCGGAACGTCAGGCCGCCTTAAGAGCCGCGGAAACACCTGATGAAACTCAACACAGACTCATTGAGCAAGCTGAACGTCAATCTACTATGGGCATCTGAAACACCAGAACAGACACAGGCGCGAAGAGATGCAAATGCACAGCTCCAAGCTGAACGTCGACAAAATTTTCAAAAAACAATTGGTCGGTTTTTGACGCAGCATTCAATTATGATCCGTTGATTTATTATAAAAATCACAGGTTAGTTGATATCGGACTGATGGACAAGGCGTGTCGATTTTGCAGCGCTTTAAAATGGAAAGATGAGACCGCAGGCATGTGCTGTTCAATGGCAAAGTGTCTCTTCCGTACTGGGAACCAGAAGAACCTTTGAAAACTCTCTTTTATATGATGCTCATGAGTCACGGCGCTTTTAAACAGGATCCGGAAATATAACTCATGCTTTCAAATGACGTCCTTCAAGTAGACCGAAATAATAATGCCGGGATTTTCGCCTACATTGCAAGGGCAAATTTATCATAGAATAGGTTCACTTTTTCCAGCTGAAAACGAACAGCATAAATTTTACAAGTATATGTTATGGGTGACGAAGAAATTGAGGTGACCGTCGCTGCCAATTTATCCAGGGAGTTGAGAGAGACACAGTGTTCAAAATTCAAAGATTCTTGCATGAACGTAACATTTTAGTCAAAACATTTAAAACTGCTTTGAAAAACCTGAAGAGGATTATAAAGTCGTCATTCACGCAGATCGGACCCTCGAGGAGAGCATGAAAGGCGCTACAATGCACCTTTGATAAACGAAATAGCAGCCGTAATTAGTGGTGATCAATTTTCTTCACGAGACATTGTCTTGCGAGCACGTGATGATACGTTGCAACGGGTAGCCGATACACACAAGTTTATGACGCTCTGCAATACCCTTTGATTTATTGCAAGGACAAGAGGGTTATCATTTTCAAATTCCACTCATTAACCCGGTCACAAAGGAGCCTACTCCGAACAAAAAGTATCATGTGGATTTTTATGCGTATCATATAATGTTGCGAAAATGATTTTCACCTCTTAGCCCGGTGTAGACGATTATTTCATCAATTTTGGTGACATGTATGTGAAGGTAGAAAGTGAACGTCTCTGTTATATATCTTTAAATCAAAAAAGCTGCGCGTTGAGAATTATATACATTTACAAGATGCAGTTTCTAGCGACGCCAATGTAAACTCAGAGATTTAGGTAGAATGGTAATTCTGCCTCATCATTCGTTAACAGTCCCCGCTACCTACATGAGTACACACAAGACGCATTCGCCTATGTACGAACTTACGGAAGACCTGATCTTTTGTTACTTTTACTTGCAATCCCACATGGAAAATAACCGAGGAGCTAATGCCGGGCCTAAAAGTACTGACAGACACGATTTAGTTGCTAGAGTATTTAGATTAAAAGTACAAAAATTAATGTATGTAATTAACAAAGGAAAATTTTCGGAGAGGTGCAGTGCTTCATGTATTCAATTGAATGGCAAAAGTTGCATGCATACACATTCTAATATGGCTTAAAGAAAGTTGGCCCAGCCAAATAGACGACATAATAAGCGCCGAGATTCCGGATCCTGAGCAAGATAAAAATTGTATGATACCATCGTCCGAAATATGATTCACGGTCCATGTGGAGCACGAAATTCAATATCGCCATGTATAAAAGAAGGAAAATGTACAAAGAAATTCCTAAACAGCTATTAAAAAACAGTGCACAATGACAATGGCTACCCTTTATACAGACGCAGAGCTCCCGAAGATGGTGGCAGGAAAGTTACAATCAAATCTCGCTCTGGAGCGTTCGAAACCTTAGATAACAGCTGGATTGTCCCGTATTCGCCCATTCTATGTAAAATGTTTAATGCCCACATTAATGTAGAAGCATATAGCTCTGTCCGCGCAATCAAGTATATCTGTAAGTACGTAAATAAAGGCGACCAAGCAATATTTAATCTCAGGAGTGAAGGTGAGGCAAATCCGTTAATGAAGTACAGACCTTTCAAGCAGGGCGTTATGTCAGCAGTAACAGAGGCGTGGCGTCTCCTTGGCTTCCTTACACGAGGCACCCAACAGTTACTCACCTTGCTGTGCACTTAGAAAATGGAGAGCGTGTATATTTCACCAAAAGAAATTTCAAGAAAAATTGCATCACCACCAACTACACTAACAGCCTTCTTTCAACTTTGTCAAACCGACCCTTTGCAAAAACGTTGTTATATTCTGAAGTCCCCGCTATTATACTTGGAACACATCTAGGAAGGAGTGGAAACGCCGTATTCAAGGAGCGCCCTGTTGCAAATTGGCCAGTGTAAAGTCATCAGATGCCCTTCGTCGTGTGTATACCGTCCATGTAACTAATTTTGAATGTTTCTGTTTACGATTGCTGCTGCACCATGTTCGGGGTCCTACAGGATATAAAGACCTTAAAACTGTCAACGGTCAGGAATGCGCAATTTATAGAGAAGCATGTGAAGCTCTGCATCTTTTAGAGAACGATAATCACTGGGATGAAACCATGGAGGAAGCTGTGCAGTGTCAGTCACCAGCCAAAATTAGGGATCTTTATGCAACTCTCATATCATCTTGCGGGCTATCTAATGCACATAAATTGTGGGATGTGGGAAAAAAAACTTTGCTGTGGCCGTAGCTTCCTCCGGTATAGCCGCCACGCTGCTAAGCGGGGGCCGCACTGCACATTCAGTTTTAAAACTCCCTCTAAATCTAGCCCGGGAAGAATCGCCGATCTGCAACTTTAGCAAAAATAGTGCACGAGGTATAATGCTACGACAATACAAACTTTTAGTGTGGGACGAAAGTACAATGTCGCATAAAAAGCTGTAGAAGCACTAAATCGAACTGTTATAGATCCCCTTTTTATAGGGATCCGCTGACACAAAGCGCACGGTCAGCACTCTCTTAGTAGCTTCAGTACTTTCTCATTTTCAAGACTAGCAACCAGTCAGTCCGTCATACACTCTCATCCGAAATACTCGCCTCTCAAATTCAATTCTTAATTTGTGTCTTTCTATAATAAAATACAGTTGTAATTTCTAAATAGTTTTTAAAAGACATTTCGTGAAGCCCGTATAACATTGGTGGCAGCGGTGGGATCTATAAAGGTCCTTGGTGCCTCTGAGGACTCAATTGTGCAATTACTAAAACATTCTGTGTTGTGATCTCTATAAATACTTACCGCTTAAAACTCGTTTCTTCGCTGAACTTCCGAAAACGATACCCGCCTGGCCGCATGAAAATTTATGCTAGAAGTCATACAACTGAAAGAAAAGAAAAGAAAGTAGAAGAAGAATACCAGCATCTGCACATCATTCGCAAACCGAGTCTACGAAGTCAGCAGTGCTGCACACTCGCTGTTTTCTACGCTGTCGCCGTGTTCCTGAATCCTGATCAAAAAAAAAAAATACAAGTACATAAACCCGACATGTTCCTGTAAGTCCGCTCAGTTTTATACGAATATTATAATGATACAGTCTTAAATATTGTGAATAATACTGAATATTTTATAAACTTTACAAAATATAAGTTAATTTATTTAAACAGTCAAATCAAAAAATAAAAATAAATACAAAATTAATTCATATTTCAATTACACTGTCATTCATTCATTTTAGCATAATTCATTGTATATCAAGTGTCTTTTAAATATTATATTTTAATTGTGTGCCATTGCTTGTATTCGAGACCAGTGCAACGCCTTATCGCTACTACTCCCACGCGAAACGAGTACCTTATCTTTGTTTTGACTAACCCTCGTCCGTCACAATGCCTAAAGACGAACCTACACCGGTTATTTCGACACCAAACATAGATCTCAATATTCTTTGTAAATTTATAGTAAGTTTGACGGCAACCGAGAAAAATTAATGCCATTTATTAATAACTGTAGTAATGCTATGAACCTCGCGTCAGATCAACAACAGGATATTCTTTTAAAATACATACTTAGTCAATTAGAAGGACGCGCTGAAAGTGCGTGCTCGATTAAAATATTTGAATCTTGGTCACAGTTAGAAGACTTTCTTAAATCCCAATTCGGTGACAGAAAACATTACGCTGCACTGCTCTCAGACCTACAAGAATGTCGTCAGTCCAATAACAAACGGTCAACCAGTACGCCCTACGAATAAGAGACGTGTTTGTCTAAATTATTAACAGAAATAAATATATCAATACCTACTAAAAGGAGACTGGAGGCCGTCTCGCGGCAATGCAGGACTTAGCGTTACACACTTTCGTGGTTGGCTTAAATCTCGTCTATCAACAGTAGTTCGATGCCGCGATCGATACGCTCAATGATGCTATTAATTTTGCCGTGTCTGAAGAAATATTCCAGGTGACTCGACGCCATCTTAGTCAAAACAACCCAGGATTCAAACCAAAGACGCTTTACTAGTCGTAATTTTCAACAAAACCAAACAACCACGCGAGGAGCCTTAATAATTCAGCTGGGTCTTCCTCTATGTTCAGAACTGATTATCCAGTGTGCCGATATTGTAAAATACCCGGTCATACATTAGAAACATGCCGCAAACGCGAGTCTAATAATCGACGACGATTTGGTAATGTTCAAAACAATTATAATAATGTTAATCGCAATAACTACAATAATAATGGTCCACCGCCTCACACTTTCCCGAATCGTAATCAGTATATCAATGCTGCTATTGCAGACGATCAAAATGTCGATAACACCAACCATCATTTAAACGCGGGGATTTCCCGTCAGTATCGCACGGGAAGACTAAATAGCAAGCCGATACTCACCCATTGCCAATCATAACACAGCATTTCGCTCATTTTCTATTCCCGTTCCAACTCAATCTAACCGACAGGGTATCCAGCCCCAAACCGACAGATTGAAAGTTAATAATGCTACTTCCATTACCAAACAGCCTATCAACGGCGTCATATCGAAGAATATTTCGTCTCCTGCATCTATTCCCGTTCCAAGTCAATCTAACCGACAGGGTATCCAGCCCCAAACCGACAGATTGAAAATTAACAATTCTACTTCAATTACCAAACAGCCTATCAACGGCGTCATATCGAAAAGAGTATTTCGTCTCCTGCATCTGAAAAGAAAACAATATTAAAATATATAACATCTCTACAAATCCATCAAAAATACTTACCTTTTATAAAAGTTCAAACTTCTGTCTCGTCGAAATCCTTATCCTTGCTCGTCGATACCGGCGCAGCTATCAGTATTATTAAAGATTCTGCTGTAGAAAAATGCCTGAAATAAACAACAATACTATAGAAATAATTGGTATAGAAATGACTCTGTTACATCCCTTGGTCACATCCCAATTGAATTTTGTTCCTACCAACATAACTTCTACGTACTTCGGCGCTTGATTTGCCGTATATGGAATCATCGGTAGCGACTTCCTTATCAAATTAAATTGCAAAATTAATTATGACAACACCCTAAAAATATATAAAGATGAAATAGAGCTCTGTTTCACTAAGCCAGTCTATACTATTGCTCGATGTGAAACTATCATAGAGTGTTCTGTTAGAAATCCGGACATTAAAGAAGGACTTGTTCTCGATCAGAACCCCGTAGACTCGCTCCTAATAGCTAACTGCATCGTAAAAGTGAAGTCAAATTCAAAATTAATATTTCCGTTGTAAATACCAAAGCGAATTAATCGTCGATTCCGATCTAAAATTAACGCTACAACCTTTGGAAAATAAATATAATCATCAAATCTTTTATACTTCGGACGGTTCACGAAATAACGCCCTTACTCGCACCGATCAAACTCTAAATCTCTTAAGATTGTCACACCTAAACAAAGAAGAAAAGAAGCACTATGCGATCTTTGCTGTACTTACTCCGATATTTTTCATCTGCCTGGCGACAAAAATTAACTAACACAAACGTCTTGCAACACGAAATTCCTACTTCATCTTCTATACCAATTAACACTAAGTCTTACCGCTTCCTGACATTCATAAGCCAAGTAGAACGCCAAATAAATAAAATGCTTGACGATGGCATCATCAAACCTTCGACATCACCCTGGTCATCACCAATTTGGATAGTACCAAAAAAACCGATGCGTCCGGGCAACGTAAATGGCGTAGTCATAGATTACCGTCGTCTGAACGACATCACTATAGGAGATTCCTATCCGATACCCAACATAACAGAAATTCTTGACCAGTTAGGAAATGTAAATACTTTAGCACTTTAGATCTTGCTTTGGTTTCCACCAGATAAGAATGTCCGAAAAGGATGCTCCTAAAACTGCCTTCTCCGTCCCGCAAGGACACTTTGAATTCTGAAGGATGCCTTTTGGAAAAAAAACGCCCCTTCAACATTCCAAGGTTGATGAACACTGCCTATCTGGCTTACAAGGACTCCAGTGCTTCGTCTACCTAGATGATATCGTTATTTACTCATATGATCTTCAAACACACATAAATAATCTTTCTAACGTTTTGACAGACTCCGACACTTCAATCTTAAGCTCCAGCCAGATAAGTGCAATTTCTCCGAAAGGAAGTATCATATCTTGGTCATATCATTACCAACGAGGTAAAGCCAAACCCAGAGAAATTAAAGCTGTTCAACAATTTCCCAACCTCGATGTCCAAAGACATCAAATCTTTCATGGGACTAGCGTCATACTATCGAAGATTTAAACCAAATCTATCCAAAATTGCAAAACCTCTTACAAACCTTCTGAAGAAAAATGTTCCTTTCGATTGGCAAAATGAGCAACAATTAGCCTTCAAACTCTAAAAATTGTGACTACTGCTCCAATATTAGCCTACCCAGACTTCACAAAACCTTTCGTGTTGACTTGTGATGCATCAAACTTTGCTATTTCAGGCCATATTATCACAGGGTCCCATAGGGAATGATAGACCTGTCGCTTATGCTTCAAGAACTTTAAATAAAGCAGAGTGTAACTACAGTATAACAGAAAAGAATGCTTAGCAATTCTTTTCGGTACTAAAATATTTAGGCCATACCTGAATGGCCGTCGTTTTAAAGTATTGACCACCGCCCACTTAAGTGGTTATTTAACTGCAAAGACCGGGGTCAAAATTAGTAAGGTGGAGGCTAAAATTAGAAGAGTTCGACTACGAAGTCGAATACAAAAAAGCAAAATTAACAGTAACGCAGACGCATTATCCCGTTTCCTGTTAATCCGGTTTACAAAATGATACTATCTCAGATCCGCAACCTACCACGAAAGAACCCAAACTACTCAAGATTCCGAACTTCCTTCAGACATTCTCGAAGAACTCATTGAACTGGGTGACTTGGATCTCAGCCCATCGGAACTCCTGAATCCCAACACAGATTCAATTCCATTAGACGCAAAATCACAAAATTCCTGTAATGAATCAAATAAAGACTCTGAAAATAACTTGGCCCACTGCAACGACGATTACTCTATACTTAAAATTTTTCTAAAAGGATGAGACATTTAATACTTATATAAAAAGTATAATGAGAGCCTTTTAAAAGTGACTGCAAAACAATCCTAGTCCCTGTATCTATCGATTTTGACGAATCAAATCCCCTTGAAGATATTCTTTCCGGTTTAAGTGACACAAAGGTCTTAAACGAAGAACGAGAACTTCACTCGTTTAAAAGATAGAGTCTAAAGGCAAAATTTATTATCTTCTCTTCACAAAAGTATATTATTTTGATGACTGTTCCTATCCAATCTTCAAGACCTTAAAGCCGCTAGGGACGACATTACTTTCAGGTAATATCAGTGAAATCGCAGTTTCTGATTTTAAAATCTGTTCGAACAACATTCGTTTGTCAAAATATACGGCATGCTTATGTATTTATATAACAATACAAATATAACAATAAATATACATCATAACTCCATAATATACCCTGTACCAACAGAGATATCGAAAATTCTAAAAGAAAATCATGATATACCAATAGCCGGTCACTTAGGATCAAATAAAATGTATAATAGAATTAAAGAACGTTATTATTGGAAAAACATGCGCGCAGATATAGAGGTATGTACAAAATTGCAAACTTTGCCAAACAAATAAACCATTACGCAAGATTAACCGGTCTCTATGCAAATCACAACCACTTCTACTCGCCATTTGAGAAAATAAGTTTAGATATAGTAGGCCCCTACCCAGCGGGTTTCTAAACTCCGATTTACTCACTCTCCAAGATGATCTAACCAAATTTTCTACAGCCTATCCAATTTCCAATGTCACCGCAGAAGAAACATGCGAAGCTCTAGTTCACTTCATTTCACAATTTGGGATCCCTAAATCAATAATCACCGATCAAGGAACAAATTTTACGGCTGACCTTTTCAAACGCACATGTGAATTTTTAAAAATAAGACAGATATGGTCTTCTCCATATCATCCCCAGACTCAAGGTGCTCTCGAAAGGAGCCATGCCACTGAAGAAAGGTATCTTAAGTCCTTCGTGAACGAAAACCAAACCGATTGGCACAAATACGTCTATACAGCAATGTTAGCCTACAACAGTAACGTCCATACAACAACTCAGTTCACTCCTTACGAACTTCTTTTTGGTCATAAGCCGTATATTCCCGATGCTATTTTCGAATCAAAAGGTAACGTTACCTATCCTGATTACATCAAAATGCTCCAGCATCGATTAAAGATTTCTCGAGCCCTACAAAATATACAAATTTCAAAAGAAAGGTCTAAAACATACTACGACAGAAACTCGCACGGTCAAATATAAAATAGGAGATTACGTCTACATCAGAAATCATCTTCGTCTTCGCAAAGCCCTCTCCCCTATTGGAAGGGCGCACAAAGTCGTCAAGGTCCACAGTAATAATACCCTTACTCCTCCATTAACAGACGCCATGTTAAACACACTTCGACAGTAAAACTCGCTCATGAGATAAGTTCTTAAATATCAAAATTACATTCGTTTTAAGACATATATTTTAATACTTACAATTAATTTATACACTTTGCTTTTACATTATATACATTATTATACAATCTAGACTTAGTAAGATTTTAATTATTATTTACAGAACCACCATCGCATTTTGTGCTATTATTCTTGCAACCGGCAATGGTCAATATGTTGAACGCATCGACAAGAGCCCTGGTATATTCTTCGACCCTGTTGGTACATTGAGGATAATTAATGATCAATTTCACATCGTTATACCAGTAGACGTACATCCAATCCAACATCATTTGGAAAACATTCATGAAGTATTTAAAATAGTCCGATTTCAGTGTCGTGAGAGTGCCGAAATAGATTATACTCAGTGTGAAAATATGTTACAACCCCTAGAAGCACTTTACAACGACATCCTAAGAGATTTTAATGCGATTTCCCATATTATCTTAAACGGTATGTCCAAGAGATCTGCCTGGTTCTCAGGTATTGGCACGTATTTAAACACATTTTCGGTACACTGGATGAAGATGACGCTGAAAACTACAACAAAGCTATTCATGCTCTGTTTAATAATGAAAATAAACTAGCAGAATCTATCAAAGGCATATCTTAGTTTCTAAATCCGCTATTTCTAATGTTAATAAATCCTGGAGAATTAAATGACAATCAAATAAAGTTAAATAGCGCCATTGAACTCTTATCTTCTACTGTTAAAACGCATCTGAAATGTTAAATATACTCAGTTTCAAACGAAACTATCAAATGTTTTAAATACCTTGCTATCTAATTTACTTACAATGTCCTTCAAAGTTGAAGATTTGTTAAACTCAATTTTATTTGTAAAAACCAACACCTTACATCCATCTATACTAAGCCCAACTCAAATGTATAATGATATAATTAGTAACCTAAGAATTATGCCAAAATACAAAGATTTTCCAATATCTCTAGAATTAAGCAACATTCATACTTTAATTAACATTGCCGATTTAGTATGTTATTATTTAGACAATAGCTTATTTTTATCATAAAATTACCCTTAGTCAGTTTGTTAGAATATAATATATAAAAACCTACCCTTGCCAACTCCATGCTCGAGATCGAGCAAACTCTTTTGCCATGATCATCCCTTCTGAAAAGTTTGTGGCTAAGCAAAGATAAAACAAGTTATGTTTATCTACAAGACATAAATAATTGTAAAAATATCCCGACAAATACCTACCTTTGTGATGTTATAGATGTAGCTACAGTATCCAATAATGTACCCTGTGAAATAGAAATTATGACGAAAGCCTTGATATCAATCCCAGATAACTGTCCATTTAGACTTATTTCCGGTGATCTGGATATATGGCATAAACTATACAACAACAAATGGATTTTGTTCAAACCAAACCCACTAAGTTATCAATGGGTGTAGTAACAATTTAACCAGAACACTCTATCCGGTACGGGTTTACTCACAATTCCACCTGATTGCGTAGCTTTCCATAAGAATCTGAAATTAGAAACTAAGCTCTACCCTAGTATAAATGTTCCCGGAATATATTCGGATTTAATATAATTAATGATAGCTGTTGTAAGTTAAGTAACTTTAACAAATTTTCAGTTAACCTTACGTCTTCTATAAATGTAAAACCTTGAATTTAGAAAATTTAAAATCGTACGACACTGATTCCGATCAGATTATCAAACGACTAGACACCCTAGAAAGTCCAAATTTGTATAATGTTAGTTTCTCTATAATAAGTCTTATATCTGTAGCACTTTGCATATCTTTTATAACCTATATAATTTGTAAGAGAGGAAAGTCTTTCAGAGAGCATTTTAATTTTAACAAAGAAAATACAGAAAGTCATCATCACGCTGATCAACCACAGCTGCATAGAGTAGCCGTAAACTCACTCAAGGGTGAGTTTCCTCTTAACAGGGGTTGTTATAGATCCCTTTTATAGGATCCGCTGACACAAAGCACACGGTCAGCACTCTCTTAGTAGCTTCATACTTTCTCATTTTCAAGACTAGCAATACCAGTCAGTCCGTCATACACTCTCATCCGAAATACTCGCCTCTCAAATTCAATTCTTAATTTGTCTTTCTATAATAAAATACAGTTGTAATTTCTAAATAGTTTTTAAAAACATTTCGTGAAGCCCGTATAACAGAACGCTCCAGGATTTGCGCAGCAATACCGATGTAATGGGAGGAATGGTGGTTTTACTGGCTGGTGACTTTCGCCAAACTTTACCTGTCATTCAAAAGGGCACACCTGCAGATGAAATTAAAGCATGCCTCAAGTCGTCTATTTTATGGAACAAGGTGACAAAATTCAGTTTAACTACGAATATGAGTGCATTTGTATAATGATATCAATGGGCGGTTGGAAACGGATGCTGAGGGCTGCGTTAAATTGACGAGATTTTGTAATTTAGTACAGAGTCATTCCGAATTAATTGCGAGCGTTTATTCAAATTTAACGAACAACATGCATGAAGACAAATGGTTATGTGGGGCGATTCTTGCACAAAAATGAGAGCGTTAACAAAATAAATTCAGATATATTAAGCGGTAGCAGGATAACAGAGTATTTGTCAGTAGACACAGTTATGGACACAGAACAGAGCACTTCATATCCCGTTCCAACTCAATCTAACCGACAGGGTATCCAGCCCCAAACCGACAGATTGAAAGTTAATAATGCTACTTCCATTACCAAACAGCCTATCAACGGCGTCATATCGAAGAATATTTCGTCTCCTGCATCTATTCCCGTTCCAAGTCAATCTAACCGACAGGGTATCCAGCCCCAAACCGACAGATTGAAAATTAACAATTCTACTTCAATTACCAAACAGCCTATCAACGGCGTCATATCGAAGTATTTCGTCTCCTGCATCTGAAAAGAAAAGAAAACAATATTAAAATATAACATCTCTACAAATCCATCAAAAACACCTTTTATAAAAGTTCAAACTTCTGTCGTCGAAATCCTTATCCTTGCTCGTCGATACCGGCAGCTATCAGTATTATTAAAGATTCTGCTGTAGAAAAATGCCTGAAATAAACAACAATACTATAGAAATAATTGGTATAGGAAATGACTCTGTTACATCCCTTGGTCACATCCCAATTGAATTTTGTTCCTACCAACATAACTACCGTACTTCCGGCGCTTGATTTGCCGTATGATGGAATCATCGGTAGCGACTTCATTATCAAATTAAATTGCAAAATTAATTATGACAACAACACCCTAAAAATATATAAGATGAAATAGAGCTCTGTTTCACTAAGCCAGTCTATACTATTGCACCTCGATGTGAAACTATCATAGAGTGTTCTGTTAGAAATCCGGACATTAAAGAAGGACTTGTTCTCGATCAGAACCCCGTAGACTCGCTCCTAATAGCTAACTGCATCGTAAAAGTGAAGTCAAATTCAAAATTAATATTTCCGTTGTAAATACTTGAAAGCGAATTAATCGTCGATTCCGATCTAAAATTAACGCTACAACCTTTGGAAAATAAATATAATCATCAAATCTTATACTTCTTCGGACGGTTCACGAAATAACGCTTACTCGCACCGATCAAACTCTAAATCTCTTAAGATTGTCACACCTAAACAAAGAAGAAAAGAAGCACTATGCGATCTTTGCTGTACTTACTCCGATATTTTTCATCTGCCTGGCGACAAATTAACTAACACAAACGTCTTGCAACACGAAATTCCTACTTCATCTTCTATACCAATTAACACTAAGTCTTACCGCTTCCTGACATTCATAAGCCAGAGTAGAACGCCAAATAAATAAAATGCTTGACGATGGCATCATCAAACCTTCGACATCACCCTGGTCATCACCAATTTGGATAGTACCGAAAACCGATGCGTCCGGGCAACGTAAATGGCGCGTAGTCATAGATTACCGTCGTCTGAACGACATCACTATAGGAGATTCCTATCCGATACCCAACATAACAGAAATTCTTGACCAGTTGAGAAATGTAAATACTTTAGCACTTTAGATCTTGCTTCTGGTTTCCACCAGATAAGAATGTCCGAAAAGGATGCTCCTAAAACTGCCTTCTCCGTCCCGCAAGGACACTTTGAATTCACAAGGATGCCTTTTGGGCTAAAAACGCCCTTCAACATTCCAAGGTTGATGAACACTGCCTATCTGGCTTAAGGACTCCAGTGCTTCGTCTACCTAGATGATATCGTTATTTACTCATATGATCTTCAAACACACATAAATAATCTTTCTAACGTTTTGACAGACTCCGACACTTCAATCTTAAGCTCCAGCCAGATAAGTGCAATTTCTCCGAAAAGTATCATATCTTGGTCATATCATTACCAACGAGGGGTAAAGCCAAACCCAGAAAATTAAAGCTGTTCAACAATTTCCCAACCTCGATGTCCAAAGACATCAAATCTTTCATGGGACTAGCGTCATACTATCGAAGATTTAACCAAATCTATCAAAATTGCAAAACCTCTTACAAACCTTCTGAAGAAAAATGTTCCTTTCGATTGGCAAAATGAGCAACAATTAGCCTTCGAAACTCTAAAATTGCGACTACTGCTCCAATATTAGCCTACCCAGACTTCACAAAACCTTTCGTGTTGACTTGTGATGCATCAAACTTTGCTATTTCAGCCATATTATCACAGGGTCCCATAGGGAATGATAGACCTGTCGCTTATGCTTCAAGAACTTTAAATAAAGCAGAGTGTAACTACAGTATAACAGAAAAGGAATGTAGCAATTCTTTTCGGTACTAATATTAGGCCATACCTGAATGGCCGTCGTTTTAAATTATTACCGACCACCGCCCACTTAAGTGGTTATTTAACTGCAAAGACCGGGGTCAAAATTAGTAAGGTGGAGGCTAAAATTAGAAGAGTTCGACTACGAGTCGAATACAAAAAGAGCAAAATTAACAGTAACGCAGACGCATTATCCCGTTTCCTGTTAATCCGGTTGTACAAAATGATACTATCTCAGATCCGCAACCTTCCACCTCCACGAAGAACCCAAACTACTCAAGATTCCGAACTTCCTTCAGACATTCTCGAAGAACTCATTGAACTGGGTGACTTGGATCTCAGCCCATCGGAACTCCTGAATCGAACACACTGATTCAATTCCATTAGACATAAAATCCCACAAAATTCCTGTAATGAATCAAATAAAGACTCTGAAAATAACTTGGCCCTGCAACGACGATTACTCTATATTCCTTAAAACGTTTTCTAAAAGGATGAGACATTTAATACTTATATAAAAAGTATAATGAGAGCCTTTTAAAAGTGACTGCAAAACAATCCTAGTCCCTGTATCTATCGATTTTGACGAATCAAATCCCTACCTTGAAGATATTCTTTCCGGTTTAAGTGACACAAAGGTCTTAAACGAAGAACGAGAACTTCACTCGTTTAAAAAGATAGAGTCTAAAGGCAAAATTTATTATCTTCTCTTCACAAAAGTATATTATTTTGATGACTGTTCCTATCCAGAAATCTTCAAGACCTTAAAGCCGCTAGGGACGACATTATATTTTCAGGTAATATCAGTGAAATCGCAATTTCTGATTTTAAGAATCTGTTCGAACAACATTCGTTTGTCAAAATATACGGCATGCTTATGTATTTATATAACAATACAAATATAACAATAAATATACATCATAACTCCATAATATACCCTGTACCAACAGAGATATCGAAAATTCTAAAAGAAAATCATGATATACCAATAGCCGGTCACTTAGGATCAAATAAAATGTATAATAGAATTAAAGAACGTTATTATTGGAAAAACATGCGCGCAGATATAGAGAGGTATGTACAAAATTGCAAACTTTGCCAAACAAATAAACCATTACGCAAGATTAACCGGTCTCCTATGCAAATCACAACCACTTCTACTCGCCCATTTGAGAAAATAAGTTTAGATATAGTAGGCCCCTTACCCGAAGCGGGTTTTCACAAACTCCGATTTATACTCACTCTCCAAGATGATCTAACCAAATTTTCTACAGCCTATCCAATTTCCAATGTCACCGCAGAAGAAACATGCGAGCTCTAGTTCACTTCATTTCACAATTTGGGATCCCTAAATCAATAATCACCGATCAAGGAACAAATTTTACGTGACCTTTTCAAACGCACATGTGAATTTTTAAAAATAAGACAGATATGGTCTTCTCCATATCATCCCCAGACTCAAGGTGCTCTCGAAAGGAGCCATGCCACTTTGAAAGAGTATCTTAAGTCCTTCGTGAACGAAAACCAAACCGATTGGCACAAATACGTCTATACAGCAATGTTAGCCTACAACAGTAACGTCCATACAACAACTCAGTTCACTCCTTACGAACTTCTTTTTGGTCATAAGCCGTATATTCCCGATGCTATTTTCGAATCAAAAGGTAACGTTACCTATCCTGATTACATCAAAATGCTCCAGCATCGATTAAAGATTTCTCGAAAGCCCTACACAAAATATACAAATTTCAAAAGAAAGGTCTAAAACATACTACGACAGAAACTCTCGCACGGTCAAATATAAAATAGGAGATTACGTCTACATCAGAAATCATCTTCGTCTTCGCAAAGCCCTCTCCCCTATTTGGAAGGGGCCTTACAAAGTCGTCAAGGTCCACAGTAATAATACCCTTACTCTTATTAGACGCCATGTTAAACACCACTTCGACGAGTAAAACTCGCTCATGAGATAAGTTCTTAAATATCAAAATTACATTCGTTTTAAGACATATATTTTAATACTTACAATTAATTTATACACTTTCCTTTACATTATATACATTATTATACAATCTAGACTTAGTAAGATTTTAATTATTATTTACAGAACCACCATCGCATTTTGTGCTATTATTCTTGCAACCGGCAATGGTCAATATGTTGAACGCATCGACAAGAGCCCTGGTATATTCTTCGACCCTGTTGGTACATTGAGGATAATTAATGATCAATTTCACATCGTTATACCAGTAGACGTACATCAATCCAACATCATTTGGAAAACATTCATGAAGTATTTAAAATAGTCCGATTTCAGTGTCGTGAGTGCCGAAATAGATTATACTCAGTGTGAAAATATGTTACAACCCTAGAAGCACTTTACAACGACATCTTAGAGATTTTAATGCGATTTCCCATATTATCTTAAACGGTATGTCCAAGATCTGCCTGGTTCTCAGGTATTGGCACGGTATTTAAACACATTTTCGGTACACTGGATGAAGATGACGCTGAAAACTACAACAAAGCTATTCATGCTCTGTTTAATAATGAAAATAAACTAGCAGAATCTATCAAAGGCATATCTTAGTTTCTAAATCCGCTATTTCTAATGTTAATAAATCCCTGGAGAATTAAATGACAATCAAATAAAGTTAAATAGCGCCATTGAACTCTTATCTTCTACTGTTAAAACGCATCTGAAATGTTAAATATACTCAGTTTTCAAACGAAACTATCAAATGTTTTAAATACCTTGCTATCTAATTTACTTACAATGTCCTTCAAAGTTGAAGATTTGTTAAACTCAATTTTATTTGTAAAACCAACACCTTACATCCATCTATACTAAGCCCAACTCAAATGTATAATGATATAATTAGTAACCTAAAATTATGCCAAAATACAAAGATTTTCCAATATCTCTAGAATTAAGCAACATTCATACTTTAATTAACATTGCCGATTTAGTATGTTATTATTTAGACAATAAGCTTTTTTTATCATAAAATTACCCTTAGTCAGTTTGTTAGAATATAATATATATAAAAACCTACCCTTGCCAACTCCATGCTCGAGATCGAGCAAACTCTTTTACCATGATCATCCCTTCTGAAAAGTTTGTGGCGCTAAGCAAAGATAAAACAAGTTATGTTTATCTACAAGACATAAATAATTGTAAAAATATCCGACAAATACCTACCTTTGTGATGTTATAGATGTAGCTACAGTATCCAATAATGTACCCTGTGAAATAGAAATTATGACGAAAGCCTTGATATCAATCCCAGATAACTGTCCATTTAGACTTATTTCCGGTGATCTGGATATATGGCAAAACTATACAACAACAAATGGATTTTGTTCAAACCAAACCCACTAAGTTATCAATAGTGTAGTAACAATTTAACCGAATACACTCTATCCGGTACAGGTTTACTCACAATTCCACCTGATTGCGTAGCTTTCATAAGAATCTGAAATTAGAAACTAAGCTCTACCCTAGTATAAATGTTCCCGGAATATATTCGGATTTAATATAATTAATGATAGCTGTTGTAAGTTAAGTAACTTTAACAAATTTTCAGTTAACCTTACGTCTTCTATAAATGTAAAACCTTGAATTTAGAAAATTTAAAATCGTACGACACTGATTCCGATCAGATTATCAAACGACTAGACACCCTAGAAAGTCCAAATTTGTATAATGTTAGTTTCTCTATAATAAGTCTTATATCTGTAGCACTTTGCATATCTTTTATAACCTATATAATTTGTAAGAGGAAAGTCTTTCAGAGCATTTTAATTTTAACAAAGAAAATACAGAAAGTCATCATCACGCTGATCAACCACAGCTACGCATAGAGTAGCCGTAAACTCACTCAAGGGTGAGTTTCCTCTTAACAGGGGTTGTTATAGATCCCTTTTATAGGATCCGCTGACACAAAGCACACGGTCAGCACTCTCTTAGTAGCTTCAGTACTTTCTCATTTTCAAGACTAGCAATACCAGTCAGTCCGTCATACACTCTCATCCGAAATACTCGCCTCTCAAATTCAATTCTTAATTTGTGTCTTTCTATAATAAAATACAGTTGTAATTTCTAAATAGTTTTTAAAAGACATTTCGTGAAGCCCGTATAACAGAACGCTCAGGATTTGCGCAGCAATACCGATGTAATGGGAGGAATGGTGGTTTTACTGGCTGGTGACTTTCGCCAAACTTTACCTGTCATTAAAAGGGCTGCAGATGAAATTAAAGCATGCCTCAAGTCGTCTATTTTATGGAACAAGGTGACAAAATTCAGTTTAACTACGAATATGAATTTTTGTATAATGATATCAATGGGCGGTTGGAAACGGATGCTGAGGGCTGCGTTAAATTGACGAGAGATTTTGTAATTTAGTACAAGTCATTCCGAATTAATTGCGAGCGTTTATTCAAATTTAACGAACAACATGCATGAAGACAAATGGTTATGTGAAAGGCGATTCTTGCACCAAAATGAGAGCGTTAACAAAATAAATTCAGATATATTAAGCGAAGTAGCAGGAGAAATAACAGATATTTGTCAGTAGACACAGTTATGGACACAGAACAGAGCACTTCATATCCCGTAGAGTTTCTAAATTCTCTAGAGTTGTCAGGTGTGCCCTCACATAAGCTTTAAATTAGGCGTCCCAGTCATGCTAATGCGAAATTAGATGCTCCTCGGTTATGTAACGGGACAAGGCTGCGTGTGACACAACTTGCGGAACATAATCAGTGCTACAATTTTGACAGGCGTCGGAAAAGGTGAAAATGTTATTATACCACGGATCCTATAATTCCCAGATCTTCCTTTTCAATTCAAAAGGTTGCAGTTCCTATTAAGCTCAGTTTTGCAATGACAATTAATAAAGCGCAAGGGCAAACGTTACAGGTAGCGGGGGTCAACTTAGAAAACCGTGCTTCTCTCATGGTCAGCTGTATGTAGCATGTTCGTGTATCAAATGCCCAGAATCTCCACATTCTTTCCCGAATGGAAAAACATATAACATTGCGTACAGTAGCGTCTTAAAATAGTGTTCAGTTAGTTTTTTCCAAAATTCCACAATCAATTAATCAGAATTCCCAGATCTTCCTTTTCAATTCAAAATTTCCTATTTAGCTCAGTTTCTTTTCAATTCCAAATGCTGCCTCTGACGGACCTATTAAGCTCAGTTTCCTTTCAACTCAAAAGGCTGCATCTCTGACGGATCTTTTATTTGGATCAGTTTCCTTTCAATTCAGAAACTGCATCTCTGACGAATCAATTTAGCTCAGTTTCTTTTCAAAAGTCTGCATCCTGACGGATAATTATGCTCAGTTTCCTTTAATTAAAAAATATCCCATTTCCATTTGGAATAAACAGGCTATT
The DNA here is from genome assembly GCA_029286625.1 of Parnassius orleans. Lineage (NCBI taxonomy): Eukaryota > Metazoa > Arthropoda > Insecta > Lepidoptera > Papilionidae > Parnassius > Parnassius orleans. The sequence goes on from JAGSMP010000009.1 coordinate 371,262, forward strand.
TTCATGCTTTCCTATACTGAGTTTCAAAACATTTAAATAGGCTGACGAATCAATTTTTCAGTTTCCTTTTATGGCTGCATCTCTGACAAATCTATAAAACTCAGTTTTCTTTCAATTTAAAAGCAATGGATAGTTCATTTCCCAGTAACCATGGGCGAAGCCGCGGGTAACAACTAGTGTGTAATAAATACAATTGAAATACGTGGCTGCATGCGGCTCATCTGATGACGGAATAACAATGTTTTATGATTTTCAGACTAAGCATATGCAACAAGTTATCTTTTTAATTTTCCAAAAATATCAAAGGATATTAGTATATTTTCTACATTGGTACGTAAAAGTTTACTGCTGCACATGGGCCTCTCACGTTGCAGGGTGTTACGAATAACAAATAGGGTACTTTTAGTAACGAATAAAAGCGATCCTAGATGTGTTCCAAGTATAATAGCGGGGACTTCAGAATATAACAACGTTTTGCAAAGGTCGGTTTGACAAAGTTGAAAGAAGGCTGTTAGTGTAGTTTTTGCGGTGATGCAATTCTTTCTTGGAAATTTATTTCGGTGAAATATACACGCTCTTCATTTTCTAAGTGCACAGCAAGGTGAGTAACTGTTGGGTGCCTTTCGTGTAAAGGGAAGCCAAGGAGACGCCACGCTGCCTCGTTACTGCTGACATAACGCCCTGCTTGAAGGTCTGTACTTCATTAACGGATTTGCCTCACCTTCACTGAGATTAAATATTGCTTGGTCCTTCCTTTATTTACGTACTTACAGATATACTTGATTGCGCGGACAGAGCCATGTGCTACATTTATGTGGGCATTAAACATTTTACATAGAATGGGCGAATACGGGACAACCCAGCTGTTATCTAAGGTTTCGAACGCTCTAGAGCGAGATTTGATTGTAACTTTCCTGCCACCATCTTCGGAAGCTCTGCGTCTGTATAAAGGGTAGCCATTGTCATTGTGCACTGTTTCTTTTAATAGCTGTTTAGGGGATTTCTTTGTACATTTTCCTTCTTTCATACATGGCGATATTGAATTTCGTGCTCCACATGGACCGTGAATCATATTTCGGACGATGGTATCATACAATTCTTTATCTTGCATAGGATCCGGAATCTCGGCGCTTATTATGTCGTCTATTTAGCTGGGCCGCAACTTCTCTTTAAGCCATATTAGAATGTGGGCATGCGCTAATCCTCTTTTTTGCCATTCAATTGAATACATGAAGCACTGCACCTCTCTGAAAATTTTCCCTTTGTTAATTATACATTAATTTTGTACTTTTAATCTAAATACTCTAGCAACTAAATCGTGTCTGTCAGTACTTTTTGGCCCGGCATTAGCTCCTCGGTTATTTCTTTCCATGTGGGATTACAAGTAAAAGTAACAAAAGATCAGGTCTTCCGTAAGCTCGTACATATTGAATGCGTCTTGTGTACTCATGTAGGTAGCAGGGACTGTTAACGAATGATGAGGACAGAATTACCATTTTACCTAAATCTCTGGGGTTTACATGGCGTCGCTAGAAACTGCATCTTGTAAATGTATATAATTCTCAACGCGCAGCTTTTTTTGATTTAAAGATATATAACGGAGACGTTCACTTTCTACCTTCACATACATGTCTACCAAAAATTGATGAAATAATTGTCTACACCGGGCTAAGAGGTGAAAATCATTTTCTCGCAACATTATATGATACGCATAAAAATCCATACATGATACTTTTTTGTTCGGAGTAGGCTCCTTTGTGACCGGGTTAATAAGTGGAATTTGAAAATGATAACCCTCTTGTCCTTTGCAATAAATCAAAGGCTATTGCAGAGCGTCATAAAACTTGTGTGTATCGGCTACCCGTTGCAACGTATCATCACGTGCTCGCAAGACAATGTCTCGTGAAGAAAATTGATCACCACTAATTACGGCTGCTATTTCGTTTATCAGGGTGCATTGGCTTTCATGCTCTCCTCGAGGGTCCGATCTGCGTGAATGACGACTTTATAATCCTCTTCAGGTAGGTTTTCTAAAGCAGTTTTAAATGTTTTGACTAAAATGTTACGTTCATGCAAGAATCTTTGAATTTTGAACACTGTGTCTCTCAACTCCTGGATAAATTGGCAGCGACGGTCTACTTCAATTTCTTCGTCACCCATAACATATACTTGTAAAATTTATGCTGTTCGTTTTCAGCTGGAAAGTGAACCTATTCTATGATAAATTTGCCCTTGCACCGTAAATGTAGGCGAAAATCCCGGCATTATTATTTCCCGGTCTACTTCGAAGGACGTCATTTGAAAGCATGAGTTATATTTCCGGATCCTGTTTAAAAGCGCCGTGACTCATGAGCATCATATAAAAGAGAGTTTTCAAAGGTTCTTCTGGTTCCCCAAGTAACGGAAGAGACACTTTGCCATTGGAACAACACATGCCTGCGGTCTCATCTTTCCATTTTAAAGCGCTGCATCAAACGCGCTTTTCCATCAGTCCGATAACAACTAACCTATGATTTTTATAATCAATCAACGGATCATAATTGAATGCTGCGTCTTTGAAAATTTTGTCGACGTTCAGCTTGGAGCTATGCATTTGCATCTCTTCGCCTGTGTCTGTTCTGATGTTTCAAATGCCCTTATAGTAGATTGACGTTCAGCTTGCTCAATGAGTCTGTGTTGAGTTTCATCAGGTGTTTCCGCGGCTCTTAAGGCGGCCTGACGTTCCGCTTGTTCGAATAGCCTTTGCTGACTTTGAGCAGGTGTTTCAGTAGCTCTTAAAGTAGATTGATGCTCTGCCTGTTCAAGACGCCTTCGCTGACTTTGAGAAGGTGTTTCAGAAGCTCTTAAAGTAGCTCGACGCTCTGCCTGTTCAAGACGCCTTTCCTGACTTTGAGAAGATGTTTCAGTGGCTCTTAAAATAGCTTGACGCTCTGCCTGTTCAAGACGCCTTCGCTGACTTTGAGAAGGTGTTTCAGAAGCTCTTAAAGTAGCTTGACGCTCTGCCTGTTCAAGACACCTTTCTGACTTTGAGAATATGTTTCAGGCTCTTAAAGCAGCCTGACGCTCTGTCTGTTCAAGACGCCTTTGCTGACGTTGAAAGGTGTCTCAGATGCTCTAAAAGCAGCCTAAGCTCTTTATTCTTGCCTTCTCAGTTCAGCATCTTCTAAAGATTCTAGCGATCGAGCTAATATTTTCGCTTGTCTTTGAGAGATACTCTTGAAAGGCTGGACTGACGTTTGCGAGGCATTATGAGTAAAAAAACCTATTTATAAAAAACGTTAAAATACCTAAAGGAATTAAATTTCCTTTTAAATATTTTTAAAAGCAAATCAAAATATCTAAAAGAATAAATATTCCTTTTAAATATTTTTAAAATCAAAACAACAAAACCAATTCAAGACACAACACGAATCCGAAAACGATAGCCGAAAAAATCGAATCAACTTAAACCAAATCACAAAACAAATCATGAGAAACCGAAATCGAAAGCAGTAGTCAATATAAATATAACCAACGAAAAAGAAGTGTATAGGTACCGTTTACACTATCTATACTATTAATATTCCTTTTTGTTAAACAACCTAAAACAACGAAACCAATTCACGATTCTAAATAAACAAAATCCAAAATCAAAGCCAGAGTCTAAATATGTATAAGGAATACAAATCAACAAAACCGATCCAAGAAAATACACAAATCCGAAAATGAAATAATATAAATCCATTCAACCTTAACAAATCACAAAGCAAATAACAAACAACCGAAATCGAAAGCAGGTAGTCTAATAAGCTACGAAATAGAAACAATTTAAGCGTATAGGTACCGTATGCACTATAAGTTGACGCGCGGCTCAACGGCGGGAGTTAGTATGTCGGAAACATTTCGTTACCGCGTTTTAAAACCTAGTAACGACATCTAGCGGAATCAATTTAAACTATATGTATACGTTAGTTAATAAGAACTCTCAAAACATATTTTTCTTATAATTTTGCACAATTTTTCTTATTGTAATACCGATTCATTCATAACCACATATAAGAACTGTATTCATTTCCGTTCAATAAATATTACTAAGGCATTAATAAGGCTTACTAAGAACTGTTTCTACCATTGTTAAGTAATAGTTAAGGGTGACGTGACAGGTGGTGATAGTATTTCTGATCCACCTTATAATCACGCCTGTAACCCTTGCGGGGTGACAGAGCATCAACGGATTACTTAATATCGTCTGCGAGGTTTTCGCCTATTCTGTGAATTACAATGCAAAAGTTTGAAGAAAATCAGCTGGTAAGTTTTATGTTTTTATCGCTCTCTCCTGGTCCTGCGTGGAAAATACAGATCCATACATTTTTATCTTAATTATGGTTAAAAGACATAGTAATCCAGATATTCTGACCTTCTGTGTTCGTCCATCGTACCGTCGTCCGTCTTGTAGAATCACGGTGGCGCCACCTAGCTGAATTTAATTTTGCAACATATTCGATTTTCCCACGAATGATATGTTTTCCGCTGAAATAAGTAGCCTTATGTCACCTACAGCCACCGAACTATCCCCATACAAATAATCATGCCATGCCGACGCTCTGTTGCGACGTGAAAGAAGGAAAACTTGTGCAACATATTCGATTTTCCCACGGAATGATGTTTTTCCGCGGAAAAGTAGCCTATGTCACTCTACAGCCACCGAACTATCCCCATACAAAAATCATGCCATGCCGACGCTCTGTTGCGACGTGAAAGAAGGACAAACAAACAAACAACAAACAAACAAACACACTTTCGCATTTATATTATTAGTATGGATAACTGTGCCCACCTGGGGACCGAGTTGAGTCCATTTCTGCCGCCTGCAGTTGATGCAGATATTTAGTTCTCCAACAACGCCAAAAAGTTGGACCAATTTATCTAAGAGTACGTGTCGTTGAAACAAATAAATTGGCGAAAATTCCACATCAGGTGCAGGTAAAGTTTAATGGTAATGTATTCAAAAAATGTGCGGGTGTTAAAGCCAGGGTAGTTCAGCTGGATCGGAGCTAAGCACAGTGAGAGGACGAAAGTTTAGTAAACATTATATTAGAGCAAGGACTGTGATTAACTCCTCATACGCAAGGATCTGCTGTCCAATAACCTTAAAAGATGATTCTTTACATTTTATATCTAACAACCACCGAAATGTGGGACGGCAGGCGCTATGAACTTGAATTCAATGCGACTTTCGTCAATTCTACTTCTAAACGCGGGCGGTATAACTTTGTGATAAAATTATATAAGTCTTGTAGATAAGATCGCGTGCCTACAAAATTTGTTCCACGATCAGAGTAGAGGCATTTCACGGGACCCCGTCGCGATAGGAAGCGCTTTAAAGCTTCGATGAAACTCACAGTGGAAAGATCCGTGGCTACTACTTCGATGTGGAGTGCGCGTGGTAAGGCAAGTAAATATACATAAGTAAGCCTTGCGAGTTTTAACACCGCGAGCTCGTATGGGCGTATACGATATAGGGCCGCAATAATCACAGCCAGTATGAGCAGCTTTCTCTGCGTGACTCTATGTCCAGTGAGCAACCATTAAAAATATCGGGCGCGGTTTTAATTTAAAGCAAACGTTACACTTATTAATTCTAGACCGAATAATTCGTCTAGCAGACAAGATCCAAAATCTTTGCCTTAACAAAGACATGAGCAGCTCTGGGCCGGCATGTAAATATTTTTTATGATAGTAGTCGATCAACGACTCTACAAGAGCGTCGTGACACGGTTAAATAATCGGATATTTGTATTCTGAACTTTCAGCGGAGTTGGTAAGGCGGCCACCAACCTGCTATCGAACCGGAACGAGGAAGTTTATTTATAAATCTGCAGATATAAACAAGAATACGCGTGAGCCTACCCATGAAGAGATGCGTTTATTAAGATCCTGAACTAGAGAAATTTCTGGATCTGACGTAGTAATGGGCTGTGCGGTTATTTTCTCTTCCAGTACGTTATCTAGCGCTATACTATTATGGTCTGTATTGATGATAGGCCACAGCGAGGGGTCTTGCGCGAGCCAGGGCGAACTTGATCATAATGGATGAGATATTAGCTTTTCGGGTGTAAGACCTCTCGATAAACAATCTGCTGGGTTATCTATTCCCGCGACGTGATGAAAATTAGCGGCTGGTAAATTGTCAATAATCTTGACGACGCGGTTGGCGACAAAGGTTTGCCAGCGGTACGGAGAAGAGTTTATCCAACAAAGTGTGACCATTGAGTCTGTGAACGCGTACGTCACACTAATATGATCGCGTGAATCATAGTTTTCGTGCACGTGTCTAATTAGTCTTGACAGTAATTCGGCAGCACAGAGCTCGAGACGTGCGATAGACAAAGGCTTTATTGGTGAGACTTTTGACTTGGCGCAGACGAGACGCGTCGTAACTTGGCTTTGCGTGAGTAATATGGGCGTATACCACTGCTCCATAAGCACGCTCACTAGTATCGGAAAAGCCGACTAGTCACACAAAGCAATTTTTAACTGAGCGGTTTTATCAAATTCAAGAGGCTCAGACATCTTATATGACGAAGGCAGAGCGCTTAAGACCGAGTCGGAATTACATGTCCATTTTACTAAATCGAACTGCGCACGTTTAAATAACTCAATCAGCTCTGATGTATTAGCAGCTGATGTAGCTTCTTCCTCCGACATAACGCTAAAAACGATATCGTCCATATAGATATAGCGAAGCAATTATCTTTACTAGCCGAAATGAATCTCCATCATCCGCAATGAGTTGCTGAATGACACGGAGCGCGTGGCGGGCTGGACCTTAGTCCAAAACAAACCCTATTAAATTCATATGCGGTAAGTTCTTCTTGCGGGTGAAAACGATATAACATGCGTTGATAGCGACGATCGCGCCTATTCATAAATTTGAAGGAACATCTGTTTACAATCAGCGGAAAGCGCGGTAGCGAAAAGACGAAAATTTAAAATAATTGCAAACAGATCACCTTGTAAATTAGGACCACTATGGAGAATATCGTTCAGTGAGCAGCCTGAACTCAATTTATGACTCGCATCGAGAACCATGCAGAAGTTTAAGTAGTCTTATCTGTACGCAAAACACCTATGACGTACACGGATAGTAATTATCACTGTCAACAAGCGGCGCGGGTGACAGATAGCCTTCTCTAAATATTCGTGGATAACTGGTCATACGCGGCCTTAAACTCAAACTTCCTCTCCAACACCAGAAAACGTTTCCGAGTGGTTTCATAAGTATCACCAAGCGAAAATATATCATTCGAAAAGGCGCGAAACTATGTATCTGTCCGTTTCTTTTGTTGTCACGTTCAGTGGTTTCATGAAAGAAATGCGCACTCTGTCACACTCTGTCCGGGGAATGAGTGGGCGGGTTCTCAAAAGAGATTCATCTATTTGACAAAACCTTTTATTAGCGTATCTAGCGGTCTTCATCTGCGTGTGCGGGTAATACCAACACGTCAAGGTTACGTTTTCGTGAGCGGGAAGCGGGCACGGTGCCCATAATGACGTAACCGAGCGTGGTTTGTATGGCGGGCGGTACAGGGAAATTATCCTTATACCGGGTAATAAAATTTGCGAAAATAAAGGGCACCGATCAAAACATCGATCTGTGATGGCTCAAAGAATTTATCACCGGCCAACGCAACCCTGTAAGAACGGCATAGCGGGTGCGTCGACAGGCGTAGACGGTAAGTCATCTGTTATTCTATCGACGACGAGCAACGAAATATTGTATCTTAGGTTAAGGTTAAAACGAGAAGTGAACTGGAATGCCACAACTCCCTTTGCGTATTTATCTGAACCTCTGATACCTAAACCTAATCTATCACAACATTCCGACGTTATAAAATTGTTTTGCGATGCACTATCTAATAAGCAACGCACACTACGGCTCGTGCCATATGCGTCGGGTACCATAACCGTTGCAGTGGATAACAGAACTGTAGTGTATACATTGTGTGTAAATAAATCTTCGAATACGAAAGATTGCGTTGATAGCGGCGCGGCAATGGACGTTGTACCGCAACAACGCTCTGCTACCGCGCATCGGGCGACGACGCGGGCAGCTGCCGTTGGTGGTCTCGGGCGTTATCCCCGATGGCTCGGCGGTGGTGGTCACAACGCGAGCGTTAGCAGGTTTAGCGTCAAAATGAAGTAAACTACCTTTTACCTTTGCAAATTTTACATTTAGAATTAGAGTTGCATTTCCCTGCCTTATATATAACACTCAAACAATTTACACAAGCGTGTCGTTCTTTAATATATTCATAACGGTCGTTTGCTGTCATCTTACAAAATGCCGGACACTTGTATAAATGATCATGCACAATATCCTTGCATAAACATTTGTATGTATCGGCCGTAGCGACATAAGATTGCGGTTGTGGAGCTTTTGCGGTGAGTCGGTGATTCGGGTTCAAATTCGAAGTCGAAGTCGAATGATAAGAGCGCTGTAATATATTAGCTTTTTCTTTTACGTAGTCGGTTAAACTTTAAAATTTAGAAATTTTATCCTTTCGAGAATGCATTTCGAAAGAACGAACTGTTTCGGGATCTAAATTTTTTAAAGTGGTATGTAATATAATAAAATCAGTTAAATCAGGTATTTGTAAGTTTTTTAATGCACTTACCGCGGTTACGAATGTATGTAAAAATAATTCTAAGTTTCGAGCTAGAAGAGTTAGAGTCAAAAATTGGTTTAAATTCGAAAATTTGATTGATATAGGTCGATGCTAGCATGCGTTTATCATCGTACTTCTCTATAAGCGAGTTTAAAATAAGTTCATAATTCTCAGCACAAGGAGTAATACCGGCGAACACAGAATGCTTTTATACAATTACTAGTAATACAATTTGTCGGCGTCTGATAGGGATGGATTATCATGCACAGTGGATTTGAAACTTGCATAAAATAATGACCATGAGCGGATATCACCATCAAACGACGCTAGCTCAATAGGGGATAAAGACGGTCGCGATATTGTGGCCGATTTCGGACATTCATTTGTTATTCGACTTGTAAGACGAGACATTACACGTTTTATATGACAGTATAATTCCTCGAACGCGATCCATTACTGATATTCCACCTTTGCTCCTAGGTAGACTTGCATATTATAAAAATTGTAATCGGTTAATACCTTTTCGAAATCATTTCGTAATGCATCAATCGAAATCGCGCCAGAAAGGAACTCTTCCCTGTTCACCTCACTATCTACTTGTTGAGAGCGATCATAAATTGTTTGTAAGCGGTTAAATAAGGAATCGCGCCTAGCTATAGCTATATTCAATAAGATCAATAATTTGGGGTGTGGCGTTTCAGCCCTAGATCCATTCGTTTTTGACGTGCTAGTTTTGACATTTTTATAATAAATATATACAACGTATTACAAAATACCCCGTAAAAAATATTATTAATAATCAAAGCCAAAAATTTTGTCAACCCTAGTAAGCTGTCATGTCAGGGAACCAGATTATTTAACAGAAAGGCCTACGTACCTATTTTACCTAATAATGGTCTACTTAAATAGTTTTTCTATTTTTCATTTATAAATGTTTGCTACCTCAATACAAGGATGTCATTATACTCAAGTACTGGCTTCAAAAAATGTCAAGGTGGAAAAAAAAATATGTTGTCAATTTCAAATCTTCTAATCGATATCCTACAACTGTTTCGATTTTTGTCCAACACTTTTGCAAAATAACGATGCTTTCTAACTCGGAATATTACTATATGATGTTGTGCGTAGGCCATGAAGCTTTTAAATCGTGCTCGCGAACTGTATCGGCAACGATTTATCGATGGTAGACCCCACTGAACAGCGACGGCTGCCTACATATCAGTGTTTTCTGAACATGTCAAGACGACTACATTCCACCGGCTCTTTTTCGGTCTACTGGAAGTGGACGACCAAGCAAAGTCGACGCCAGGCAGGCTGAATTAGTGTTAGAGCATTTTGAAGAGCCGACCACAAGTACGAGGCGAGCCGGAACAAGATTCAGTATAAACCATGTTGCAGTTTGGCGAATTCTTCGTGACGACAATCGTCACCCTTCACTATCGCCGTACACAGGAGCTGATACCCTCCGATTTTGCACCCAGGAGGAACTTCTGCGAGTGGTACCTCAGGCAGTTAGAGGAAAACTATTTTCTTTGGATGGACGATGCAACATTCACGAGGTCAAGACTCCACACGCTTCACGGGGCAGATTCCAACACCAGTGGCGGCTGAATGTGTGGCCTGGCCTTTATGATGGGCATTCATCGGTCCCGTCATTATGCCATCACGTCTGAACGGTAGCAAATATCTAACGTTTTTACAAAAGGAATTCGAAGAGGCGATTGACGAATTTCCTGTGGCTGACTGGGATTACTTTGAGAACCAAAGAAACATGGTGTTTCAGCATGATGGAGCTCCGGCATATTTTGCTCGCGCGGGGGACCGGTGCTATGGCCTGCTCGTTCTCCGGACCTCACACCCTTGGACTTCTTTTTGTGAGGTTATGTGAAGGACAGAGTGTATTTCTCCGATTGCCCAACGGTTGCCGAGATGGAACAGCATGTTAGATCGGTTTTCGCATCAATAACACCGACGATGGTGCGAAATGCCACACAAGCCATATCCCGACGGGCGAGGTTGTGTATTGAGCAAGGCGGAGCACACTTTGAGCCGTTTCTGTAAATTTGACGTTTATTATGAAAAAGTAAGTGTGCCTTTAGGTTTTTAGGTTGTTTCGTTAGGTTAGGTCTTTTTAAATTTTTGTCGTTCCGCGAATTAGGTAGAAATGTAGGTACATTCTGCGTAGTTTACTCTTTAATTTTACTGAAATAGGGTTTGCATCACTGAAAATAATAATATTTTTTATTTTTTTGGGGTATGATATACAGCGTTACTACGGTTCTTAAATATTGTAAATGGACTCGCTATAAGGCTCCATTTAACCTCCTTTCGGCTAAAGGTAAGGTTATAAGTAAAGTTTTGAATTTAACTGGCGAGCGATGACCAAATACACAATTTATTAAAGCGTAGTAAACACTAATATATCGCGGAAATATCAGGTAGATTTATTAAACTGATCTAAATTTGTTTGTGAGCGAGCGGGTAAGTATATGGTAAATAATAAGAAATTATATAATAGCGATGAATATACGACTTTAAATTAATGTAATAAATATATAATGCGTACATATATGCCAGAAATTAAGTAAAATATTATATTAAAATGTTTCTAAGTATATATATATATATATATGGCTTTAATTAATATACTCGCGCGTGGAAGAAATATAACGAGTTTATGAGAAAAATCACGTCCTGAAATGTGATAGGTTACCTCAATGTTATATAAATATGTAGGTCACATATGGCTATATATTATGCCTATTGTGCACATTCCAACGAAGTGGCAAAAAAATGGTTGTCGAATTGAAATATTTTAATACGGTCTAATGGACCGGAGAATATGGTTCTAATCCGGGCGAAGTGACCAAAATGGTGATGCGTGGTTTAAAAATTGGTACAAAGTGGACTGTAATAGGTAGTTGGAATTGGATTTCGTAGAAATTTGCAACCGCCACATAAAACTGAAGGTACGCACCTGGCGAACGCCAGCAGCTTTTCTTCGTACTTGAGGTTGACAGTCGCGTGGTACACTCCTAGTTTTCTTGCGAGATTTACACTTATTTGATACAATTCACGGCCGTGATTTTAAGTATATGATAATTAAATAGATAAAGCGAGCGTGACACAATATGCTTCCGCGTGCGGGCGTGTTTTTACTTAGGCTCCTCTTCTACCCGGTTGTCGGTCGCAAGAAGGAATTAATGGAATGAATGAAAGGTATTATAGAGGAAATCTGATTCGTCAATAAGATTGACCAAAAAAACGCGGAATATTTCAATTTGAGAAGTGACGGTAACGTTATTCATATAAATTAAATATAATAGTTCCACATTGTATACCAATTTATTAAAAATATGGTTAGTTATTCTGACGTATATTTATTTTGGAAACCTTTTTAAATTTGAACCTTTTTAACCTTTACTTATGGGGTAATAACAAGTTGCGTCATCTACAGTCAAAATTCCCTTTACCTTTCCACCAATTAATTTTCGCGTAACTGAACTTTGAATACCCGCTAATAAAATAAAATTAGATTTTACTAAGCCTTTATATTGCTTGATAGTCTCATCAATTACTTTCATTACAGTCTGTATAAAGTTTTACGTCATAAATTATTTTACTCTGGTTTAAATATTAATACATATTTGGAGTCGTCATTGATAACATACATTTTTAAAATTAATTTCAAATTAAAATTTAAAGTTATTGAATCGTCATTGTCGATCAGTTCATCAAATAATTATCCTAGAAATAAAAGTACAGTGCTGAGATAGTTATTTGCATGTGGTGTCCGCCTGTAATTATTTGTACATTTAATTCTTATTGGTTCATTGTATTTAAATAGCACGTAAGGAATGATACAAATGTTGGAGGATCAATTAAAAAAAATACGAATTTATGAAACGATTCATTTTTATAATTTTTCAAAAAAATCAATTAATTAGCTTTAATTATATGAATTTTTCAAGAAGAAACACGTGTTTCCCTTATCATTGTAAGAAAATTATATGATATATTTAAGTGTAGTCACTTTAGCACAGTTTTGTATGCACACATGAGTCGCAGCGCATCGAATATGGAGAGAATTTTTGCGCCCACAATTATGCGAGAAACGGAAACGGAAACATTAAAGATAATTTTAGGAACTCCTTGAAATCCTATTACTAATAAGCCTATAAGAAATGCCATCCATTCTTTCATTACAGGCTATCACAAGATCACTGCTAAGCATAGACCTCCCCTATAGACTGTCTCATAGAGCGTATATTTGAAATATAATATTGGATAGTTGCTTGTAAAAAGGTTGCCAAGTGCAGATATTTTTATTATTGTCACCAAGAAAATGCTGTAGCGCATCTTCTGTTTCAGTTACCCTCTGTCACCTCTTAAGATTCCTCGACATGATAGCGGTAACGTAGTGGCAACTAAAGAGGATTTCAAAACTAAACATAATATAGTAGTTTCCTGTTACCGTTATTGTATATCATGTAGTAGTGATTAGATTATTTATACATAAACATAACATAAACATAAACACTCACGCCTGTCACCCAGAGGGGTAGGCAGAGACTATGGACTTCCATTTGGCACGATCCTGACACACCTCTTTCGCCTCCTCCACATCCATATACCTACGCATACACGCTCGTCGGTTAAGGGTACACTTAATTTGGCCCATTTTCAATATATCGCCAATTTGGTCGATAAATTTTCGCCTAGGGCGTCTCTTCCCGACTCTGCCGTTCACTTCTGCCACATAAATTTGCTTTGTCACTCTTTCCTCATTCATTCTTTCTACATGACCAAACCACCGAAGCATTCCTTTTTTAATCCTGGTCCCAACATTATCTTGCAAACAACACTCTTTTCTTATCACACAATTTCTCACTTTGTCATTCAGATTCAGCCCTAACATACTCCTTAATGACGGCATTTCTACAGAATTTATTCTGCTCTCGTGCTTCTTCTGCCACAGCCAACTTTCACTACCATACATTAAGTAGTTTTCGGACACATTCTGACTTTCCACAACAGAGTGTAGAGCCCCATTTACTCTATTTCCTGCGTTCGCTCGTCGTTCTATATCCTTATCATATCTACCATCCCTGCTAAATACACATCCCAAATACACAAACTCATCTACTTGCTTGACTAATTCCCCTTCTATTCTTAATTCACATATCGTTTTACTTTCTTCTCTTTCAAAAACCATAACTTTCGTCTTACTTGCGTTCACTTTCATTCCCCTTTTTTTAACGGAATGTTCATTAATGTAACCATCATTTGCAACTCGTGACTAGACATGACTAGATCATCGGCGTACAAAAGGCATTTGACGGTTAACTCACCCATTCTTAACCCGCATTTTTCAAGTTTCAAATTTTCCAAACATACATACATACATATAATCACGCCTCTTTCCTGTAGGGGTAGGCAGAGACCACTTCTTTCCACTTGCTACATGATCCTTACATACTTGTTTTGCTTCGTCCACTTTCATTATTCCTTCATACATGCTCTTCGGTTTAGGTACTCTTGACCTGGCCTTTTTCAAGACGTCCCTGATTTGGTCGAGAAACGTCCTTCTAGGTCTACTCCTTCCAACACTTTCATTCACACTGCCTTATACACTTTTTCGTCAATCGTTCTTCATTCATTCTCTCGACATGGCCAAACCATCTCAGCATACCTTTCTCAATTTTTGTCACTACATCTTCTTTCAAATCACAACGTTTCCTTATCTCACTATTTCTTATCCTGTCACCAATTTAACTCCTATCATACTTCTTAACGCTCTCATCTCAACTGCATTTATTCTGCTTTCAAGTTTCTTCTGCCATACCCAACTTTCACTTCCGTACATGAGTGTCGGAACCAACACCTCATGCACAGCCAAACGAGCCTTGTTAGACAACTTCCGACTGCTCATAAAGGAGTGCAAAGCTCCATTCACCATGTTTCCTGCATTCACTCTTCTTTCGATATCACTCTCACACTCTCCATCTCTTGTAAACTTTGAACCCAGATACACAAACTCCTTCACCTGTTCAATTTGTTCATCTCAATCACGATATTGCAGTCTGTCACTGCCTCATCTCTTTCAAACACCATCACTTTCGTCTTCTTTACATTCATCTTCATTCCCTTTCTAACAAAAGCTCCACTCATAGCAGTTAACATCTCCTGCAACTCCTCGGCCGAAGACGCAAGTAGTACTTGGTCATCAGCATAGAAAACATTTGACGAGTAACTAATTCATTCTCAACCCACTTTCATTCTCTTTTAAATCTGTCAAGCAATTGTCCATGAACAGATTAAACAGCCACGGTGACGCTACACATCCCTGTCTAACACCTTTTTCGATATTAAACCATTCAGTGTATGCCCCGTTTATCCTTACACAAGCACTAGAATCCCTATAAAGAGATTGCAGTGCTCGTATGAGGATACTGCTCACACGGTTCACGGACAGTGCTGACCACAATTCATTCCTCATTACTCTATCATAGGCCTTTTCTAGATCCACGAATGCGCAATAGACCGTCTTGTTTTTAGCCAAACACTTTTCGGCTATGCACCGCAAGGAAAAGACCTGATCCATACATCCCATTCCCTTTCTAAATCCCGCTTGTGCATCCCATACTTTTTCGTCTGTTTCATTCACAACCCTTTCAATCAACACTTTCGCATACAATTTACCGACGACGCTGAGAAGGCTTATACCGCGGTAATTTATGCAGTCCTGCCGTGACCCTTTTCCCTTATACAATGGCACGATTACGGCTTTGCACCAGTCTCCCGGTACTTGCCCATTTCGCCAGCACAAATTGAAAAGGCGGTACAGCTGACTAGCCACTATGCCCTGTCCAGCCCTCAGCATCTCGACGGTAATCCTGTCATACCCTGCAGCCTTACCTAATCTCATACTTTTCAACAATTTCACTATTTCATCCATGCTTATCTCACTTTCATCAACATTTATATTAGTTTCCATGGAAGGTGCCGGATGCTGTACCTGCTCTTCCTCTCTTTCAAACAAACTTTCAAAATATTCTTTCCATCTCTTTAACACACATTCTTCTCCTTTTATAATGCTCCCATCTTGACTCCTGATTGTACTCAGCTCCGAGGTAGAAGTTTTCCTCTGGCTGTTTTGATGGATTTCAGAATAACTTGATGTTTGACTGGAAATCTTCAGTGAGCCTCCTATCGAAATCATCCTTTCGTTCTTCTTTCTTTCTAGACACAACTTCTTTCGCTGCTGATTTCAATCTTTTATACTTCGTTCTTGCTTCCTTTATCTCGTCATCCGTTGCTTTTGAACTTTTGATTAGCTTTTGTTGCTATCCAATCCAACCACGCTTTCTTCTTTTCTTGCACAACCCTTTGTACATCTTTATCCATCCACACATTGTAGTTCTTTCTTCCTTTCCTTCTTTTAGCTACCCCGCATACCTCAATAGCAACATTCACGACCCCTTTCTTAAATGTCTCACACCTATCTCTTCTATGCCTTTAAAACTTTCTTTCAGTTTCTCTACATACTGTCTTTCTTTTCTTTTCTTGAAGATTTTCCACTTTCACTCTGTCCAAAACACTGTAGGCTCGGCCTCGGTGTCGCCACCGTTTGAAGAGGCCACGCATTCGGCTATAACCAGGAAGTGGTCTGTGTCGAGGCCTACTCCGCGGTATGCCCGAGTGTCTAGCACTTTCTTCCTCAGTCTTTCATCCACAATTACAAAATCAATCATACTTAGACTCACCCTCATCTCTTGTATACAAATGGATCTTTTGTGGTCAAACATTGTGTTGGCCACGCACAGATTCCATTCCAAGCATAATTCAAGCAGGCTTCTCCCATTGTCATTCACTCTCGTCCCCAAACGTACCCAGAACTCCTTCATACCCATCACGCTTTACTCCAACCCACCCATTAAAGTCCCCTAACATCACGATCCGTTCATTTTCTCCGCATTTATTCAAGACCTCTCATGCTATCCCAAAATTCCTCTCTCTCTTGTTGGCTTTCAATGACCCACCTCCGCGCAGATCCGTCGGTGCATAGACCCCAGGATAAACAAGCGAGTGAGTCCGACTTTAACCTAATCCAGAGGAGTCTTGGGCTTACATTCCTGCTCCATCACACATTCCACTATTCGAGATGAAAGAATCACACCAACTCCCTGACTACCTCGGCTGGTTTGGGGGACTCCCGACCAGTATGCCGTGTAGGGGCCATGAAACGTGGTGTCACATCCTGTCCTCTTGGTTTCGTTCACGCACAAAATATCTATGCATCGTTCATCCATCATCTGACATACTTCATCTAACAACTGTCCATAAATAGGTTGGACAGCCACAGGGAAGCCACACAGCCCTGTCTGACCCCTTTATGGATGCCAAACCAGTCCGAGTAGGCCTCGTTGATCCAAACACAAGCACTGGAGTCCCTATACAGAAACTTTAATGCCTGTATCAACCCAGCACTCAACCCAAATGAGTTCAGTGTTTGCCATAACACATCCCTGTCCACTCTGTCATCAGCCTTTTCCAATTCCACGAACGCACTATAAACCTTTTGGTTTTTGGCCAAAAACTTCTCCGCGATCATGGGTATGGAAAAGACCTGATCCGTACATCCCATTCCCTTTCTAAATCCCGCTTGCACATCCCAAATTTTTCCATCAGTATCTTTCATAACTCTTTCAATTAGTACCTTAGCATACAGTTTTCCCACTATGCTAAGAAGACTGATACCACGGTAGTTTTTACAGTCCTGCTGTGATCCTGTTCCTTTATATAGTGGGACTATCACGGCTTTGCACCAGTCTACCGGTACCCGCTTAACTTCCCAACACAAATTAAACAAGGTGTACAGCAGGTCTGCCACCACTCCCTCTCCAGCCTTTAGCATTTCGAATGATACTCTATCATATCCGGCTGCCTTACCTGCTTTCATACTTTTCATTGCTTTCATTATTTCAACTATACTTATCTCGCTATCTCTTTCCTCTTCTTTCGGAATTTCTATTTCATTTAATTCAAACATCTCATCACTCATAAACACGCTTTCAAAGTATTCCTTCCATCTTCTTAAACTCGACATTTCGTCATTCAGAATACAGCCATTCTGGTCTCGTATAGCATTCATTTTAGGCTGTTTTGAATGTCCCCTGGCAGTTCTTACGAGTTTCCAGAACATTTTAATATTTGCCTAGAAGTTATCCCATATTCTTCTATCAATCTTATCCGTTCTTTCTTGCTTTTTCCTTTCAACTACTTCTTTTACTCTCTTATTTAGATGTCTAAAGACTGCCTTTTTTCTTTCAATATCATCATTCATACCGCTAGAACAACTAGCCTTGGTTGCTAGTAAATCTAACCATGCTCTCTTCTTCGCTTCTATTTCCATCCGTACCTCATCATCCCACCATAAAGTTTTATTTTCCTTTCATTCGTTCTCTTACTTACACCACATACTTCGGTAGCTGCATCCACCAAACCTTTCTTGACATTATACCACACAGTCTCCAAGTCTAAATCATTCATACACAATTCATCCATACCACTTATATTTTCTCTCAGTCTACATTTGAACTTCTCTTTCACACTTTCATCTTGTAACCTCTCTGTTCTTATACGCTGTAACGCAGTGGTAGACACAGATATCCGATGCCGCCAACATCTGAATAGACCATCAATTCGGCATAAGACCAAGTAATGATCCGTCCCTACGTTGGACCCCCGGTAAACCCTTGTATCTTCCTCTGCACTCTTCATTCTTTCATCCACAATTATGAAGTCTATCATGCTTCTATCACCACCTCTTTCCCATGTATACATGTGAATCTTCTTATGACGAAAGAAAGTGTTCGTCACAAAAAGATTATTTTCCACACATACGGTGAGGAGGCTTTCACCATTCTCATTTATACTTTCATCACCAAACGTTCCCAATATCCTTTCATAACCAAGCCTGTTCACGCCAACCCTTCCATTAAAATCTCCTAATATAACAATATTTTCATTACCCTTGCATTTCATTAGCACCATCCTTACCATCTCCCAAAACTGCTCTCGGATAAAAGTGGGCATGTCTGGGGCGTAGACCCCTAGAACAAACAACTTCTTTAAGCCCACTTTCATTCGTATCCATAGCAGTCTCGGGCTTACACATTCATACTCTTTCACACAATGACCCATTCTCTTTGAAAGGATGATACCGACTCCCTGGCATGCCCTCTCGGTCTCGTCTACCCCAGACCAGTACGCGGTATACATGCCATGTGTAGTGGCATCCTTTCCCTTCCGTTTCGTCTCATTTACACATAACACATCTATTCCTCTATCATACATTATATCGCATACTTCATCCATCTTATCATTCATTGCTCCACATACATTCAGCGTAGCCAGACGGGCTTCCGCAATCCACTTTTTGCCCCTCCGGGAGACAGAACGTGACGGGTGGCAAACCTCGTCGCCGGTTTCTTTCCCGGAGATTCTTCGCACCCTGCCCCATTAAAGGAGCGCCGGGAACTCGGGGCCACTTCTTTTATTTTGTGCCTCATGGTGCGAAAGTAGGGGGTGGTATTTTTTACGCCGTTACCACACGGCGAGGAGCCAAGTCTGTTCTTTCGGCTTTGTCGCTTGTTTAGCACCACCCGGGGAACTCGTGTAGGGTGGGCCTAGGATTAGGTGGTCGCCTGCGGACGCGAACAACTCATCCCCTTATTATTTATAATTTGTAAAATATCCCTACAGTCCATTTTAAGTTTTTACACCAGTGAACGCAAAAGAAAAATTGTTATTTGCGTAAACAATTTCACGAAAACTCGCCATTTTAAGAGATTTGATAATTTAATTTTTATTTACAATATTTTTCCTTTATCAAATTTTTCTTGTAAAACGTAGACATCATAATTAAAACAGTCCGTTTTGTTGAACGAGTTCTGCGTGGAACGAGTCTTTGTTGACAATCCATAGGGACCTTTCTTTTTTAGGGAACGAACTATTGTAAATTTTTATTATTTATTTCTCTTAATATGAATAATAAGTCCCGTGTAGTCGCGGGTATGAATACCCACTACCCCATATCTTCCCGTGGGTGTCGTAAAAGGTTACGGAGGGAAACTGAGACAGAAGATGGGCAGCAGCATCTTTCTGATAAAAGTAAAAAGCAATAAAAAACTGCGGTTACCAACCCGCTCGCCAAACGTGGCAACTATGGCAAAATACCCCCATGAGCAACGACACTAATAAACGGCCCCCAGTTCCCGGCGGCCCCGCTATTCCTGGCTACGGTGGTGACCATGGTAACGGCGGGGCAGGGGGTGCTAAGAATCTCCGGTGGAGGTTCGATTGCCACCTTCGGTGACTCGACCTGGCAACTTATAACGCACGCACCCTAAGGACTGACGAGAAGATCCTGGAGCTGGAAGAAGAGATAGACAAGTTGCGCTGGAATATTATAGGATTATCCGAGGTCCGGAGTCAGGACACGGTAATACTCAAATCCGGCAACTTGTTCTATCACTGGGAGGGCGACCACCTGTCCCAAAGAGGTGTCGGATTTATTGTCCACAAGTCTCTCGTTAACAACGTTGTAAAGATTGCGAGTGTATCGACGACGGTTGCGTACCTCATACTCAGAATCACCAAACGGTATTCGCTGGTCATACAGGTTTACGCACCAACCTCGGCACATCCCGATGAGTAGGTGGAGGAAATGTATGAGGATATCTCTAGAGCCATGCATTCCTCCAAAACCCACTAAACGGTGTTAATGGGAGACTTCAACGCAAAACTAGGCACAAGGGAGAACGGTGAGTTGAAAGCAGGAAATTCGGATTAGGGCAACGGAACCCAAGGGGCAAGTAGCTGGCCGACTTCATGGAGAAAGAGGGACTCTTTATGATGAACTCTTTCTTCCAGAAACGGCCCCACAGGAAATTTACCTGGTGGAGCCCCGACGATTCGACAAAAAATGAGATTGACTTCATTATGACGACTAGACGCCAACTGTTCAGTGATCTCAGTGATCGCGAGGGTGAAAACTGGTAGCGATCACCGAATGGTAAAATGTACACTGAACCTAAACGTTAAGTTGGATAGGTGTCGTCTAATGAAGTCAACGCTCCGTCCAGTCCAGTGCTCTAATCCAGAGTCCCGAAACCTTTCAGCTTGAGTTACAAAATCGTTTTCAGTGCCTAGAAGATTGCAATGAAGTGGACGATATGAATGACAAGCTTATGGAAACTGTCCATGCGGTCGGAGCTAAGTTCTGCAAGACCCGCCGCAGAGTAACACAAAAATTTCTCCGATCATACTCTTAATCTCATGGCTGTTAGACGGGAAATGAAGCTGCAGTCTTCAGCAAATTTGTCAGCATACAGGCAACAGAACAGACAAATCTCCAAATGCATGAGGCGGGACTTGCGCAACTCCAATACAGCTCGTATTGAAGAAGCGATCGAGCGGAACCAGGGCTCCAAAGTCTTTGCCAGAGATCTGTCTGCCAGACAGAGCCAACTGTCGAAGCTGAAGACCAAATGTGGCAGCATCGTTTCCGGGACACCTGAGATTTTGAGTGAGATTGAGAGGCTCTATGGGCAGCTGTACACGTCATCGTTGGAGCCACACGCAAGTGTGAGTAGCGATCCAAGAGCAAGTATTATCCGACACTATTCCGTTGATATCCCGGACGTCAGTCTGAGCGAGATTAGAATGGCTCTCCAGCACCTTAAAAACGAAAAGTCCCCGGGCGAGGAAGGAATTACAGCGGAGCTTCTGAAAGCGGGTGGAAAACCGGTACTTGAAGTCCTTCAGAAGCTCTTTAATTCCGTCCTCCATGGTGGCACTACTCCGGAGACATGGAGCAAAAATGCGGTCTTGTTCTTCAAGAAAGGCGACAACACTCTCTTGATTAACTACATACCGATTTGCCTTCTGAGCCGCGTCTACGTGTTGTTTTCGAGAGTCTTTACGAATCGTCTCGCACGCAGATTCGACGACTTCCAGCCTCCTGAACAAGCCGGTTTCCGAAAAGGCTTTAGCATCGTAGACCACATACATACCCTTCGGCAAATTGTACAGAAGACCGAAGAGTACAATCTGCCACTTTGTCTTGCGTATGTGGACTATGAGAAAGCCTTGATTCCGTCGAAATTTGGCGGTGCTGCAGTCCTCCAGCGGTGCCAAGTGGACTGTCGGTATATCGAAGTGCTGAAGTATTTGTACAGTAGGGCAAAGATGGCTATCCGAGTACAGAACCAGAGTACCAAACCTATCCAACTGTAGAGAGGTGTAAGTTAGGGTGACGTAATATCCCCGAAACTCTTTACCGCTGCATTGGAAGACGTTTTCAAGCTACTGGACTGGAAAGGATAAGGTATTAATGTCAATGGCGAGTACATCACTTACCTTTGATTTGCCGACGATATAGTCCTTATGGCAGAATCGCTGGAGGACCTAAGCACTATGCTCAATAACCTCAATAGTGTCTCCCAACGGATAGGTCTTAAGATGAACATGGACAAAACAAAAATCATGTTTAACGTCCATGTCACACCTATGCCGGTAGTTGTTGGGAGCACTAAGCTCGAATTTGTTGACGATTATGTTTACCTGGGACAAATAGTCCGACTAGGTAAGTCCAAATTCGACCGAGAGGTCAATCGACGGATTCAACTCGGCTGGGCAGCGTTCGGGAAATTATGGCACATCTTCTCGTCAGGTATACCTCAAAACTTGAAAACCAGATTGTACAACCAGTTCGTGTTGCCAGTAATGACCTATGAATCTGAGACATGCTCCTTCACTGCCGGCCGTATGACGAAGCTCAAAGTCGCTCAGCGAGCTATGGAGAGGGCTATGCTCGGCGTTTCTCTGCGTGATAGACTTAAAAACGAGGACATCCGCAGTAGAACCAGAGTAACCGACATAGCCCAAAGAATTAGTATGCTGAAGTGTCAATGGGCCGGCCATATAGCTCGAAGAACCGGCAATCGATGGGGAAGAAAGGTTCTCGAGTTGCAGCCTCGTACCGGCAGGCGAAGTGTAGGACGTCCCCCCACTAGATGGAGTGACGACCTGGTAAGACATGCAGGAAGTCAATGGATGCAGGTGGCTTGGGACCGTGCTTTGTGGCATTCCTTGGGGGAGGCCTATGTTTAGCAGTGGACTTGTGAAGGGCTGTAATGATGACGATGATGATGATGAATATGAATATTTAAGTGCTTTAACAAAAAGCGAAATAAATATATATAATATAAAAGTGCAATTTCGAAAAATCGAATTTTTGTCTTTACGTTGTATATTTTATCGAAAATAAAAATTAAAACATTTATCCTACTGTATGTAAAGAAAAACAGACGTATTCAAATACAGAAAAATATATTTAAATAAAATGCATTTAAACTGCAAAGCCGAGGCATATTTTAAGTAACGCGGTATTATAACATTTTTCTATAAGTAATTTACAATGAAATAATATTATATGAACAGCAAAATCTTTGTAAAAATAGCTTACTCTTAGATGAAATTCAAATCTACACAAATAACGTTATTTGTTTCTTATCTAAAAAAAATTTGCTGCCACGAAACAAAATGTGGTTTTCATTTAAAATTCCTTATACGAAATGTATCCTTCGCCTTATGAGAGTAAAACAATATAAAAGCAAATTTAGGCGTATTTTCAAACCCAGCAAACAGCACTAAAATCAAAGTGTCTGTTTGTAATATTCTTGCTCTCTCATCTTTAATAAACTGCATTTCATCGAGCTCAAGGGATTATGTGCATGCAATTAAGACATGAATAACCATTTTTTTTTAAATTGTCTATTGTCTGTCTGACCGGGCTGATCTTTGGAATGGCTGAACCGATTGCCACTAAACTTTACGAACAGATAGATAGTCATGCCAGAAGTGATACTTTATCCGAAAACCTTGGTGATTTTTCTTTTGAAAAAAAACGAAAACTTGATAAACTCTATGGTTTCTTTATTATCTTAAATAAAAATAACGACACATTAATAAATCCAACCCAGGCGAAGTCAAGGCCAAAGTATGAAAAATAACACTTCACGAGCAGTTTTCGAAAAAAATGTATAGTTTATTTTGTTCGCTGCAACCGTGCAATCAGGAGATAAGCGCTACATGACCAAACTGGTTCCCGCAGGCATCAATGAAATTGTTAAATACAACTAATTTTAAGTGCTGATTTACCACGTGGTCGGTGGTGATGGTAAATTTGGTGAGGATCTTCATGTCTTAGCAATTAAATAAAAACGTTCAATCAATTATTTGCAAATCAATCAATTAGTTTTAATTATATGTACAGTCGACCCAAACTCATTGTGGTAGCGCAGCGAACTTTTCTCTATCAGAAATAAGAGGAATAGGGCACATCCGTAGGTTAAATTTAGGATATTACTTTATAGTGTTGGCAATTACTCTAGATAGCGAGTATTTGTTTGTCTCCGTTCTGTAATTACAGAATTCCAGCTACTATTGAGTTACATCGTCTATAGATGAAACTGAATTTGTAAATAATTCTCTCCTGGCCGCAGTATCGCTTTCATGAAACATTGTGTTTCTTTATTTTGCTAATTTCTTCATGTTTTTTCACTCTAATCGGACATTTTTGATTTTCTTTTATGATATAAAAATATTGGCTTAATAAAAAAATATATGAACGTAAAATAAACGTATGTAGCGTTCGAGGAGCTACTCAAATTTGCTTGAGGCGTAGAAGGCAGTAATCAAATAAACCGGCGAAGCAAGTCCTCGCCGGAGTATTCCCTTTCACTTGATTAAACCGCTTCCGCCCTGATTGCATCTTTATTACGTTTAAATCAAGCGTTCATTTCATCTTAAACTAGCATCATCTATAAACATTTATAATGACAGTTGTAAGATACAAAAATGTCTAAGGATTAAAATAGTTCGAGAACATGAGAAGTCCATAAACACGCATAGGCACAGCGTTGCGGACCTGCTCCTGCTCCACAAATTACAGGAAATCTCACTGCTGGGTACAAGCTTAGTCCTCCTCTCGTTTCTATGACCGCTATGGAACAATTGTTCCGCCGCACTGCTCCAGTGCGTGTTGACGGACTTTACATCTCCTAAAAATATTCTATTGCTCAGATATTTAGAGCATGTTATATTAAAGGTAATGTGAAAGTGGTGCTAAGTAGTTTAGACATGTTATAATGAAGAGCAATACGACCTAAGAAAATCGTTCTCTTATAAGCATATTATAAGTCTCGGTAATAAATAAGTTGTTTGTCCATAGGCAACACATGTATGTAAAACGCCTCCAAAACAAAGTAGAAAATCCTTGTTTGGGTATAAAAACATTTAAAGTAAGAAGTAAATTAGGTGATTGATGTATAGGAGGTAATGATCGATAAAAAGTGAGAACGCGACATAAGAAAAGAGAAATGGACAGCTTTAATGTATGCCTGCAACAAAACAACATGCACTAATGCACATGCAACAAGTAATAATAAAAATGTTGGTAAAACCAAGCAAAAAGTGTCTACACGATGCATTTTGGTGCATAACAGTAGCGCTTGCGCAAGCTTCAATTACTCATCATCTATTATGCTGATTCATATGGTGAGTGACGAGAAATTACCTGATAAGGAAGCATTTGATCTTAGTCTTCTAGGACGACAAGGCATCATTTTTTTATTCTTAATGAAAGATATATTCATGTCTGTACATTTGCCGAGGAAGCTCAGGGGCTTAACACTCGGTGTAAATTTCACTGTACGCGGGCAACCCAAGTTCGAGCCCCGCCGGCACCAATGAAATTGTTAATTGCAATTTTAAGTGCTAATTTACAACATTCTCGGCGGTGATGAGAAACATCGTGAGGAAACCTGCATGACTAAGATTAAAAAGAATTCAAAGATGTGAAGTCCGACAATACGCAGCGCGGTGGACACTTTCTTGCCCCAAAACCCTCTCAGAAATGACAGGAAGCTAGTGCCCAGCATTGGACGTATATAGGTTGTCACTTTAAGCTTAACTTTAACATTTGCCACAGCATTCACTTATCATCAGGTGGACTGTGTGTCAATCTTAATAGTATTAAATACCAGCCAATCGGATATAGATTTTAACAGTTTTCATCCGATTGACTAAAACACTATGATATTGTTGCTTAGTATCTACTCTACCTCTTTCACAAATAATAAATTATGTGTTTTTAAGCCCAGCCAAATACAAAATTTAAAAAAAATATTACTTTCCACTGCACTGAAAAATAACGTAGTAAACACGTATCTTCATAGAAATAATTTTACGAGCTCTTAAAACGAAAGTCTTCTCTAGAAATGGTATAAGAATAACAGAAAATAGTGTCATAATTTCTTGTAGCCAAATTAACATCATAATAATCATCACATAAACTAATAAAAAAAAACTAATATAACTCAAAACGGAAAATTGATTAAGTTCTGAGACACTACGAAAAGTAGCAAAAATGTTAATTATTATATGATGTAATTACCTAGTAGTGGTGGTGTAAGAATATCTACTACCCCATATGATCCCGTGGATGTCGTAAGAGGCGACAGAGGGAAAGAAATCAGGAGATGGGCAGCAGCGTCTTCCTAATAACGACTAAAAATAAAAACCTGCGGTTGCCAACCCGCTTGCCAAGCGTGGTAACTATGATAAATATCGTCCCTATGAGGCAATCCATGAGGGAGGTCTATGTTCAGCAGTGGACTGATATATGATGCAATTATATACATACATAAACACTCACGCCTGTCACCCAGAGGGATAGGCAGAGACTATGGACTTCAATTTGGCACGATCCTGACACACCTCTCTCGCCTCCTTCACATCCATATACCTACGCATACACGCTCGTCGGTTAAGGGTACTCTTAATTTGGCCCAATTTCAATATATCGCCAATTTGGTCGATAAATTTTCGCCTAGGGCATCCCTTCCCGACTCTGCCGTTTACCTCTGCCACACAAATTTGCTTTGTCACTCTTTCCTCATTCATTCTTTCTACATGACCAAACCACCGAAGCATTCGTTTCTTAATCCTGGTCACAACATCATCTTGCAAAACACACTCTTCTCTTATCACACAATTTGTCACTCTGTCATTCAGATTCAGCCCTAACATACTCCTTAATGACCGCATTTCTACGGCATTTATTCTACTCTCATGCTTCTTCTGCCACACCCAACTTTCACTACCATACATTAAAGTAGGGACTAACACAGCATTGTGAATTGCCATACGTGCTTTTTGGATACATTCTGACTTTCCACAACAGAGTGTAGAGCCCCATTTACTTTATTTCCTGCGTTCACTCGTCGTTCTATATCCTTATCATATCTACCATCCTTGCTAAATACACATCCTAAATACACAATCTCATCTACTTGCTCGACCAATTCCCCTTCTATTCTTATTTCACATATCGTTTTACTTTCTTCTCTTTCAAAAACCATCATCTTACTTGCGTTCACTTTCATTCCCCTTTCTTTTAATGAACTGTTCATTAATGTAACCATCATTTGCAACTCGGCCGCCGATGACGCGAGTATGACTTGATCATCGGCGTACAAAAGGCATTTGACGGTTAACTCACCCATTCTTAACCCGCATTTTTCAACTTTAAAATTTTCCAAACAACTGTCCATAAATAGGTTGAACAGCCAGGGGCAAGCCACACAGCCCTGTCTGACCCCTTTATGGATGCCAAACCAGTACGAGTAGGCCCCGTTGATCCTGACACAAGCACTGGAGTCCCTATACAGAGACTTCAATGCCTGTATCAACCCAGCGCTCGTAGAATATTAGCATACAGATTTTCCACAATGCTAAGAAAAATGATACCACGGTAGTTTTTACAGTCCTGCTGCTATCCTTTTCCTTTATATAGTGGGACTATCACGGCTTTGCCCCAGTCTCCCGGTACTCGCTTAAGTTCCCAACGCAAATTTAACAAGATGTACAGCAGGTCTGCCACCACTCCCTTTCCAGCCCTTAGCATTTCGAGTGATACTCTATCATATCCGGCTGCCTTACCTGCTTTCATACTTTTCATTGCTTTCATTATTTCATCTATACTAATCTCTCTATCTCTTTCCTCTTCTTTCGGAATTCCTATTACATTTATTTCAAACGTCTCATTACTCATAAACACGCTTTCAAAGTATTCCTTCCATCTTCTTAAACTCGACACTTCGTCATTCAGAATACAGCCATTCTGGTCTCGTATAGCATTCATTCTAGGCTGTTCTGAATATCCCTTGGCAGTTCTTACGAGTTTCCAGAACATTCTTATCCGTTCTTTCTTGCTTTTTCCTTTCAACTACTTCCTTTACTCTCTTATTTAGATGTCTAAAGACTGCCTTTTTTCTTTCAATATCATCATTCATACCGCTAGAATAACTAGCCTTGGTTGCTAGTAAATCTAACCATGCTCTCTTCTTTGCTTCTATTTCCATCCGTACCTCATCATCCCACCATAAAGTGTTATTTTTCTTTCATTCGTTCTCTTACTTACACCACATGCATCGGTAGCTGCATCCACCAAACCTTTCTTGACATTATACCACACAGTCTCCAAGTCTAAATCATTCATACACAATTCATCCATACCACTTATATTTTCTCTCAGTCTACATTTGAACTTCTCTTTCGCACCTTCATCTTGTAACCTCTCTGTTCTTATACGCTGTAACGCAGTGGTAGACACAGATGTCCAATGCCGCCAACGTCTGAATAGACCATTAATTCGGCATAAGACCAAGTAATGATCCGTTCCTACATTGGACCCCCGGTAAACCCTTGTATCTACCACTGCGCTCCTCATTCTTTCATCCGCAGTTATAAAATTTATCATGCTTCTATCACCACCTCTTTCCCATGTATACATGTGAATCTTCTTATGACGAAAGAAAGTGTTCGTCACAAAAAGATTCTTTTCCATACATACGGTGAGGAGGCTTTCACCATTCTCATTTATACTTTGATCACCAAACGTTCCCAATATCCTTTCATAACCAAGCCTCTTCACGCCAACCCTTCCAATAAAATCTCCTAATATAACAACATTTTCATTACCCTTGCATTTCATTACCACCATCGTTACCATCTCCCAAAACTGCTCTCGGATATAAGTGGGCTTAGACATTTCTGGGGCGTAGACCCCTAGAAAAACAACTTCTTTAAGCCCACTTTCATTCGTATCCATAGCAGTCTCGGGCTTACACATTCATACTCTTTCATAAGGATTCGTAAGGATGATACCGACTCCCTGGCATGCCCGCTCGGTCTCGTCTACACCAGACCAGTACGCGGTATACATGCCCTGTGTAGTGGCATCCTTTCCCTTCCGTTTCGTCTCATTTACACATAACACATCTATTCCTCTATCATACATCATATCGCATACTTCAACCATCTTATCATTCATTGCTCCACATACATTCAGCGTAGCCAGACGGGCTTCCGCAATCCACTTTTCGCCTCTCCGGGATACAGAACTTGACGGGTGGCGAACCTCGTCGCCGGTTTTTCTCCCGGAGATTCTTTGCACCCCTGCCCCATTAAAGGGGCGCCGGGAACTCGGGGCCACTTCTTTTATTTTGTGCCTCATGGTGCGAAAGTAGGGGGTGGTATTTTTTACGCCGTTACCACACGGCGAGGAGCTAAGTCTGTACTTTCGGCTTTGTCGCTTGTTTAGCACAACCCGGAAGCTTACTTAGGAGTCAGCTATTCTTCTTCTTCTCATTGATCAACCTATATAAGTCCACAGCTGAACATGGATCTCTCTTGCTGTACGGAGGATTTGCCTTAAACTTCACGCTTGACAGGCGGATTAACGATCGGAGCATCAGACGTCTCGCACCTTTGTCAACTATTACAAGCATAGTAACAAGAAAGAGCTGCTTTTGGGTTCTGCTATGATCGAGATTGCGATTCAACTATGATATTTTGTTAGAGAACAGGATTGTTTTTATTTTTATAAATTATATTATTTTATCATTGACTATGAAATGTCAGTGACCAATGAATGGATAACTTCAGAGTTAGTTCTCTGATTAGACGCATACATTTTTTTTATTGCGTACGACGAATAAAAGCAGTGTGTTGAAAGTATACCTACTAAACCAGATATTGTAAACTGTGTTAAACAAACAAACCGTAAGCAGAAACAACTTCTAAAACTCAATTATCATAAAATGTTTTACACAGTCCCTTACCTTTTTCAACAACTGCTAAATTTATTTTTCGATTCGTTTAATGCTGTTTCGAAAACAAAAGTCCTACTGTAATATTGTCACAACTGAATAACAATTTTTATATGCATGTAATCTAAAGTATTATATCATATTACGCGACAGTTCAAACTAATTAGATATTTTGAGTTCTATGTTCCTACAATAAATGTTTAATTTTTTTATATATTGTGAGAGTGACAAACGAACTAAGAATCTCTGTGATGCTTTTAGTCAGAGAACTTTAGCGAAGAGGACTGCAATATGTCACAGCACCGTCCGATTGCTTCCCTGCTAAGCTGTCCCGTCTCAGATCATTATCAACACGCACTGGCTTTGACTGGTTGTAGCTTTGACGACAATGTGACGAGAAAATTAGTCGTAATCTCCCGAACGCCCCGCAGCCAAGCTGGATCCGTAAATCGACGTCTTGGTTGAAGTAAGATTACTTATTCAGACAATTAGTCATTTTAGGGTTCCGCATCTCAAAAAGAAAAACGAAACGCTTATAGGATCACTTTGTTGTCCATCCGTCCGTCTATCAGTCCGTCTGTCAAACTCCTTTACCACAAAAACCGGTAGAGATATCAAATTGAAATTTATATCAAATACTAAGCAACGCAATTAAAAGATACTTCTATTTATATTACATATTTTGATACTGGCACAGTCATAACCTAAAATTATGAAATTTGGCAAGAAGCAAGGTCTCACAAGTAAAGGAAAAAATCAGTTTATTAATTTTAGTTTCACATATTTGTTTATTTTTGCAATTACAAACTTATGTTTGGAGTATCGACTGTGATGTGGACTGATAAATAGGCGAATTTTATTCCATTGCAAATTTAAGTTTATTCTTCAATCCAACTAACGTTTTCGTTAAGGCAATGTTCGGTGCTTACCTTATCTATAATTTATAAATTTCATTAAGCGATTATATACTGATAATTATTTTGGTGAAAGTAAACATTTATTAAGCATTTAGACAACAAATAAAATGACAAATGATTGAATGCAATTATCGCAATATTTTATTATATAATATAATAAAACACCGTCAACTTTCTGACTCTGGACAGCTACTAAAAATTTCTTGACAGAAAAATAACTCACTTTGGCCCGACTCGAGATTTCAAACCCGGGATCACATGATCAGCAGTCTTGCTTACGACCACTGGACAAAAATGAGGCAGAAATATAATGAAATAATAATAATTCCAAAAGGAAGAAAAGAACCTTACTATCGGTATTAAATTAACCTACACATTGTAAATTGTGAAATGAAAAGGACGAAAACATGTAGGAACGTCTATAATATGAATTCGCAGAAAGGTTTAACAACATCATCTGGAATCTCGAATTTAAAGATACAAAGTTATATAAGCGCAGAACTCTCTACAATCATAAAGGTCTTCTTATCTAAAGCCTAAAGGCTTTTTGTTACTTGTGAAAGTGACAAACGAACTTACAGTACACCGGATGGTACACTAACGTAAAACGACATTCATTCTTTCCGAAATATTAGAAGATTTAACATTTTATCGAGTCAGGTGCATCAATTTTTATAAAACCTGTTCGCGCCACTTTGCAACTACCGCCTAACGTTTATGAGATTCGTTAATTGTTATCCAATGAGATTACTGCAAGGCCCATTTCTGGGTTTCCTATCTACCGCCTTTTATGCCCAGCATGTGCACTCGTATGTTAAAACGGGGTTCACACAAGTTCGCAAGTCACGCAACTAACCGCACCGCTTATATCTCGCGTCATCGCCTCCCGCCGTGGTAATTTAGATATTGAACTATACAAGAACATAATTAAGTATACAGACATTTGTTATAACGCTATATTTCGCGATAATTTGTGAAGTTATATGTGTGAAGACAGCCAGCATCCAACCAACGTGCAACGTAGCCTTCGAGACACGAGGCAGATTAGCATAAGTCCAGGTGAGTGCACATGCCTTCCTTCACCTCCTTCCTGTAGCCCGGATTTAGGAACATCTGCAGTGTCGCAAAATAGTATAATCTCACCGCCTCACACAATCCATAGGTTGTTTCGAGTCGCGATTAATAATTTAACCTTTAGGCCGGGAGAAGTAATCCTTTTTATATCGATTTCTTTATATATTACAAAAAATTATATACGTATATATATTACTTATAATTTATATCTCTCCCACTACGCCTTTTGCACGTATATAATTTCCTTTGTAACGCATACCACACCAAATCATTATTATTTTAATGATATTTTCTAGTTTCATTAACCGCAATCACCCAAGGTAGCTTCGTTTAGAAACCAAGCTAATTCTGCCGCCACTTATCACAATAATTTTAGTCCGCATTTTGTTTGTTTACCGTCAATTATCACAATAAATTTAGTTTGCATTTTGTTTGTTGAAAATTACAACGAGAAGCAAAGAATCTAAACTGATTTCGGATGAAGAAGTCAGTTTAAAAATTGTTATCGCTAAGCTTAATTATATTTATGGACCCTTACAAAAAATTTGCGAAACCTAAAAGAACGCATTTAATTCTTTGAACAAACAAAATTTGTTTCTTAGTGCCGCTTCGAATATAGAAAATTACATAGTGATTTTCAAGAAGTTTTAGATGACTATAATGTTAAAAATTTAAAATTAAACCCTAAGACATTGATTATAACGCTTGGAACTCATTTCAGGATTTATATAGTCGTATTAAGGGTCAAGTTACGAAACTATCGATATCGTCTTCCACTCTTACGTTAGCAAATAGATTTCCTACTAAATTAAAAACGTCATTACCGCCAAATGAATTAATGTCATTTAACGGCGACATACGCCAATGGTCCATGTTTTATCAACAATTTAAGACATTAATTCATGATAATTTACAGTTAAACGATGCCGAACGTGTTTATTATTTAGTAAACAAATTAAATACCAAGGCGTTGCCAATTTGTGCCGGCTTAGCGCCTACCGCAGAAAATTATTCTATTATTTGGAATGCGCTAATACGTAGATATAACGACATACGTTCACTAGCATCTACGTATATTAACCGACTATTTAACTTAAAACAAGTGAACGAAAACACAACAACCGGTTACCATAATTTTAGGGGCCAATTTGATGCTTCAATTAATGCTCTAAAGCAATTAAATATTGATGACTCAGCTGATTTTTTGTTTTTAAATATTGCACTTAGAAAATTAGATCCTGAGACTGTTAAGTCATTTGAAATGTCTTGTCGCAATATTAACATACCAAAATATGCCTCTTTAGTACAATTTTTATACGAACAAAATAGGGCTATATGTCATACATTTAATAATTCGCATACTTTGTCTACAAACATTAACAATCGAAACAAGTCGCTTTCAAATAAAATTAGTAAAACTTTTATTAATACAGATCGATTGCATTCATGTACAATTTGTAAATCGAAGGATCATGAACACTTGTATGTTTATCCACGTTTTTTATATACACAACAATGTTGCGATTTTGTTAAACAAAACAATTGTTGTATTAATTGTTTTAGTGAGAAACACGACTTCGTTTTGTAAATCGAAGCGAAGCGCCGCCACCATTCATTAATTCATTTTGACTCGCACCGCAATGGCATTTAGACTGCTTATCGTAATAGCAATACGTATAAACCGAATAGATAATTCAGAGGTTGTGCAATTGCCTAACTCTAATGCATGTAGCTCGCGTTCGATTAACGACCGTGCAGTTAACGATAGTAAGGTTAATTCTTCTGTCGCTCATAATTGTTATGCGACGGAAAATGAAAAAACACTTACCTCTTCATATAATATTTCCCGCAACAATTGCACTCGTCCGTGCAAAACTACTTTTTTAGGGACTGCATAAATAAAAGTCATAGATAAATATGATAATGAACATTTTATTCGATGTTTAGTGGACCCCGGATCCCAAAGAGTTATATTACAAAAGATTGTTGTAAACGCCTATATCTTTCCGCTACAAATAAAAATCGTTTTAATGGAGCACACGGAATCGGTGGTGTGTCCCAAAAGATTTTAGGTGTCACTTCACTGCAGTTCACGTCGCGCTTTAATGATAGCCATGGTACTATTTTACGACATTTTTTTCAAAATTTTACCTTCTAGTGGTGGTGTAAGAATATCCACTACCCGATATTATTCCGTGGGTGACGTAAGAAGCGACAGAAGGGAACAAATCAGGAGATGGGCAACAGCTTCTTTCTAATAACGGCTAAAAAAAAAACTGCGGTTACCAGCCCGCTTGCCAAGGGTGGCAACTATGGCAAATGTCCTTCCCCCCTATGAGGCAATCTATGGGCGAGGCCTATGTTTAGCAGTGGACTTTAATAGGCTATAACAGTAACGGTAACGGGTGAGCAAATCCATCACTCCATCACCTTCCATGTTATCACGAAAGATGACTATGAGATATGCCAGTAACATGTCATAGTCAATGCAAGATGGCGGTGTAACTGTCTCGTACGGCAACGTAACAACGTCAAAAGTGCGAGACATCTGGTACCATAGACTTAGAATATACTGGCGTAAGTATATTCTAAGTCTATGTCTGGTACGGCTATTACTTTTTACAACGCGAGACACCTATGCCCGGTAGTAGCCATTACGTACGTACTTGATGAATTCAACTGTCAACTACGATTTATAGAAAATATTGATGGTTTAAAGTAAATGAAAATGAGATGTTTGACGAAAAAAAGTATTATTTTCTCCCCAGAGAAAATAATACTAGATAAACCTAGATAAACTTGGAAAGTTAAACGTTATGTTGTTATGTTGTAGAGTCGTTTCCGAGAAACCAGTCAGGTTTTTAATATACAGTACCTGGACGACCGAGCTTTTCTCGGCGTTAGAAAAAATATACGAGGGGAGGTCAAAAAGTTCGCGGTCGGTGGTGAAACATGAAATTATTTTTTCTTTTCGATATATTCTCCATTAACCCTAATACACTTCTCAGACCGTTCAAATAACTTATTTATACCTTAAACAAATGTTTTGTCGAGGCCCTTAAAATAGACTTAAATTGCCGATTTCACTTCTTCGTCATCTGTGAATTTCTTTCCCCGAAGCTCTTTTTTTAATAATTGGGAAGAAATAATACTCCGAAGGAGCCAAATCTGGGCTATAAATAGGGTGGTTTAAAGTTTCGAAACCGCAATTGTGTAAAGAAGCCATCACAACATGACTCTTGTGAACGGGTGCAAAAGGAGCACACCTCGAGACCACCTTCCCTTTCTTTTTTCTTTAATCGCATCGTTTAATGTAGCTAGTTGCGTAGCAAAACACTGCCCCGTGGTAATAATGACATCTTTATCTTTATAATCGATCAATAAAATCCTCTCTGAATCCCAAAAACTCAAGCCATAATCTTCCCAACCGAGTAAACTTTTTAGGCGGTGCTGCGTCTTTTTTATACCACTGGTTGGACTCCTGTTTTGACTCAGATTCATAGTGATGAACCCAAATTTCATCCCCAGTCACAATTTTCATAATTTTGTCCCTGTTCTTACTTACACGGGTCCAAAAACTCGCGAGAACACTCAACACGCTGCTGTTTCTGAACCGGTGTGAGCATTCTTGGCATCCATCTTTCACTGACCCTAGCGAAGCCAAGATGGTCATGGAGCATGTTTAAAATTGTCGTAGATGGTACTCCAGACATTTCTGCTGTAAGTTTTTTCTTCAGACGAGCATCTTCAAGAACAAGTTTTTCAATGTTTGACAATTTCTGAGGAAGTTGCCTCAATTGGTCTGTCTGAGCGCTGATCGTCTTCAATTTAGTCTCTGTTTTGATTGAAAAGGCTATGCCACTTATAAATCATCGTTTTCCAGGGCAATAGTCCCCGTAAACTGATGACATATCTTCCATAATGATATGTGGCATTTTTCCTTGCTTAGTGATGATTTATTTATATGATTAATCACGGCACGAAACTCAATTTTCCCATAGTTAGTGTTCATTTCCCGATTGACTTGTTCATCCTACGATATTTCAAAAAAAATTAATGAACTGATCTGGCTGAAATTAAGTATTTAGTCACCAAGTAATAACAGTTAAAAAAATCCCGCCTCCCCACTCTCACCCCTCCATTCCGCGAACTTTTTGACCCGCCCTCGTAATTTCTCAGAGAACTTATAAAGTAAAACATACTATACTCGTAAGCACGAAATTCCATCCAAATAATTAGAGCCGTTTCCGAAAAACCAGTTAAATCTTTCATCTTTACTTAAAAAATTTCAAAAAAGATTTATATAGGTTTGATTGTATATCGATAAGACAATGATTTTCTGTAAGAATATTGTACTCAAACATTTTTCGACCAAAGCTTGTAGACGCATAGCTTGTACACGTAACTCTGCAAGAGTGATAATTTGTTTGAATTAAATATTATATTATACAATATGCACATTGCTCTTATAATGTTATAAAATAAGTATTAAAATTGCATTCTAAAGTACACAACATTTTAAATTTAAAGTTAACTCTTACAATTCAATTTGTTCGCTTATTTCGAGTTCTACATCTACATTTAGCTGTTTCGAATTCAGTTGCAGAGAGTTGAAGTTGCTCTACGATATCGTTAGTATTCAACATAGTTCTAAAATCTAGAATTGGCTAACTGCTACTACATGAAAATTGTTATTTTAGAGTAATTAAGACAAGCCTACATGTATAATGATGTTACCTTTAAACAGAAACGGGTCTGGAAAACTGGGTCTTGCATCGTCATGGAATAGGAAGTTAATGTTTAGTTTAAAGTGATTTAAGGTTGTTTACATAAATATATAATACTTTTATTTAAAATGACATCATATGTAATAAATTGATTTATATTTGCTGTGTGGTAGTGGTGTAAGAAAACATCACCCCATTTCGTCTGAGGGCGTAAGAATCGAATATGGAAAAACTATTGATGGATGGTGATAAGCCAGGCGCAGCGTTGATTCGCCTGCTAAGTTACGCAATTAAGGAAAATACTTCCTGTTATGTATAGAAGGAGCGTAAAATAAATGAGACTTGACTATTAGGTGTATGTGTACTGAGTTTACTTTGATAACTAATAATTGAGCTAAAAGGACTGTATGTAAAGAAAAGGTGGGACAATTTAAAACTTTATATTAAACTATTTACAATAGCGGCAATGTATGTACAAGGGAATATCTAGTGGGTCTTCTATCTTGAGAGTCTTCTTTCTTGAGAGTCTTCTTTCTTGAGTGCCGCTGTCGAATCGAAAGCCTGCGGAGCCCAAAAGGCCCTTTTTATATTTCTGCGGCGGCCGTCTCAAGATGATAGTGTTCTCACACGGTGTGCTGTGCGCTGATTGGTTGTCGACCTCACGTGATGTCCGGGCGGTGTGTGGGGTGCGCGGGGCGTAACGGGGTATGAGGGGGCGACGGGGCGGCTGCTCCCCTCGCCGTCCGTAACATCCTCCCCCCGGCGTAGCAAGCGAGCCTATACTCTCGGGAGGACGGCGATCTTCCTCACTGGTCGTCGTAGTACTCCGCCTCTGGTTCGAATTTCCACGTTGCGCACCACGCCGTCAGGTCCGGGAAACGTTCTTGTCACTATTCCCCTCGGCCACACGTTCCGCGGCAGGTTGCTGTCCACAATCACGACGAGGTCGTCTTCTTTCACATCTTGTCGCTGGGCGTCTCGAGATGCTCCGCGCGGGATCAGTGTCGGTAAGTATTCCCGCACCCAGCGCCTCCAGTATTCATCGGCGAGCCCTTGCGCCGCTCTCCATGCCCGGCGATCGGTGGGTGAGCACGTTGCGGTGATAGGTAAGCTCGACGGTCCTAACATGATGAAATGGTTGGGAGTCAATGCTTCTTGGTCATTGATGTCGACCGGTACATGGGTCAACGGTCGAGAGTTGACGGTGTTCTCCGCTTCCGTCAACAAGGTTGCTAACGTCTCCTCCTTCGGACTCTTTTGGTGGAGAGTTGCTTCCAACGCTGCTTTGACTGAACGCACGAGCCGTTCCCAAGCGCCTCCCTGGTTGGGCGCTCCCGGTGCGATGAACTTCCACTCGGTGCGTTGTGTTAGTGCAAAGTCCTTGAGTAGCGGTTTCCATTCTTCCATGGCCCTTCGGAGTTCGGTGTCGGCTCCGTGAAAGTTGGTCCCATTATCTGAGTATATTACCGAGGCCACCTGCGCCTAGCCGCCATGCGCCGTAATGCCATTATTGCCGAGTCCGTGGTTAGCTGTGGACTATTTCCAAATGAACCGCGCGTGTCGTTAAACATGTAAATAACGCTATCCACCGCTTCTCGTGCCGTCGTCCTACCGTTACCGACAAAGGCCCGAAATAATCTACCCCGGTGTATGTAAACGGTCGCGCAAACGCTCCTAACCTTTCAGGTGGTAAATCGCCTATAACTGCCGGCCGTGGTGTTGCCTTGCGTACCCTACATTGCAGACAATTTCGTTCCACTTCTCGCACGGTCGGTCGTAGACGGAGGATATAATATTTGGTTCGTAGGTCGTTGACCACCCTTTCCCTATTGGCATGGCTTGCTTCTTGATGCGCCTTTTCTATCAGCAACTTTACAAATCGGTGGCGTCCATTCAGGATTATAGGTCGTTTCATCCGGTCGTCTACGTCGGCTGCGTCGATTCTCCCCCTGGCTCGTAGTATTCCGTCTTCAATTATGGGGTCGAGCTTCCTCAAAGCGCTGCCGGTGACCAGATTCTTCCCTTGCTGAAGTCGGCTAATGTCTTCAGCGAAGCTGTCGAGCTGACTGCGCTCCACCCACATCCGCTCTGCCTTTTGGATGTGCTGTAGCGTTAATTCTCGAGCCCGTCCTCGTATGGCATCGATGAATTGCAGTACTCGTGCTGTGGCCCTTATCAGTCTCTCGTATGAAGAGAAGCGTTTTATCTCTGGCAGGTGTGGGGCGTCCTTGGTCTCGACGTGATGCGCCACAATTTCTTCCAGCTCTTCGTTTTCTCCTGCCTTCTCTTCTTTCCTGTGGCCATTTGTGTTCGTCTTCGTAGAAATGACGGTCCGGTGAACCATTGGTCGCTTTCTCTCTTGCTTACGAAGTTCATGCGCGTTGCTTGGTCTGCTATGTTGTGAGCAGTCGGAATCCATTTCCATTGTTCGGGTGATGTTTTCTCGGCTATCTCCCCGAGTCGATGAGCTACGTATGGAGTGTAACGCGCCGTATCGTTCCTTATCCAGTGGAGCGCCGTAGTAGAGTCCGTCCAATATATGACCCTATCTGCTCTCACTCTGTGTTCGTCCTGCACGAATTCCGCGAGTCGCGCGCCTATCAAGTTCGCCTGCAACTCTAATCGCGGTATGCTTTGTGCCTTGATCGGGGCGACTTTCGCCTTGGCCGCTACTAACGCTACCTTAACCGTGTCGTCGCGATACCGAATACGCCAATATGCCGCGGATGCGTACGCTCGTTCACTAGCGTCGTTGAAGATGTGGAGTTGACGTTCTACTACTCCCCCCGTAGGAGCATAGCATCTCGGAAGTCGAAGTTGTGATACTTCCTCGACGACTCGCAACCACCTCCGAAATTCGTTCGCTGCCTCCTCGGGTAGTTCGTCATCCCATCCGACCTTCTTCATACGCCACAGGTCCTGCAGCAGGATCTTCGCCGTAATGGTGAGGTAGCTTAGCAGACCGAGTGGGTCGAAGACCGACATTACTGCGCTTAATGCCTCTCTCTTGGTCGGTGGTCGATGAAACATCTTCACATCATATACTGGCACTCTGTTCATGGACGTGTTGAAGGTAAGCGCGTCCTCTTCGGCCATCCATAACAACCCTAGTGTTCTTCCTGGGCCGTTTTGCGTCGTACCCACCTCCTTGGGCTTTCGTGCCAGCAGCTCCTCTGGTTTGTCCTGTAGTAAGGCTGCATGGTTCGAATTCCATCCCGCGAGCGTGAAGCCTGCCTCTTGGTGTACTTTGGTGACCTGCATTGCCGTATCCATCGCTTCTTCCACCGTCGCGTAACTGTCTAGGTAATCGTCCATGTAATGACTATTTACGATGGCGTTAAGCGCTCGTGGATATGCTTCTGCGTGCGCGCGCGCGTTGTAATCCCTAACGCTGTGCGCGAGGAAAGGAGAGCTCCTTGCACCGAAAATCATCGAAGTCATAACATACTCTCGCGGCGGTCCAGATCGCTCGTTTCCTCGCCACAAAAATAGCTGCGCGGGTTGGTCGCGGCGGTCAATTTTTACACGTAAAAACATCTCACGGATGTCCGCTGACACGGCTATTTCGTTCTCCCTAAACCTAAACAGTATACCGGGTAGGTTCCGTAACAAGTCGGGGCCATCGAGCAGGTAGTCGTTTAAACATTTGCCTGATGCGCGAGCTGCTGCGTCAAACACTAATCTTAATTTCCCAGGCTTGTTCGGATTACTGACGGCGAAATGTGGCAGGTACCAACTCTTGGGGCTTTCTTTTCCGATCCATTGGCTTCACTAGCATAGCCCTTCTCTAGGAGGTTGTTTATTTGCTTCGTATAAGCGTCTCGGAACTCCGGTGACTGGTCCATCCTACGTTCGATGGTGCGGAGTCTTCGAGCTGCCATCTCGTAGCTCGGTGGCAGCCTGACGTCATCGTCCCTCCACGGCAGTCCGACTTGGTATTGCTCGCCGACCCTCTTGACGGTGCGCTGGAAGATGTCAACAGCCCGCTCCTCTTCCCGCCTTGGTCTGCTTTTGAGCGATATACCTATTGAGTCGATCTCGTACTGCCTCTTGAGAAGATCGGTCAACTCTTCATCAGGACTGGCGAACGTCTTCATATCCTTATCTAAACGTCCGTTAACGCTCGATATATGTAATACCGTTTCACCGTCTTGTCTACACATAATACGCGGCGCGGTCCCTTGTAAGACCCATCCTAACAATGTCCTAGACGCAATGGGTTGCTTACGACGTCCTATGCGTAAATTACGCGTTATAATTAGATGCCAGTTGTCTGACCCTATTAACACTTTCGGCTTCGCATCACTATAACATACTTCGCTCGGTAAGCCACGTAAATGTTTTAAACGTAGACACTCCTTACCGACGAACCTACTGTTAAGTTATTTATCGTTCGCGCACTTATGTCATAAGTTTCATTTTTCGTCTTTCCGCGTATCCCTATTGTGACTATTCGGCTATTATTCTCACGTTGGTTACTAGATACGCCTCGAATATTCAGCGGCTTCGTCGGTCCTTCCGCGTCTAACTCGCGAGCTAATTCGTCGTCGATCAACGATATCGTGGACCCTTCGTCGAGGAGCGCGTAGGTTTCAATCTCTTTACCGCGCGGTCCGCGCACTATAATAGGACACACTTTTAACAACACTGACGCACTTTTAGCTGTATTCGACGCGACGAGCACTGTTTCACCTGAACTTGCAGATGTTTCCGGTGTCTGATTCTGGTGGGCGTGAAGTAACGCGTGGTGAGAGGCGTTGCAGCCGTTGACGCCGCATTTCTTAGCCTTACACCTCAGACGTCGGTGCTTGCTGCTTAAACACTTGAAGCACACTCCCTCTTCCTTCACCCACTTCCACCGGCTATCTACGTCCATCTGCACTAATTTCTTGCACTTTACTACCGTATGATCACCACCACAACACAAACACTTAACACTTTCACTGTCACTATCTCGTGTGGTGAATGTCCTTACATCGCGGGGCCTATCTTCTGCGCGACGTGTGACTATAAGCCTCTTTGGCGGCGGTGCTTCTTTCTTCACGGGTGCTTCCCTAATCGGCGCTGCGGAGGTGTAGGCATGACTTAACGCGCGGTCAGCCTCTCTCATCATAAATCGTGATAGCGTGACGATATCCGGTTCGTCAGCACTTCCGTAGTGCTCCGCATAATCGCACCAACGTGATCGTAAATGAGGACTTAATTTACTTGTAACTTCCCTAGTAAGCATCGGGTTTTGTAAATACCCTTTACCGTCGACGTTTTCATAACACAGACGATATTTTGTAACTTAATCGCGAACGTATTTAATTCCTGAGCGGTTAAGCCTGGGCGCGAAGACGTCTCAGATCTTCTAACGCGCGGTCTATGATTACTTCTGAGCGACCGAAACACTGTTCTAGTGTCCGCATAATATCCGCTGGGTCCTTCGCGGTAAATAGTAATGCCGATACTGCCTCCCTAGCCTCACCACGTAAACAGTTCCTTAACCTTGCCATATTTTCCGTGTCTGTGAATCCATACAAACGGGTGGATTCATTCATCGCGGCTTTAAACGCTAACCATTCCGCGGCCGAGCCGTTGAAAATAGGCAAGTCCTGTGTTTGCTTCGCGACGGCTGGTCTGAATCGTACCATATTCTCTAATGCTTCCGCTAGTCGTTCGATACCCCTATCTTTCCTTCTCGGGGTGAGCGACCTACCTCTATCCCTATTTTCTTCCAACGATACACGACGATTCGGGGATGTATCGTGATTATATGGTGACCGTGACCTATGACCTACATCGCGACGATACGGCGACGATAATCTACGTTCCTCGCGGCGATGTGGCGACGGCGACCTACGTTTTGGCGATAGAGTGCGGCGTTGGGCGCGCGTCGGCGACGTAACCCTTACATGACGATTCACCTGATTCGATTCTGCGGCGACTCCACTATCCCTTTGTACTATGTTCGCGTGACGTGGTTGTTCGTTATTCGCAACCGTCCTCCCTGGGCATCTTCACTATACGGGTAGCGCAGGTACGTAATCGGTCCCCTTTTCCGGTGGGGCCTGCACTCGATCGATGCGGGGCGCGGGCTGAGACAGGCGGCAGGGCGGCTCCCCGCACAGTCTCCACGTTATCTAACCATTGGTCGACGATTCCTACTTTCTGCTATTTCGGCTCCTTCTAAACTTTCCCTATCTGTATCTTCTTGTAGTTGAGCGATGTCCCTAGCGTATTTCTTTTTAATTAAATCTTCCTCGATTTGTAATTGTTTCCTTCTAATCGCGGCGAGTTCTTCAGCTGTGTTGTACTCAATTTGTTTTAATTTCGCGATTGCGCTGCTGTCGACCGGGCTGAACGAACTGACGGGGCGCGCGGCGCGGGCCTAAGTACAGCGTCGGTAGCTACGGGCGCGGCGGTATGTATCGTTGAACTCATTTCGGTGACCGGAAGATCTTCAATAATCGCGGCGAGTGTATCTGTACGCGGCGCGGATGTGCTGGCTTCTAACATTCGCTCGGTCGTGGACGCGGACATAGCGAGGCGCGGCGGCGCGGGCGCGGGCATAGCTGCGGGCGTCGGCGGGGGCGGCGGCGGGCGCTTGTGTCAACGATAGATAGTCTGAGGGGGACGCGGGGGCTTCCTCGAAGATACGCATTCCCACCGGCGTTTCGTCGTCGTTCCTGGGCTTCTGGCTTCTTGTTTTACGCATGGCGTCTTCAAAAAGACGTAAAGACGCACGTGTTACGTTACCAGTCGATTACAGTTTGACACCGTTAGGGAGTAACCTACTGGTCGCGTAAACGTGTCTAAGAAACAAGAAAGTTAAATTGACGAAGTCAGACTATTGTTAGAAACGTAGATATAATTTGCACGACGATGATCTTCTGTACGGTCTTCTGGTTTCGGATCTTCCAGCTTTTGATCTTCTGGCTTCGATCTTCCAGCTTCGATCTTCTGGCTTCAATCTTCCAGCTTCGATCTTCTGGCTTCAATCCGGCGACGATGGACCAAAAATTGTTATGTATAGAAGGAGCGTAAAATAAATGAGACTTGACTATTAGGTGTATGTGTACTGAGTTTACTTCGATAACTAATAACTGAGCTAAAAGGACTGTATGTAAAGAAAAGGTGGGACAATTTAAAACTTTATATTAAACTATTTACAATAGCGGCAATGTATGTACAAGGGAATATCTAGTGGGTCTTCTGTCTTGAGAGTCTTCTTTCTTGAGAGTC
Source organism: Parnassius orleans (assembly GCA_029286625.1). Lineage (NCBI taxonomy): Eukaryota > Metazoa > Arthropoda > Insecta > Lepidoptera > Papilionidae > Parnassius > Parnassius orleans. The sequence continues at coordinate 415,097 of JAGSMP010000009.1, forward strand.
TTCTTTCTTGAGTGCCGCTGTCGAATCGAAAGCCTGCGGAGCCCAAAAGGCCCTTTTTATATTTCTGCGGCGGCCGTCTCAAGATGATAGAGTTCTCACACGGTGTGCTGTGCGCTGATTGGTTGTCGACCTCACGTGATGTCTGGGCGGTGTGCGGGGTGCGCGGGGCGTAACGGGGTATGAGGGGGCGACGGGGCGGCTGCTCCCCTCGCCGTCCGTAACACTTCCCCTATATGGAGAAACTTTACGTGTTAGAGCCTGCTGCAGCTATATTATGGTTGTAGCACGAATGGATCCGCTTGATCGGAGAAGGACCATGCTCCCATAGAATATCGGCGTGAAATAACAGCTTAATGCTGCTTTTTGGCACCATTATTCTAAAAAAAAAAACGGACGAAAAAGTAGCGATGCGGTGATAGTAAAGAAGCGGTGATCTGTCAACCTTATCCGTGTCATTGCGTTAGTGGTGTCGACGACTTAGGATTTCACGGAATTTTAGGTCAGAAAAGTACTGCTAGGTTCCCCTTATCCAGCCACGGTTCTCTACACGATGTTATCGGAAGGGCTTTTGTCTCTATACATGTTTCATCAATTTGGTTTTATAGCCTTTTGAAATATTTAAAGACGATGGTAAGGAATGCGCCGATATAACTTTGGTCATCTTGGAGGTAAAGTCCTGTCATCGTCATGTCAACACTTTGTCGGCCTCTCGTTCTAAGTGTACCTAACTGATTGTATATTTATTTAATATATAAACATTAACGATACGGACTATTGGTCGCTACTAGTTGTCACCATTGGGAGCTGGGTTTTTTCTCGCCCAAAGGCTTATAAAGAAATATTTTTAACCTTTTGAACTAAGAAATATCACAATCTCAAAGTCGTCTTTTTTTATCACGTGCTCGGCGGTGAAGGAAAACATCGTAAGAAAACTTACATGTCTGAGAAATAAAAAAAATATATTTCGAAGATATGTGAAGTTCGCCAACTCGCAGTGGGGCAGCGCGACTGACATTTCCTTGCCCTAAAACCCTCTCAGAAATGAGAGAAGGCCTGTGCCCAGCAGTGGGACGTATATAGGTTGTAACTTTAACTTTTCAACTTTAATGTCGTCTAAATAGTTACATTAAGACTTCATCCCCTATTTTGCCATTATGACCTATTTAATAAAAAATATATATAGCTAACGATTCGCCCCGGCTTTGCACTGGTGATTTCTGAATCTTGACAACAGCGCCACCTATCGGTTCCAATTATGAATCTAAACCATCCAGGAGCCACTCAAACACACACAAAAAATTTCATCAAAAGCGTTTGAGCCGTTTTCGAGTTTTAGCGAGATTAGCGGACAGCAATTGATTTTATATGTAGAGATATACATAAAAGACACACACAGTTGAATTGGGCTCCTCCTTTTTTGAAGTCGGCTTAAAACTGTTACTAGTTATTTTAATAATATAGTTGTATAAAAGCAATTATAGTGTATAATCAATCAAGACGTGAACTGAGGGCCTAAAGCTTTCACGCAGGTGCAAATGCGGCGTGATGGCGAATTTAGCGGTTTTGTGTTTGCATTCACCACTAGGAGTTTGCACGGATGTGATTTTAGACTACGGTATTTTATTTTTAAAAAAAAGACCTAAAACAGGGTTCAGCAAAAGTGGACTTAGTTTTAAACTTAGACATTAATAATAAAAGAAATATGTGCTGAATTTCGTATCTTATAAAATGGATTAAGACAATATCGTTCTGACATCTGTTTTTTTTCTTAAAATTGCTCTCTATAAATTTCATGGTACGTAAGCAACCTGATTTCGCTTACCGGTACAAATGAGATTGTTAATTGCAATTTTAACAACTTCCCTGTCCGAGAAATAGACACAGTAGTTAAACAATTGAAATGTTCATATATGACTCATGGGACAGTGAAATGGTTAAGTGTGGAGTAATGTGCTCGACGTTGTAGAATAACAATGTGAGGAAACCTGCACGTGTAAGAAATAAAATGTTTCAAGGACATGTAAACTCCGTGAATCACACTCCGCACTAGAGCAGCGCGGCAGACTAACCGCTCCGTAACCCTTTTGGAAATAAGAGACCTGTGCTCAGCAGTGAAATGTATGTAGTTATTATCATCATCACATTTAGAGAAATACTTAAATATTCGCTTCTTTCAAAGCAAGGACACCTTTTTCTCTTTTTCTTTAAAATTTAATATTAATTTTTATAATAATTATCTTTAAATTTTCATATTGCTTTTTCTTAACATCGTTCTAGTTGAAATCAACAATTTGTTTTCAACTAGAACGATGTTTAAAACAAATGGTAAAAAATTATGGATTATTTTTTTTACATATTTTATGACGTTTTAAAACTATAACGAAAACGTGAAATATTTATTTTAAAACAAAACAAAACAAATAAACACTGGGATTGGAGCTAACCTATTATTGGTATATACACAAATATTTTTAAGTATATCCCTGAAGTTTAATTACATTATTTTATTTTATTGTAAATACTTAATATTTTGGTAGGACATAGTATTTCACGATGTCGAAAATAAAGTTGCAAAAGTCGGTCAAGTGGGAGTCCGTACCGCACATCAAGTGTTCGATCTCTTACCTATCCAGTTACGGACGCTGCCTTGTCAAGAATGTTACTGAAACGTAACTTTGTAGGTCGTTATTTTAACAAGAAATTTCTTAAAGGTTAACAAAAGCGAAAAATCATTTGTTAATAACTTAAGAGTAAGACGTAAATCTTAAAAAAGGAAGTTTATGACCGGTGGAAGGAAAAGGGGAGATCTCCCGCCGGGCAAGATGTTCTGCCCGAAGAGCGGCCAACGCTCCGAGTGGTAGTTCGAAGCTATTCCATACTCGTATATACTGCTTTTACTTCGGAATTTTGATAGCACGATTTAGGCTTCGATGTATTTTCGCTTGTGGCGCGACGACAGCGCCGCCACAAGTTAAAACCAATACGAAAGTTTAATAAAGGTTTTGAATTTTATAATACTAATAAATTTAGAATGATATTGGTATAGCTATGGAAGTTAATCAATATTAAAGCCACCTATATATTATATTTATACAAATGTAGATATCTCGAAAAATGCAATCGTCCCTTCAGTAAGGAATTTAAGTAGGTTGTTATATTAAACCGAGGAGCGTTATGATCTTGATGACTAGCTAAAACTAATTACACGTGTAAACTGTTTGTTACTTGCGTACCTTAGTTATTGCAACGTTCTGAAATAGACAGATTTAACTTAAACTTTAATCATTAGATATTTAGTTGAGTATTTCTTTGTGATTTTGATATAGTATGCCTTACTTAACTTACTACGCAATATGTGTATTTAACTCAACTTAAGCTAACTTCAAGCTAACTTAACTCATCTATTATGACGTAGCGGAATTCAGCTTCTATTACGTTATAGAGTCAATTCGAAAGTCTGCCTCTGGGACTTATTAACAGTAAATACTTACTGTTAATAAGTCCCAATATTACTTAGAATTTTATTAGGAAGTTATTTGTAATCATTGGAACGGGGAACCAAAATACACTCTCTTTTAGCTGCTCCAGTCAAAATAGTGGCTTTTGTTATATTTCTCTTTCTCTTCCTTTTATTTTTTTCCAGCTCTGTGAGGCACAGCCTTCTGCCGTTGCAGTCTCAGTACATCAAAGTCTTGCAAGCCGCTACTTGAGAAGAAAACGTGGCGCTATTTCACTTACGTGAATTTTTAATCCTCGGCGTTAAATCTGAGCTCCTTTACAACATCACTTGACAGTTCTTCTCCTTCGCTATAGTGTGGGAAAACCGAAATCAGCTATTTTTTTGCAAAATATTAAGTCATTCTATCTTCAATTGACTTTAACGTATCATTGATGATTAAATCATTTTGCGTGCCTTGTAGCCTATATATTAAAATAAACTGCAGGTGACAGTATATCTCTTCACGCCAGTTGTAAACTACCAAAACTAGCAATGTGGAGCGGCATCAAAGGTTAGCAGCGTCAGAAGCTACAAAAGTTATGATGACGTCTTAAAGCTAGTAGTTGAACTTCTTAAAATATAAATAGTAAAATTTTAAATACGAAAGAAAATTGTCTTGCTACTTTTTAAACATTAAAATATATTTTTATAAATATTTGAAGTTATTCGTAAGGTCACCGATAGAGCATTCAGTTTCAGAATGTTTTCTTCACTAAAGCAGTATATCTGACGCACTTCTGAGCTAACATCTGACATATATACAAAAAAAAATTTTATTTAGTTGTGATTAAAATGGAGTGGAATAAATAAAATTTATTATTAATATACCTATATTTCATATTATTCTTCATTAACATTGGAGAGATAAACGAGCTCACAGTACATCTGATGGTAAGTGGTTATATCTGCAATCTGAAAACAACTAACAAAGGAGTTGCGACGCGATGTCACTCTTGAGGACCTACATGAAATAGTAACATTCTTTGATTCCGTTGCATTATCTGATTACAGAATATTAAGGGTTAATAATTATACCTATTAACCCTTAATATTAAGGGTTAATATAGGGGGATGAGTCGCTCGCGTCCGTAGGCTTCGACCACCTAACCCTAGGCCCACCCTACACGTGTCCCCCGGGTGGTGCTAAACGAGCGACAAAGCCGAAAGGATAGACTCGGCTCCTCGCCGTATGGTAGCGGCGTAAAATCTACCACCCCCTTAGATCGCACCATGAGCCAACACAGTAAAGAAATGGCCCCGAGTTCCCGGCGCCCTTTAATGGGGCAGTTGTGCGAAGAATCTCCGGGAGTAAAACCGGCGACGAGGTTCGCCACCCGTCACGTTCTGTCTCCCGGAGGCGAAAAGTGGATTGCGGAGGCCCGTCTGGCTACGCTGAATGTATGTGGAGCAATGAATGATAAGATGGATGAAATATGCGAAATGATGAATGATAGAGAATAGATGTGTTATGTGTAAATGAGACAAACGAAGGAAAGGATGCCACTGCACATGGCATGTATACCACTTACTGGTCTGGTGTAGACGAGACCGAGCGGGCATGCCAGGGTGGTGTCCTTTCAGAAAGAATGGGTCAATGTGTGAAAGAGTATGAATGTGTAAGCCCAAGGCTGCTGTGGATACGAATGAAAGTGGGCTTAAAGAGTTGTTTGTGCTGGGGTGTACGCCCCAGACATGTCTAAGCCCACTTATATCCGAGCAGTTTTGGGACATGGTAAGGATGGTGTTGATGAAATGTAAGAAATGAAAATATCATTATGTTAGGAGATTTTAATGGAAGGGTTGGGGTGAAGAGTCTGGTTATGAAAGGATATTAGGAATGTTTGGCGATGAAAGTGTAAATGAGAATGGTGAAGACCTCCTCGCCGTATGTGAGGAAAATAATATTTTGTGACGAATACTTTCTTTCATATAGAGGATTCACATGTATACATGGGAAAGAGGTAATGATAGAAGCATGAAGATTTCATAATTGTGGATGAAAAATGCGGAGCGCAGTTGTAAATACAAGAGTTTACCGGGGATCCAACGTAGGGACGGATCATTACTTGGTCTTATGCCGAATTAATGGTCTATTCAGGCGTTGGCAGCATCGGACATCTGTGTCTACCACTGCGTTACAGCGTATAAGAACAGAGGTTACAAGATGAAGGTGTGAAAGAGAAGTATAAATGTAGACTGAGGAGAATATAAATGGTTTGAATGAAATATGTATGAATGATTTAGACCTGAAGACTGTATGGAATAATGTTAAGAAAGTTTTGGTGGATGCAGCCACCGAAGTATGTGGTGTAAGTAAGAGAACGAATGAAAGGAAAAATAATACGTGGTGGTGGGATGATGAGATTCGGATGGAAGTTGAAGCAAAGAAGAGAGCATGGCTAGATTTACTGGCAACAAAGCTGGTAATTCTGGTGGTATGAATGATGAGATTGAAAGAAAAAGGCAGACTTTAGACTTATAAATAAGAGTAAAAGAAGTTGTTGAGAGGAAAAGCAAGAAAGAACGGATAAGAATGATAGAAGGATATCTGATAACTTCCAGGCAAATATTAAAATGTTCTGGAAACTCGTAAGAACTGCTAGGAAATTCAAAACAGCCTAGAATGAATGCTATACGAGACGAGAATGGCTGTATGTTGAATGATGAAGTTTCAATTTAAAGAGATGGAAGGAATACTTTGAAAGCGTGTTTATGAGTGAAGGGTCGTCTGAATTAAGTGAAAAGAAATTCGAAAGAAGTGGAGAGGTAGGGAGATAAGTGTAGATGAAATAATAAAAGCAATGAAAGGCATGAAAGCAGGTAAGGCAGCCGGATATGATAGAGTATCACTCGAAATGCTAAGGGCTGGAGAGGGAGTGGTGGCAGGCCTGCTGTACACCTTGTTTAATTTATGTTGGGAACTGAAGCGGGTACCGGAAGACCTTTGCACCAGCAAAGCCGTTATAGTCCCAATATATAAAGGAAAAGGGTCACAGCAGGACTGTAAAAACTACCGCGGTATCAGCTTGCTTAGCATTGTGGGTAAACTGTATGCTAAGGTGTTAATTGAAAGAGTTATGGAAGAAACTGATGGAAAAATTTGGGATGTGCAAGCTGGATTTCGAAAGGGAATGGGGTGTACGGATCAAGTATTTTCCATGCGCATGATGCGGAGAAGTTTTTGCCAAAACCAGAAAGTTTTTGTGCTTTCATGGACTTGGAAAAGGCTTATGACAGAGTGGACAGGAATGTGTTATGGCAAACACTTAACTCATTTGGTTTGAGCGCTGGCTTGATACAGGCATTGAAGTCTCTTTATAGGGACTCTAGTGCTTGTGTCAGGATCAACAGGGTCTACTCGGACTGGTTTGGCATCCAAAAAGGTGTCAGACAGGGCTGTGTAGCTTCCCCCTGGCTGTTTAACCTATTTATGGACAGTTGTTTGCAAACTTTGAAAGTTGAAGAATGTGGGTTGAGAATGGGTGAGTTAACCGTCAAATGCCTTTTGTACGCCGATGATCAAGTCATATTTGCATCGTCGGCGGCCGAGTTGCAAATGATGGTTACTTTAATGAACCGATCATTAAAAGAAAGAGGTATGAAAGTGAACGCAAGTAAGACGAAAGTGATGGTTTTGAAAGAGAAGAAAGTAAAACGTTATGTGAAATAAGAATAGAAGGAGTTGATTGAGCAAGTGGATGAGTTTGTATATTTGGGATGTTTATTTAGTAGGGATGGTAGATATGATAAGGATATAGAACGACGAGTGAACGCAGGAAATAGAGTGAATGGGGCTCTACACGCTATTGTGAAGAGTCAGAATGTGTCAAAAAAGGCACGTTTGGCAATTCACAATGCTGTGTTAGTCCCTACTTTAATGTATGGTAGTGAAAGTTGGGTCTGGCAGAAGAAGCATGAGAGTAGAATAAATGCTGTAGAAATGCGGTCATTAAGGAGTATGTTAGGGCTGAATCTGAATGACAGGGTGAGAAATAGTGTGATAAGAGAAAAGTGTGGTTTGCAAGATGACGTTGTGACCAGGATTAAGAAAGGAATGCTTCGGTGGTTTGGTCATGTAGAAAGAATGAACGAAGAAAGAGTGACAAAGCAAATTTATGCTGCAAGTGAACGGCAGAGTCGGAAGGGACGCCTAGACGAAGGTTTATCGACCAAATTGGCGATATATTGAAAATGGGCCAGATTAGGAGTACCCTTAACCGACGAGCGTGTATGCGTAGATATATGGATGTAAAGGAGGCGAGAGAGGTGTGCCAGGATCGTACCAAGTGGAAGTCCGTAGTCTCTGCCTACCCCTCTGGGTGACAGGCGTGAGTGTTTATGTTTATGTTATGTTATGTTAATTATACCACCTTTTTCCAAGGGACAAGTTTCCTCTCCTTAAAGCGGTGCGATCTGCGGAATATCAACTGAAGGACACGATGCCTCTGAATGACCAAATAGTGGCAGTAATTCCATCCCAATATATCAAACTTACCATTACCGAGTACTTTTGCATTTCGTAAAAAGCTGGGGTGTCGAGAGATGTAGAAAAGATCGTAAGGCTTCCACTAGATGGCGGTATACCTATCTTATAACGCCAAGTGTAAAATATTCAGACCGGCGTTGGAGAAACGTCAAAGGTGTGAGACGTCTGGTAATGCAATCGTCAATCAGCCTGCCAAGCGTGACGATTAAGGCAAACACTCTTTTCTAGAGGTGGACAACATCCAGCGGTGACATTTTACAGTCTGGTGATAAAGAAGAAAAATCCAATTAAATTTACTAGGTGCTATGACTCCTTACGAGTACGTCTGTGTTGGTAACACTCTCTTACCTACTTCTGCTGCCGAATTACAGTGCTTGCACTGCTATGTTCTGAATCTGATCTGGTATGTTCTGATTCTGAAGGGTATGGAACGCCAGTATAAATAATACAGGCTGTGAGGCATCCTATCTTAGTCCATATAGGCGACAACGCATCTGTAGCCCTCTTTGTTTGAAGTTGGCTACAGGTGACCACGGACTGCAGAAGCCACTTAACATCTGGCGGACTGTAGGTTCGTTTGTCCCTTCAATTTTATGTAAAAAATCAAACTCAAATTCCAAAAAATGGTGATGAGTAGTAACTTTATTACAGTATAGCTGTGGATTCAAAAGCTGATAGGGAATAAATACATAATACACTTTTCGCTCGCCGTTTTTTATTTACTATTTTCTTTTCAAAAGACCTCAAATAAAACACTCACTTTATAAATAGCAGCTGGATATTGAATTTGGAAAATATTTATTTTCCAACATACTCGTGGATTTAGTTTGGCTCGTGTTCACAGTTCTAAATTTGTTTACTTTGCGAGTCTGCAGTCGGATCGCTTTGGAAATGTTTTAGTTTCATACATTTTTATATTACATTTATTTAAAACATTTCTAACATATTTTTAATCTTCGTGATACACAATATTACTTTACAATTTTGTATAGTAGATATTTTTATGAATTCCAGCAATGCTGTGACTATTATGAACTAAATTCATTCATTCATTATAGAATGTCTCATAGGGGGGACTTTTGCCATAATTGCCACGCTTTGCAGGCGGGTTGAAACCGAGTTTTAATTTTTTTGTAGTTGGTATCATAAAGATGCTGCTACCTATTTCCTCAGTCGTCTCTTGCGACACCCATAGGATGGTATGGGATAGACCACCACTACACAGCCACTACTCAAACTAAGATAAAAAAATTGTGCTAGGAACTGTTTACGACTTTAGTTTAGCAGATTCGAGCCCAAGATGTTTTTAGTTTGACAGGTTTTACCTTTAGTCATAAGGCTACTGTGGCACTTATAAAATATTCTACTATACAAGTTACAGTGTTATCGCCTCCTAAAGAAAAAGCTGACAAAAGCCCATAAATGAGAGGTGGCCACCATTTGATGTTATGTTAAATATAATGAAAGAGTAGGTACATCTTATTAGGAGACAAAAGGGGCAAAAGATTATTCCAAAATCAGCATTATATCAATACTATGTTTGAAATAATCTTCTTTTGGAAGGACCTTCGCGTTGCCATGTGGTGGCCGTCACCAGTCTCAAAGAATCCTTCGCCCCGTTTCGCCCCGTTGCTTGCGATAGATGTCTCGGCTTTCGATATATGGTGATATGATCATTTCGTTTACGTCAGATGTAAAATACCCAAGTCAGAGAGCCGTGTCAAAGGAGCGAAACTAGACATCTGCGCAGGATAGGGTTACAGTGCCCGAGTGTATGCGCAAGCACAAGTGCACACTCTATTTCCTCACTCTCATAGACCATTAGAACGGTAATCCGACCGGAGAGAGATTAGGCACAGGACCGGCTTTACTTGCTTTCCGAGACACCGGGGTGAAACGTCGCGAACTTCCTGCCCGGAAGCTGCTACTGAGAATTTCTTGACAGAAAAATCCAATAACTGATTTTGACCTGACTGGGGTTCAAACCCAAGAATTCATGATCAGTAAATGCGTTTACGACCACTAGACCAACGAGGCTAAGTTAGGAGGTCAAGTTTCTTTCCAGGATTAAATAAAATATTATATAAATACTTTAAAGATCAAATTACAGTTTTAAAAGTTTTAAATGGTTGAAATTCGCTTTTAAAACTTGTACGGAATCTTAAAATCTTTTAGAACTCAGTTTAAAGTGTTTGTGATTTGCTCTATCACAATTTTATAAACCTACGACGGATTTAATTTTTACAATAAAATTATTTCATAAGTTTTTCTACCGACTTCAAAAAGGAGGAGGTACTCAATTCGACTGAATGTTTTTTTTATGTGTGTTACTTCATAACTTTTTTCTGGGTGAACCGATTTCGATGATTCTTTTTTTATTTGAAAGCTGGTGCTTCTCATGTGGTCCCATATAAATTGATCAAGGTCTGACCAATAGTTTTTGAGTTATTCTTAATAATTTATATTGAAGTCGGTTGTACAAAATTTTTAATTTTAAATTATTACATATATTACTAATGTCGCTTTTAAAAAACTCGTAACCAACTTGAAAAAACATCTGTAAATACTTCGAACAAACCTCGCTGCTCATGAAAATACGTAAAAAGTTGAGGCAATCGGAACTGGCTGCTTGAAAATGTTTTTCAAAATTATTGTTCTTGGGTTACATCAAACGACAAATCGAATTGGGAGATGACTTCATAGCGTATTTTGGTGGTTTAATTTATCTCAGTCTTGCAAACCCATTAACATATAAAATATGGTATGGCATACTTATACATATATTATTTTAAATAAATGCTTTCATTTACAACAATTTTATTTCAACATTAAAATAAAAAGTGGTTAAATTAAAATTTTGTACAACCGACTTCAATATAAATAAAATGAGAACATTGTTAATGTAGTCCAAGTCAATTAAATACGCATTATTAATGATACCTCAAAAACTACTGGTCAGATATTGTTAGAATTCATATGGGACCACATGAGAAGCACCAGCTTTCAAATAAATAAAGAATCATCAAAATCAGTTCACCCATAAAAAGTTCTGAGGTAACACACATAAAAATACAGTCGAGTTGAGAACCTACTCCTTTTTTTGAAGTCGGTTGAAAATAGTAAAATATCGATAATATCGCGTTTGAACAGGCGGTATATAGATATTTACTAACCTTCGATATACATATCGATATTATTGTTGATATTTTTAATTTGTATTCCTATTTGTTGGTCATATAAACTGTTGTTCCGTACGGGATTAGAACCTGTGGCCCGCAGCGCCGCCCTTAACACTACGCTACGGGGTCGCTTACGTATAATTCAATTACTTCTTAAATAATGGGTTAAGGTTACTTTTTACGTTTAATGATTTATGGTTCTGTTTTTACTGAGTTACTTTAAAATTATGAAGTTATTAATTTCCAAATTGCCTATAATGTTCAATCGAGTATTCTCAACAGACGCAGGGATTTATAACATAAATAGATATTGAAAACGAGTGCTCTTACAATCAAATCATACGAATCAGACACGATTGACAACCTCGCCCTCCTTTTTATCGAATTGCGTTATTGAGTTTTCAAAAATATTATTGGCAATTTGTGAATATGATTCAATTAAAGATATTTATGCTAGTATATATTTGTAGCAAACGTTTAAAAAAATTGTGTTCATTTAAGTAAGGCAAAATGTATATGAACTTTATACGTGGCTATATATTTTGTACAACGAATGGGTTGGTTCGACCGGGGAAGGACTAAGCCCTCACGGAATAACAGCGTAAAATAGCAGCTTAATGCTGTTGTGTTTTGTATGGTGAGTGTAGGGAACCGGAGACTTTTTTTACTACGGGGGTGACAACGCATTCGCATTTTAATTCTTAATCGAGGATAGATGTAAATGTTTATGGGTCGCAGCATCCACTTACCATCAGGTGGACGGTGTGCCTGTTTTACCCTTATTCTATAAAAAACTAGACAGTCGTGTTATTGGTGCAGCATTAATGGTTCGTTTCGACCGAGAAAGAAATACGCCCGAATAAAATTACAGAGTGGAGATAGTTAATAGAGTAAGAATAGATGACAAAGCCTTAAAGATTATATGACTGGCCCATTATCACTTCAGCTTACTAATCCGTTACTCTGGTTCTACTGCGAATATCCTCCTTTCTAAGTTGATCACGCAGAGAAACACTAAGCATAGTCCTCTCCATAGCTCGCTGAACGACTTTGTACTTTCTCATACGGCCAGCAGTGAAAGACCACGTCTCAAATCCATAAGTCATCACTGGCAACACGCACTGGTTGTACAATCTCGTTTTCAAGTTTTGAGGTATACCAGACGAGAAGATACGTCGCAATTTCCCGAACGCTGCCCAGCCGAGTTGAATCCGTCGATTGACCTCTCGGTCGAAGTTGGACTGACCTAGTCGGAATATTTGTCCCAGGTAAACATACTCATCAACAACTTCGAGCTTAGTTCTCCCAACAACTACCCGCATAGGTGTGACATTGACGTTATACATGATCTTTGTTTTGTCCATACTCATCTTAAGACATATCCGTTGGGAGGCACTACTGAGGCCATTGAGCATAGTGCTTAGATCCTCCAGCGATTCTGCCATAAGGACTCGCCATTGTTATAAATATCGTATCCTTTCCAGTCCAAGAGCTTGAAAAGCTCTTCCACTGCAGCGGTGAAGATTTTCAGCGATATAACGTTACCCTGTCTTACACCTTTCTGCAATTGGATAGGTTTCGTACTCTGGTTCTGTACTCGGATAGCCATCGTAGCCCTACTGTACAAACACTTCAGTGCTTTGATTTACTGACAGTAAACTTGGCACTGCTGAATGGACTGCAGTACCGCCCACATTTCGACGGAAGTAAAGGCTTTCTCATAGTCCATATACACAAGACAAAGTGGTATATTGCACAATTTGCCGAGGGGTATGTGGTCCATGGAGCTAAAGCCTTTTCGAAACTGGCTTGTTCTGGAGTCTGAAATCATCGAGTCTGCGTGTGAGCCGATTCGTAAAAAACACGTAGAAATTGGTCTGTAATTCTTCAAGAGAGCGTTTTCGCCTTTCTTGAAGACCAAGACTACCGCACTTCTGCTCCACGCCTCCGGAGTAGTGCCATCATGGAGGATGGAATTAAGAAGCTTCTGAAGGACTTCAAGTACCGGTTTACCACCCGCTTGACGCCACCCGTGGAATTCCTTGGGGGAGGCCTTTGTTCAGCAGTGGACTTTTGAAGGGCTGTAATGATAATGATTATAATAATTTAGTGAAATATAGTATAAATATACTTCTTTTCTTCATCAGCTAGTAAAAGTCCACTGCTTGTCATGGCCCTATCCCTTTGTAGTGAAGATTTGCATTGATCGTCACGCTTGGCAGGCGGACTGACGATCGCAGTACCAGAAGTCTCACACCTTTGACATTGCTGCCCGTCGCTGGTCTGATTATTTTACGCCTGGCGTAAAGAGATGGTTGTACTGTAATAATAATCAGAAGCCATAAGATCTTTCTGGCATTTCCTATAGTAGCCTTTTTCTTGTGAGTTCAGCCTATTACTTTTTGAAACTAAATAGTCTATTCGCGAGTTTCTTGCCGCTTCTTGTTACGAGTTCTCCCCGCATTAAGGGCATGTTGAAGCGAAATTTGACTTCCAAATAATGCTTTATAAAAGTTAATTTTGAATACAAATATTTCACTTTGACTTTGACTTTAACTATGACACACACGGGAAGTAATGAGGTAATGGATTCTCCTGCGTCGCCACCACACTGCTACTTCTATAAATCAATTAAATTAATTTAGGCAAGACAGTAAATATTACTTACTTTTATTGTTTTTGCAATCCACCAAAAACCTTCTAAAATATCACTAAGCCAAGAAAGTTGTTATGCCATATATTTGATACGGAGGGCGGTGCGAATTGTCGACGAACAAGTTCTTTCCGATCGGCTTGATCATCGGCGTACAAAAGGAATTTGACGGTTAACTCACCCATTCTTAACCCGCAATCTTCAACTTTCAAATTTTCCAAACAACTGTCCATAAATAGGTTGAACAGCCACGGGGAAGCCACACAGCGCTGTCTTAATAAATAAATAAATAAATAATAAATAAGTCATTTATTCTGGACCAAACCTTTAGTACATTTTTCACACCCACCAAACTGCGTAACAGTTTGTCGGCGGGATCTGACACCTTTATGGATGCCAAACCAGTCCGAGTAGGCCCCGTTGATCCTGACACAAGCACTGGAGTCCCTATACAGAGACTTCAATGCCTGTATCAACCCAGCGCTCAACCCAAATGATTTCAGTGTTTGCCATAACATATCCCTGTCCACTCTGTCATAAGCCTTCTTCCAGCCGAACGCAATAAAACCTTTGGTTTTGGCCAAAAACTTCTCCGCGATCATGCGCATGGAAAAGACCTGATCCGTACATCCCATTCCCATTTTGCATCTCTATGCACTTCTACCGCGTATACTACGGTGCGTGCTCAGATAAATTGTTCAGATTAATTCCAGTTGCTGAATTCCACCATCGTATACTGCGACAGAACTCGAAATTCCATCCTCATCATCTCGAACCAACGACTAATTTTAAAAATTTGTTGAGAAAAACTTAGTTAAATTGTGTATATATTATAATTTGTTATATTAATAAAACACACTAAAACATTCATACAGTCTTACTCCGCGCGCTATAGTGCCAAGAATGCTGGTTGCTTTTCCCCACTGATTGGCTACACTTAGCCTTTTAGCGTGAAAAGAACCAGTTTTCTTGTCACCAGAGGCGACGACAAGACGCGGATACAGTTCTTTTAAGAACCACACCGAACTTGAACCCCACGGACCTATAGTATCTATAGCAACTGGCAAATATGAAGTCATCTCAAATTAAATTAAATTAAAAAGTTAAACGATGTAGACGGACCATAAACGTGTAAAGATTATCTTTATGATATGCTCTAGGGTTCGCGTCATGAGAGTTACAAAGTGTCTTTGTCCCAACGCTCTGGCACTTTACAACTTTAAAGTTATTAAATGAGGAAAAGTTTAAAAATTATCATTTAATGCATTTCTGAAAGTCTTGCCTTCTCTTACGATCGTTCTATAGTATTTTTTATAATATCCTACGGACTGATTTTAGGTCATGATATCCAGTCTCAACGGAAATTAGCCATCAGCTCTCCCCAGAACAAAAATAGGCTCAAGTTGTTTGGTGTAAAAAATGTTGTTAAAGTATGATCACGGACGTTCAAATGCTGTGTATTTCATAGTTCCAGGATATGAAACATGGCTTTGTCACATTTCGGAAAGAAAGCAACAGTTTTCTGTATGGGTGTTTGAAGGCGACAGCAAACCAACGAAATTGAGGCGGGCAAGAAGCGCGGACAAAAAAAATATTGCGCTTGTTTTCTCCCATACGGGTTCTGTCTGGTTAATTCTACTAGATAAGCAAAAGACAGTTAATGCTGAGTGGTACACCACCATTTGTTTGCCCAGTGTCTTTAGAAAGTTAGGGTAAAACGACCAAGAAATCGCATGCTATTGCACCATGACATTGCTTCGGCGCACACCTCAAACAAACAAAGTAATTTTTGGCTTCTGAAAAGGTGGAGCCCGTGACCAATCCCAAGATAGAGTTATGCAAAGCTTTCAGTGTATTCCACGTATTATGTTATGAATTTTAGACATTTTACATTAACATAATTTTTAGAGCCATAGTGGCTCAAGGAAATAAGCACTTGCCTTTTTTTTAAAGTAAATAAAATTTAAATTTATAATTTAAAGTAAAATTTTACAGTACCTGAGTAACAAAGTTCCTACGGACCTAAAGACTAGAAAGAAAGAGTTCCTAAAGACCCCGACGGTACCAGATTTATCACGTGCTTGGCGGTGAAGGAGAACATCGTGAGCAAATGTGCAGGTCGAAGTAATTAAAAATATAACAAGAACATGTGAAATACCCCAACAAGCATTTTGGCAGAGTGGTGAACTCTTAACTGTTCTAAAACCCTCTTAGAAATGAGGAAGCCTGTACGTAACTGTGGGACATAATATGCATGTCAACTGTTTCTTAAATGTGTTCATAATTAGATTTATTTGTAGGCAGATACTACATACATCCATTCGGCATGATCCTGACACATCTCTCCTCTCTCGCCTCCTTCACT
Organism: Parnassius orleans; assembly: GCA_029286625.1. Lineage (NCBI taxonomy): Eukaryota > Metazoa > Arthropoda > Insecta > Lepidoptera > Papilionidae > Parnassius > Parnassius orleans. The sequence continues at coordinate 431,279 of JAGSMP010000009.1, forward strand.
TCCATATACCTTCGCATACATGCACGTCCGTTAAGGATACTCTTAATTTAGCCCGTCTACAATATATCACCAATTGTTCGATAAGCTTTCGTCTAGGGCGTCCCTTGCCGACTCTGCAACTCACTTTTGCAACATAAATTTGCTTTGTCGCTCTTTCCTCCTACATTCTTTTTACATGACCAAACCACCAAAGCATTCCTTTTTTAATCCTTGTCACGACATTTTCTTGCAAACCACACTTTTCTCTTATCATACAGTTTCTCATCCTGTAATGATCGCATTTTTACAATATTAATTCCACTCTCGAGCTTCTTCTGCCACACTCAACTTTTACTACATTACATTAAGGTAGGACTGACACAGTATTGTGAATTCCATACGTGCGTTTTTTGACACATTCTGACTTCCCGCAATAAAGTGAAGGGTCCCATTAACTCTTTGTCCTACATTCAATCGTCGTTGTATATTCTTGTCATATCTACCATCCATGCTAAACAAAATACTAAATACACAAACTCATCTACTTGCTTGACCAACTTTATTTTAATTTTTGACAATGAAGCTAGTTATTCATTTAGAATAATAGGATTTTAGAAAATTTAAAAATGGTTTTATTGAATACCCATGGTATTAACCTATTAATGTGTTAATGAGGGCTTTTCTCCACGACTTTTTCTGCCACCAGGACGGCGCCACTTTACAATGAGGTAAAATATTTGACAGATTTCATAGCGGGGACGATAATTTCTTAGGAAAATGTAAACTTTAATGTTTCTTTCCTTATTATTAGTTATATTTTATATTAATGAGATTAGAAATGAATAAACCAAACCATATTATAATTTTTGCCTTGAAGCCGTGTGTTCAAGACATTCAAATGATTTGTAATATAACTAAAAAAGCAAATCACACAACCAATCAGGATTTTTAAGTTCCAGGACATCCCTTTGCTTTTCCATAGAAATATTCCAATTTCTTCTATTAAATTTAGAAATCGTTCCAGTGTCAATCCACGACTTAGCCACCCCTTCTGTATAATACAGTAAATCTCCATATTCGCTTTCGATGTCATCAAGGAATTGTTTGAATTGCCTGTGATTGAGTCCTCGTGATTTTATGAAATTTACAGTCGAAACTACCACTTTCATGACATTTTGAAATTAAATTTTTTAGAACAGAGGCTTCTTGGTGTATAATGCAGTGAAACTGCATGACATCTTCAACGTTTATGTTTTTCTTGCAGATGCTTTTCAGCAAAGTCACTAGCCGAATTGATACCAATCATCGAAGGAGCACTGTCAGTCGCAACTCCCGATAATTTTGATAAGTCCAAATCAGTTTTGAACACTCATCCAAAAGTACATTGAGTATATCAACTCTGGTTTGACCTTTCAATGAACACATTCCTAATAACTCTTCTAAGACTTCAAAATCGTATGAATATCAAAGTTGAGCTTTGGAACTAATATCAGTGGATTCGTCGAGTGCTAATGAAAAAATTCAATGATCTTAGTTTTTCATTTAATTGTTCTGCAATATTACCTGACAAAGACATAATTCGTCTTTGGATAGTCATACGATTCAGTTGAATTTTCTCAAACTTTTTGCTGGTTCTGGACACATTTTCTTAGCGGCAATTTCTATGCATTCTTTTACAAAATTCCCATCATTGAAGGGCGACTTCGCTTTGCTATCATTCGAGAAATTTCATAACTAACTTCTGTATAATACAGTAAATCTCATATTCGCTTTCGATGTCATCAAGGAATTGTTTGAATTGCCTGTGATTGAGTCCTCGTGATTTTATGAAATTTACAGTCAAACTACCTTTCATGACATTTTGAAATTAAATTTTTAGAACAGGGGCTTCTTGGTGTATAATGCAGTGAAACTGCATGACATCTTCAACGTTTATGTTTTTCTTGCAGATGCTTTTCAGTAAAGTCACTAGCCCAGAATTGATACCAATCATCGAAGGAGCACTGTCAGTCGCAACTCCCGATAATTTTGATAAGTCCAAATCAGTTTTGAACACTCATCCAAAAGTACATTGAGTATATCAACTCTGGTTTGACCTTTCAATGAACACATTCCTAATAACTCTTCTAAGACTTCAAAATCGTATGAATATCAGAAGTTGAGCTTTGGAACTAATATCAGTGGATTCGTCGAGTGCTAATGAAAAAATTCAATGATCTTAGTTTTTCATTTAATTGTTCTGCAATATTACCTGACAAAGACATAATTCGTCTTTGGATAGTCATACGATTCAGTTGAATTTTCTCAAACTTTTTGCTGGTTCTGGACACATTTTCTTAGCAGCAACTATGCATTCTTTTACAAAATTCCCATCATTGAAGGGCGACTTCGCTTTGCTATCATTCGAGAAATTTCATAACTTCTGTAGCTGTTTCTGAATCTTGAATGGGTTTTGTAAACATAGCTTGCTGACCAATAAGCTCCCGTTTTAAAGGCAACATTTTTTGCTTCCTTAATTCGCCTGTAAACTTGGTAAAAGTAGGATGCTGCGTTTTATAGTGCCTTTTTACATTATATTCCTTTGCAATCGTAACAGAATTCTTGCAAATTAAACAAACGACTTTGTTATGTGACCATACAAAAAAGTATTTCTCAGTCCAAATTTCTTAAAACTGCCGATTTTCATCTTTAACCTTACGTTTTTTACTAGGTCCTGGCTTGTCCATGTTGCGTTCTAATCCTGGCTAGGATTAACACTACACCTAAAAACAATTACAGTACCTACTTAAATTACCCATCCTTTTTTAAATTACCAAAAATAATTGATTAAATAGGTAGGGAAACACTTATTAATAACAGAGCTTTACTTACGATTTCACAACAATTATACACGGCACTTGACGGGAAATCTACGTTGAATGTGGATCAAAATATATGACACCGGCTAGTCGAATTAAAATCTACACTAGAACTATTGACACTTCACTCAAATTAAAACCGAACTGTCGGTCGCTGCGGTTAGCGTGGCTTTTATACCGCGCGTATAGAGTCGAAAACTGTCTGGAATTTCTCCACGAAACCGACTCTGGAAGCTTCGTGTATCTACCTACGCGAGCAATCGGGAATTCGGAACTATTGCTATGTCGCTTGCTCTAACAATATAACCCGTGGATAAGCCGCCACCGCGCTGCCGTCGTCGCCGAGCCGCCGCGGCGGTTCCTCAAGAAAACGAATTTAACCGAGATCAGCACGAACATTACCGACCGCTGTTACCGACGCATGCACGGCGCACCGATAAGCACTTAAGAGCGCGCGCGAGATTCAAATTACTTTTCGAACATATTTTTTTGGTTTTATTCTGGAATATAATTCAATATTTTTCGAATGTACGAGAGTATTATTTTTGCTGTCGGCGGGCCACCAGTATTCGACCGGCGGGCCGCATGCGGCCCGCGGGCCGCGGTCTGTGCATCTACGCTCTAGATAATGATAAACTATTTTATATGATAAACTATCTTATATTATTATTATATTTAAAACTAATTTCTCAATTAACTGACATTGTGTAACAAAAAACTTTACTTCAGTCACAACTAGCGACATCTGGTGAGTAGAAGATTATTAGGCCTCATTTCAAGGCACAGGCGACTGATGCTACGAATGCAGAAGGAATGGGTGTTATTGTAGTGTCTCTGCGATGAACGCAGACGTTTACGTTTTATATATCTGCAGTTCTGCCGCGGTATCACCGGCGCGGTGTTACTGACGTAACTTACATAATTGCTTTGGATGTCTACCTTTAAGCTTTTCTTTAAGGACTTCATATTACCGTTACCGTTACAGCCTATTAAAGTCCATTGCTGAACATAGGCCTCCCCTGTAGATTGCCTCATAGGAGATATTTGCCATAGTTGCCATGCTTGGCAAGCGGGTTGCAATGACAGTTTTTTTATTTTTGGTCGTTATTGGGAAGGCACTGCTATCCATCTCCTGATTTGTTTCCCTCTGTCGCCTCTTACGACACCCACGGGATGATATAGGGTAGTAGATATTCTTACACCGCCACTACACGGACTTCACATTATCAGCCCATAAACAGCCCATTTCTGGACATTCCACATTTTTCCATTCCACAGACATTGTTTTAGTTTTTAATTTTTTTTTTGTATGAATTTACCAGAGAATTGTTGGCCTTTTAAGAAATGTGCCAACTGTCAGGATAACTTTGAAGATGCAAAGTTAATACAAAAATGAAGTTGTTCCTATTTTGATAGCCACAAATAAATTAAAAGTGAGACACACGGCTGGCATAAGAGAATTCGTCACCTCATTTAGTCCCATATGTGCCGTAAAAGGCGACTATAGAAAACCCTAGAAAGATGTCATAGATTCCGATAAATGGCAGGGCGGTATAACCATCTCGTTAACCCAGACGTTAAATATCTAAATCAGTGACGGGGAGCAGCATTACATCCAGCCCTCAGTGAGAGAGCAGTCTTAATTATTATGATAACTAGGTGGTAGGAATCCTCTTCTGCGTAGAAGTCCATTTGGGTAGGTTACATATTATCTAATTCTGACACAAAATAGCAGTATAGGCCTGAAAAGTATATAGAACCAGTATATTTAATGCAATGAGGTTTTAACTTAGTTTTTATGGATGATATTGCACTTGCAGCCCTCTTTGTATGAGTTGGCTGCAGATGTCCATGGACGGCAGTTGCCACTTACCATCAGGTGAATTGTAAGTTCCTTTGTCAATTCGATTTTTTTTAAAGTCTTATACTGCAAACGTGGTGGTTAAGGCAAATCCTTCCAACGGGAGAGGCCTATGGTCTAGCAGTAAACATTTGCGGGCTGATGTTATGAAAGAAAATATACGGGTAAGTTAGGCCATGTGATGTTGAATTTCTTTATAAAAGTTTCTATGATAAATTAAAAAAACGTTTCCTAAAATTGAGTTTAAAGAAAACATCAATTTTGTAATTGTTGACTATTCCTTTTGTATTTCAAATAATCTTGAAATATATTACCGTCAGTATGGTTGGATACAAAAGTCTTTTATACAACCGCTGAAATGAGTTCTTCGTAAAGCTTTCCTTATTTTCACTCGTTAAAATGGGGAAAATCCTAAACAAAATGTAACAACAGCCGGCAATAAAAAGAAAACTGGCAGGCAATAAGGAGGAGATTTTAGAGTTATTTCCGTCAGGTTCTTTTTTATACTAAAAATTAAAGATATAACACTACATAAAAATTCGAGTTTTCTAAGGACGTGTAACTTTCAACGTAGTCTGTAGCATAGTATATAAATTAAATAATACATCTTAACCTCACTTATGCCAAACCGACATCACTGTGGAAAAATCAGACAAGTGCGAGGACTCGCGCCCTGAGGATTACGTCTTAATTATATAAGTAGAAAGTTCATCCTTCCAGGGAATTATAGATAAGATAAGCACCAAACATTGCTCCATCGAAAAGATAAGTTGGATTTACGGACAATCTTAACTTTGTAGTGGAAAAAGTTTTGCTCCATGTTTATGTCATATAACAAATAATTTACGATTTTTGAATTGTTCCCTTTACTCGTGCTGTAAGGGTTCCATTTTTTTCTTTTGAAGTACTAAACCCTAAAATTAAAGATAACTTCTGTTCATTTCCGTGAAAAAGGGCTTTCACCGATGAACAGACGGACAGTAAAATAATAAGGGTTCCATTTTTCCTTTTAAAGTAAAAATCCTTAAAAAAAACAGTTTTTTTAAGGAGATGTTACGATTTTATGTTAGCGGAACCCTTATCGTTCTATCCATTTGTTTTAATTAGCCTTATAACGTTTGCACTTTTTGTAGGAATTAGATAAAAAGGAGATGTAATTTCTTATATTATAGGTCTCGAGATATGACAACAAATAAGCTGTTAAGATACGAAAATAATATATTTTATTGGTAGTTGTTATGTTCTTCCCCTAAACGTAAACAGGGGCGTTTATATTAAAAATGTAGGTTTTTTAGAGTGCGTGCGCACAAGAGTTACATGTAACACGGAATGTAACATGTGACGTAATGATTTCATAAACAATTGTAAACTTATTGATTTCTTATATTTTTACAACATAATTTACGGATTTTATTTTGTTTCCGGGTGCTTTAAAGCACCCATGGTCACCTGGGGTTCACTCATGGGTGCTGTGAAAATAAGTAATAATACGTTTTATTAAATTGTAAACGTATATAAAGTAATACAATAGTAATTTAGATTGATGAGTGAGTTTGCGAATATCATCATCCCTGCAAGCCGTAGTGGCTTAGTTCCGACATCTGAAGCTTTTATGTGAAAATTTTATTCTCTTTAGTTTTTTGAAGGCGAATTTTATCTTTGAATAAAAATTTAAATTTGAATGTAGTAACTTCAGCTTTGAATGTATGCAACATATCAAAAATTTGGCAGTGGTATGCTCACGATTAGATTTAATTTTACTAATTACACACATACAAAATTACATTCAGCACCCAGCTAACTTTTCTATTGAAATTAAGAAACTGTAAATTACAATAGCCTCGCAAATCATTGTACGGTCAAAATTAAGCCTTCTATTTTTTCTTTAAAGATTAATATTACCTCCCGCGTGAAATTTCTCCTGTATAATAGAGTAATTGTTTAACGTACATAAATAACACATGAACAAACATTCATACCACTGCATAAATATGAAAAATACTAATATTTAAAATTCATACACAGGAAGTTCTTCAGATATTTTTTTATAAATTTAGACTGTCTTTGATCCGCCACTCTTGCCGAAAATATAATGGTGTACTAGACGTTGATAAATGGCACTTACCTGAAATTGTGGCTCTTAAGGTTATAACAACCTATTTTGTTAAAGAGTATAATTTATGGTAGAGACAGCCACCCAGCCGTCACTAACCCTGACATAACTGTTGCCTTTAGGCGATTATACACAAATTTCGTAAAATGTCACATCCAATTCTCCTTGATTTTCCACTATATTGGAATAAATAAGTTTGATGTTATTCTTTAACTTTATCCCATAATGACGTTTCACAAAAATATGTTTTCAACATTGCAGTAATCTACTATAGTCGATTTCTGCACATGAACATGATTGTTGTTTAGAAAGAAAGTACTCACGGAAAGTCGGTCATGCTAACATAGTCCGTGCCAACGTAGTAAAAAAACTGTAACATCGGAGGTAGGCTTCGATGCAGTGCCAATTTCATAAATGACACGCTTGTTAACCACAAGTAGAAATTTCGAATTAAACACTTTTCCCTATTACTGTACTCTTCAGCCTATTTTAGGTGTCGTTTTTCGTCATCCTCTGTTCTCTTAGTCTATTTTTGTGATAGGTATTTTGAAACAAAATGGAATAATACTCGTATGCCACCAGCACACAGAAAACATAATATCCATTACAGCCTATAAGAGTCCATATAGGGGGAATGTTTCAGTAGTTGCCACGTTTGGTAGGCCACTATTGCCAACATCCGATCGAGATGAAATTTATAAGTATATGGTACTAAGTATATGTACTTAGGTATCATATTATTGCATTGCTAAGCTTGTTTTTTGACGGCCCGTGGCGCAGTTGCTTAGTAGAGTTACGGCACTGAGGGCTACGGGTTCCAATCCCGCACGGAACAAGTATTTGTATGGACTAAAAATAATTGTCCGGGATGCAAGTACCAGAATGCAAGACCACAACATGGTGTAAACAGAATGGAAGACAATAACAGACCCACCGGTAAATGAAACGTTCTCTGATGCATTCAAAAATGTCAAAATGTCCTCATACTTATCAGTTTTGCTGGGCATACGAATCTCCCATAGTAAAAATTTGCCATAATTGACACGCTTTGCAGGTAGATTGGCACCGTAATACCGTTTCGCACCTTTGATGCTCCTTCCAGTGTCCGGTCTGGGTATGTTACATTTAGCGTAAAAGTGATAGTATCATCACCATTTATCGGAAAACATGAGATTGGTCTAGCATTTCTCATAGTTGTCATTTACGGCACTCATATCACTCACAGGATAAAATGGGATATAGGAATATTTTACGCCGTCACAATGTAGTACAATGAGTCTATATATTAGATAGATATTAGATTAATTACAGCTAAATTAGAAGTTATGAAACACTAATGTAATATATTTTTTCAGGGGGTTTTAATTTTAACTCTTCTAAAACTTTCGATGACAAAAATTATTTACGCCCTGATTTCACCCTGAAGTTCCTTTCATTTTAATGACATGAATTTTTAATATAAAGTGAGATCAAGTATGCACTTTAAAGTTTAAAATTTTTACTTGGAAACTTTGAATATTAAACTTTTTCCTTTTATTTTAATTATTGGAAATACGCTTGGTACTTGGTTGGTGGTTAAAAAGTAACTATATATCTAGTAAAAAAGTAAAGTAACGAACCTCTAAGGGTCCAGCTCCTAGAAAGAGGCTTTTTCTCATTTCTGAAAGGGTTTTAAAGCAGGGAAAGTCAAATCAATGAATTGTTAAAATACAAATGTTTTTGAAATATTTTGAATATCTCATTTATGCTGGTTTCTTCATTAAAAAGCAATAGGCTCATCGAATAAAACTAATTTTACGGATTTTGTTGCGGTTACTATACAGGGTAATTTTGCATTAACCGGCCAAATTTGCAGAGAAGTTTCAGAATAAGCAATATAGGCAAATGGTGAAGAAAATTTAACTAAAAAAAATCTCAAGCATTCTGTCCTTTTTATCTTTTAAATCCAAAATGCGTGGTAATGCATTATTTTAACTGATTGTCGTTCATAAATATCTAACGCCTGCTATTTTATTACGCACGCACACATTCGTAAGGATCGATCAATCGGCGAAAACGTTGTGAATTGAATCGCACACAGAGGAGTGTAGTTGTAGCCCATAAATCACATTCAATTTGGGATAATTTCAAAAAGTAGAAGCCTTATTTACTCGTATGTTCAAAAACTGCAATAACGGTATATCATTATTTATATTTTTGAACTAAAGTTTAAAATTTGGCTACTCTTTGAAAAACAACCTGGTAGATCCGTGAAATTAGTTTTATTCAATGTGCAGTATTCGCGTAAATATCAAGGAGTAGTAATAATTCTTTTCTCGAAGAAGACCCTCAGCTTGATGGATTCGAAAAAACTGCGAGTAACAGTACACATTGTAGAGCACACGATAGTCGTGCATCATAGAAAATTCCTGAAATAACACACGGTAGTAGATTTCCAACCATCAAGATGATATGAAAGGAGCTTAAACAGTTGTGTCGCGATGTAAGATGATGAAATTTAACAGCTGAAATTAATCCAAACAAATCCTCAAATTACCCCCGTTGTAAAGATAATATAAAAATACAAAGAGTTGCAATGACTCTTCGTAAGGCCAGTCAAGTCAATTAGAAAAAGCTCGATCGACGAAGACGAAGAGTCGAGTCATTTTTCATTGGATGCGACCAAATGGAAGGAGCTGGTACACAACAATATTTTAATACACTTTTATCATTAACTTTTAGCTATAATATCATCATTGTTTTATCCATTTACGGTGGCTGCTGCGGCAATGCAAAAGGCGGTTTGTATTTTTTCTTTTCTTTAGTTGTGTCTTTACAATCGCTGCTGCGATCTATATATTACTCATAGAAGGTATAACTTGAGCAAGGGGTCACAATCGAAAGTTTAGTAATTATTATTTATTAAATTATATTAATCGTAAATATTTTATTATGTAGAGCTACGATGTTTCCTTCACCATCGAGCACTTGGCACATCAAATTATAAAATTGCTATTTACAATTTAGTTGGTTTCTGCAGGTATTGATCTCGGGTTGCTCGCGTACTATACGGGCACTTATGCTATCTCTTAGCTAAAACGGCTCTCCTTTCGATATGTATCTTATTGCTGTCGATTATTGAAAACCTGTCACTATCATTATAATTAAAAGGTATTTTGTACCAATCGCATCGAATATATAAAAAAAGTATTTTATTTTTAAACTAGTGATACCACCAACATTATCTATCTTCAAATATAAAATAATGAGATATTTTCGTTTAATTCTATTTAATTATTTAACAAGTACACTTACAATATACATATATGACATTGTCACAAAAACATACACACTTTTATATTTTCTGATATGCATATCAATAACAAGTGTACATAACATTCACAGATTGAGTCGTGCAACTAATTTAGGATTAATTTGGAGTAGGAAAAACATCCAATCAATGCAATAAAATGAGAAATAATTTAAGTAAATTATGTGCATAAATTGGAAACAAAAATCAGGTTCAATTATTGGGAAAGAATATGGTAGATATTGCACTCTCTTTAGAAGTATGCACATTTTTAAATTCTACTTATCTAATTTTCCTTTTTTGCTATGGTAATTTTTTTTAATTAAATTACCTTTACCATTACAGCCTAGAAAAGTTCAATGCTGAACATAGATTAATCTCCCTAGACGTCTGGTAATGCCATCGTATAACCGCCTGCCAAGCGTGAAGATTTTGGCAAATATCTCTTACCTTGGAAGACGCCCATGTCTAGTAGAATTTGATTAAGAGAGAGAATAATGCAGGTAGCATTCGGGTCGGTAAATGCTAAAATAAATCTATGGTTACTTAAATTGAATATAGAAACGGTGAATCGATAATAATTTATAAAAATAAAATCGTGTAGTGGCGGTGTACGAATATTTACTACCCATATCACCCCGTGGTTGTAAAAGGCGACTGAGGGAACTGAAACAGGAGATGGGCAGCAGCATCTTCCTGATAACGACTAAAAGTTATAAAATACTAATGGTTGCCAACCCGCTCGCCAAGCGTGGCAACTATGGCAAATATCCCCCCATGATGAAAGTTACGAAGAGACAGCCCCCAGTCCCCGGCGGCCCCGCTACGGTGACGACCATGGTAACGGCGGGGCAGGGGGTGCTAAGAATTCAAGAAAAGAGCCTACTCCTTTTTAAAAGGCCGGCAACGCATCTGCAATTCCCCTGGTGTTGCAATTGTTCATGGGTGGCGGTAGTCACATACCATCAGGTGAGCTGCATGCTCGTTTGCCCCCTCTACTACAAAAAAAAGAGATATCCCGGACGTCAGTCTGAGCGAGATTAGAATGGCTCTCCAGCACCTTAAAAACGGCAAGGCCCCAGGCGAGTGTGGAATTACAGCGTAGCTTCTGAAAGCGGGTGGAAAACCGGTACTTAAGGTCCTTCAGAAGCTTTTTAATTCCGTCCTCCATGGTGGGACTACTCCGGAGGCGTGGAGCAGAAGTGCGGTGGTCTTGTTCTTCAAAAAAGGCGACAACGCTCTCTTGAAGAACTACAGACCGATTTCCCTTCTGAGCCGCGTCTACGTGCTATTTTCGAGAGTCATTACGAATCGTCTCGCACGCAGACTTGATGACTTCCAGCCTCCCGTACAAGCCGGTTTCCGAAAAGGCTTTAGTACCGTAGACCACATACATATCCTTCGGCAAATTGTACAGAAGACCGAAGAGTAGAATCTGCCACTTTGCCTTGCGTATGCGGACTATGAGAAAGTCTTTGATTCCGTCGAAATTTGGGCGGTACTACAGTCTCTTCAGCGGTGCCAAGTTGACTGTCGGTATATCGAAGTGCTGAAGTGTTTATACAGTAGGGCTACGATGGCTATCCGAGTACAGAATCAGAGTACGAAACCTTTCCAACTGCAGAGAGGTGTAAGACAGGGTGATGTTGTATCCCCGAAACTCTTCACCGCTGCATTGGAAGACGTTTTCAAGCTACTGGACTGGAAAGGATACGGTATTATCAAAGGCGAGTACATCACTCACCTTCGATTTGCCGACGATATAGTCTTCATGGTAGAATCGCTGGAGGACATAAGCACTATGCTCAATTACCTCAATAGTGTCTCCCAACGGATAGGTCTTAAGATGAACATGGATAAAACAAAGATCATGTTTAATGTCCATCTCACACCTATGCCGGTAGTTGTTGGGAGCACTAAGCTCGAAGTTGTTGACGAGTATGTTAACCTGGGACAAATAGTGCGACTAGGTAAGTCCAACTTCGACCGAGAGGTCAATCGACGGATTCAACTCGGCTGGGCAGCGTTCGGAAAATTGCGACGTATCTTCTCGTCTGGTATACCTCAACACATGAAAACGAGATTGTACAACCAGTGCGTGTTGCCAGTGATGACCTATGGAACTGAGACGTGGTCCTTCACTGGTGGCCGTATGAAGACGCTCAAGGTCGCACAGCGAGCTATGGAGAGGGCTATGCTCGGAGTTTCTCTGCGTGATAAACTTAGAAATGAGGATATCCGCAGTAAAACCGGAGTAACCGACATAGCCCAACAGATTAGTAAGCTGAAGTGGCAATGGGCCGGATGGAATGAAGTGGAAATAGCTCGAAGAACTGACAACCGATGAGCAAAGAAGGTTCTCGAGTGGCAGCATCGTACCGGTAGGCGAAGTGTAGGGCAACCCCCCATTAGATGGAGTGACGACCTGGTAAGACATGCAGGAACTGGACTGTGCTTTGTGGCATTCCTTGGGGGAGGCCTATGTTCAGCAGTGGACTTGTGAAGGGCTGTAATGATGATGATGACGATTGTTTTAATTTTGATGCTGGTAAATATTTGCTTTGCAATGACGATTAACAACGTTCAGTCTAGTTTCTGTTTTGTTAATGCTGTTAGCCTAAGCGGCTCTTACAGTTTAATCGAACTCAGAGCTCGCGGCCTGAAAGGCCAACTAAAGGTAAACTATAAAAAGAGGGAGAAGATAATTTATTTTAGTGCAATGTTGCGGACGCGACGCTGCACTAAAATCGATAATCTTTAGGGAGTGGGATAATATTGTGTTCAGTTCAGTGATCATATTTACATAACATGAGTGATTTATCTAACAGCCGTCCGAACAGAGGTGGCAGGCCCCGGCTCTGACGGCTAACTCGTGTCGATCGATGTTCTGGGCGGTGAGAACCGCCCAGGGACGCGGGTGCACGGTGTGTACGTGGTGTGGAAGGGTGTGAGGCGCGCCCGTCTGCGGACTCTCTGCGTCCTAACCGTTGTTGTCCTAACAGTGTTTGTGGCACTATGTGATTGTGTAGTGTTGGAGTGTGACTGGCCGGCAACATTTCGATCGTCGGAATCTAGCGGAACAGGGGGTTCAATTAGAACGATGCAGGGCCTACGGAAGGTTTGCGTAACGTTCGGAGTCGGAGCGTAGGTGGCTGCGTTTACCACTAGCGGGTTGGGATGTGTCTCGGCCCTTTTGAAATAGTGCCGAGACATCCTTGAAATATTCAGAGATCGTCGAAAGTTGACAGTCTCTGTGTAAGTCGGAGTTTCGCTGGTACCACCGAGCTCCAGTGACTACATACATAAATACATAAACACTCACGCCTGTCACCCAGAGGGGTAAGCAGAGACTATGGACTTCCATTTGGCACGATCCTGGCACACCTCTCTCGCCTCCTTTACATCCATATATCTACGCATTCACGCTCGTCGGTTAAGGGTACTCCTAATCTGGCCCATTTTCAATATATCGCCAATTTGGTCGATAAACCTTCGTCTAGGGCATCCCTTTCCGACTCTGCCGTTCACTTCTGCAGCATAAATTTGCTTTGTCACTCTTTCTTCGTTCATTCTTTCTACATGACCAAACCACCGAAGCATTCCTTTCTTAATCCTGGTCACAACGTCATCTTGCAAACCACACTTTTCTCTATCACACTATTTCTCACCCTGTCATTCAGATTCAGCCTAATACTCCTAATGACCGCATTTCTACAGCATTTATTCTACTCTGCTTGCTTCTGTCAGAACTTTCACTACCATACATTAAAGTAGGGACTAACACAGCGAATTGCCAAACGTGCCTTTTTGACATTCTGACTCTTCACAATAGCGTGTGAGCCCCATTCACTCTATTTCCTGCGTTCACTCGTCATTATATATCCTTATCATATCTTCCATCCCTGCTAAATAAACATCGCAAATATACAAACTCATCCACTTTCTCAATCAACTCTCCTTCTATTCTTATTTGACATAACGTTTTACTTTCTTCTCTTTCAAAACCATAACTTTCATCTTACTTGCGTTCACTTTCATACCCCTTTCTTTTGACCAGTTCATTAAAGTAACCATCATTTGCAACTCGGCCGCCGACGATGCAAATATGACTTGATCATCGGCGTACAAAAGGCATTTGACGGTCAACTCACCCATTCTCAACCCACATTCTTCAACTTTCAAAGTTTGCAAACAACTGTCCATAAATAGGTTAAACAGCCACGGGGAAGCTACACAGCCCTCTCTGACACCTTTTTGAATGCCAAACCAGTCCGAGTAGACCCCATTGATCCTGACACAAGCACTAGAGTCCCTATAAAGAGACCTTAATGCCTGTATCAAACCAGCGCTCAAGCCAAATGAGTTAAGTGTTTGCCATAACACATTCCTGTCCACTCTGTCATAAGCCTTTTCCAAGTCCATGAACGCACAAAAAACTTTCTGGGTTTTGGCCAAAACCTTCTCCGCAATCATGCGCAATGAAAAGACTTGATCCGTACACCCCATTTCCTTTCTAAATCCAGCTTGTATATCCCAAATTTTTCCATCAGTTTCTTCCATAACTCTTTCAATTAACACCTTAGCATGGGTAAACTGTACCCATAATGCTCAACAAGCTGATACCACGGTAGTTTTTACAGTCCTCCTGTGACCCTTTTCCTTTATATATTGGAACTATAACGGCTTTGCACCAGTCTTCCGGTACCCGCTTCAGTTCCCAACATAAATTTTACACAGATGGGCGCAGGCGATCGAGTCCAAGGGGGAGGCATTGGCCGTTAGTTTGGACATAGCGAGGCCTTCGATCGGGTCTGGCACAGCGCTTTTTGACTTCCTTCCTGGGCTTCGAGAAATTGTGCAATTGGATCACCAGTTTTCTGGCTGATCGGAGCATCAAGGTCGTAGTAGACGGTGCGTGCTCCGATTACAAGACTATTAACGCTGGTGTTCCACAAGCTGCGTGCTATCACCAACGCTGTTTCTTCTGCATATCAATGATATGTTGCAAACCGGTAACATTCATTGCTATGCGGATGACAACACTGGTGATGCTCTATACACCACCATGCCAATATTTCTCGGGAAAACGTCGCCAGTACCGGAACAAACTTGTGTCGGAAGTCGAGACTTTGTTGGACAAAGTCTCGGATTGGGGGCGACTAAATCTAGTCAGTTCAATCCCCAGAAGACACAAGTTTGCGCGTTTACCGCTAAAGGAACCCTTTGTCGTATCACCTCAGTTTCAAGGCACTCCTTGTTGCCTCAGCCACTATCGGAATCATCGGCGTTGACATATCGAGGTGACGTGCAGTTTCGTGGTCACTTGGAAGAAAGGCAAAATTAGCCTCTAAAAGCTTGGCGTGCTCAGTAGAGGCAGGGCAGTATTTCATGCCGGCACACCGCCTGCAACTTTACAAGGCGCAGGTACGGCCTCACATGGAATACTGTTCCCATCTCTGGGCAGGGGCTCCCCAGTGCCAGCTCCTTCCACTTGACCGCATTCAGCGCAGAGCGGATCGAATCGTCGACGACCGAGTTCTTTCCGATCGGCTTGACTCACTAGCACTGCGTATAGATGTTGCATCTCTTTGCGTATTTTATCGCATGTACCACGGGGAGTGCTCTGAGGAATTGTTCGGATTAATCCCAGCCGCCACATTTCACGAACGCACATCGCGGCAGAACTCCCGATACCATCCACACCATCTGGATGATTGGCGGTCCACCACTGTGCGATTTAGAAGATGTTTTCTTCCTCGCACAACTTCCTTGTGGAACCGATAACCACCAGCGATTTTCCGGACCGATACGACTTAGGGACCTTCAAGAAAAGAGCCTACTCCTTTTTAAAAGGCCGGCAACGCATCTGCAATTCCCCGTGTGTTGCAGTTGTTCATGGCGGCGGTAGTCACTAACATCAGGTGAACCGCAGGCTCGTTTGCCCCTCTCCTATAAAAAAAAATTAAACAAGGTGTACCAGGGCTGCCACCACCCTCTCCAGCCCTTAGCATTTTGGTGATACTCTATCATATCCGGCTGCCTTACCTGCTTTCATGCATTTCATTGCTTTCATTATTTCATCTACACTCTCCCTACCTCTTTCCACTTCTTCCGGAATTTCTATTTCACTTAATACAGACGACTCTTCCCTCATAAACACGCTTTCAAAGTATTCCTTCCATCTCTTTAAATTCGAAACTTCATCATTCAGCATACAGCCATTCTCGTCTCGTATAGCATTCATTCTAGGCTGTTTTGAATTTCCCCTAGCAGTTCTTACGAGTTTCCCAGAACATTTTAATATTTGCCTGGAAGTTATTAGATATCCTTCTATCATTCTTATCCGTTCTTTCTTGCTTTTTCCTCTCAACATCTTCTTTTACTCTCTTATTTATAAGTCTAAAGTCTGTTTTTCTTTCAATCTCATCATTCATACGACCAGAATTACCAGTTTTGGTTGCCAGTAAATCTAGTGATGCTCTCTTCTTTGCTTCAACTTCCATCCGTACCTCACCATCCCACCACAACGTATTATTTTTCCTTTCATTCGTTCTCTTACTTACACCACATACTTCGGTGACTGCATCCACCAAAACTTTCTTAACATTATTCCATACAGTCTTCAGGTCTAAATCATTCATACATATTTCATTCAAACCAGTTATATTCTCCCTCAGTCTACATTTATACTTCTCTTTCACACCTTCATCTTGTAACCTCTCTATTCTTATACGCTGTAACGCAGTGGTAGACACAGATGTCCGATGCCGCCAACGCGTGAATAGACCATTAATTCGGCATAAGACCAAGTAATGATCCGTCCCTACGTTGGATCCTCGGTAACCCCTTGTATCTACCACTGCGCTCCTCATTCTTTCATCCACAGTTATGAAATCTATTATGCTTCTATCACCACCTATTTCCCATGTATACATGTGAATCTTCTTATGACGAAAGAAAGTGTTCGTCACAAAAAGATTATTTTCCCACACATACGGTGAGGAGGAGGCTTTCACCATTCTCATTTATACTTTCATCACCAAACGTTCCCAATATCCTTTCATAACCAAGCCTCTTCACGCCAACCCTTCCATTAAAATCTCCTAACATAATAATATTTTCATTTCCCTTACATTTCATCAACACCATCCTTACCATATCCCAAAACTGCTCTCGGATATAAGTGGACTTAGACATGTCTGGGCAACCCTAGCACAAACAACTTCTATAAGCCCACTTTCATTCGTATCCATAGCAGCCTTGGGCTTACACATTCATACTCTTTCACACATTGACCCATTTTTTTTCTGAAAGGATGACACCGACTTCCTGGCATGCCCGCTCGGTCTCGTCTACACCAGACCAGTAAGCGATATACATGCCATGTGCAGTGGCATCCTTTCCATTTCGTATCGTCTCATTTACACATTACACATCTATTCCTCTATCATTCATCATTTCGCATACTTCATCCATCTTATCATTCATTGCTCCACATACATTCAGCGTAGCCAGACGGGCCCCCGCAATCTACTCCGCAATCACTCCGGTGACTATACAAATGAATCTATTTTGGACGACTTGGAAGTCGTACATATGAGTAGGGTTTGCGTGCGCGAAAACTACGCCTGTGTAAGATATGACGGGTCTTACGCATGCTTTATAAAGGTGGAGCTTGTGTCTTAAGGACAGTTTGCTCTTGCTGTTAACTAGCGGGTGGAGGTGACTAGTGGAGAATTTTGCACGGTTCTGGACATCGCGAATTTGCTTCGCGAATGTCATACCGTGGTCGAATGTAACCCCTAGATATTTGGCCGTTTGTTGCCAGGGGATCTGGCGACCGTTCAGGGTGATCGTACCTAACGATTTCTTGGGGTTTCTGATTTGACGATTGAAAGTGGAGATCCTTTGAAAGCGTATTGCTACACTTTTCTCAGGATTCACTTCGATTCTCCATAAGCGAAACCAATCGCCTAGGCGGTTGACGACTGTTTGAAGCATCTTGGTGAGGTATCTTTTATTGGGATGAGCGACGAAAAGTGCCGTGTCATCTGCGAAAAGGTCAGTGTTCACTATTGGGTGCTTCGGGATGTCACTTGTGAAGAGTGTGAAGAGTAATGGGGAGAGGACGGAGCCTTTTGGGACTCCAGCTTTGAAGGGACGCTTTGTAGAGTGAGAACCCTCTATTCGATAGCGAAAGTGGCGATTGGCAAGAAAGACTTTGATGACCTATCAGGCACGTTGAGTTTATACAGCATGTAAAGCAAGCCGTCGTGCCAGACTTTGTAAAAGGCTTTTGCGACATCGAGGAAAAGGGCACCGGTTATGGTGGTTTTGCGATTATTTTGTGGGTGTTTAAACCCTTTCAGAATGTATTCTGTGAGGCGATGTAACTGGTCGGTGCACGAGTGTTCGGGTCTAAAGCTGGACTTCTCGTCTGGAAGAAGTTTTATGGTGAAGACGTATTTACAAAGGCGATTCAATGTGAGTCGCTCGTAAACTTTCCCCAGTGTGCTGGGGAGACTTATTGGTCTGTAACTAAAGATTGCGCGGTTTGCCCGGTTTCAGGATTCCTATTACCTCTGCCTCTTTCCATGCATCTGGGAAGGAGCAGCTGGAAAGAAGAGCGTGGAATATGCCTACTACAAGGCATAATAGCGGCGCGGAGCGAGATTTCAGTACCCTATTGCTAATGCCGTAGGGGCCGGGTGCTGATTTCTTTTTGAGGCTTTTAATTACTTCTGTGACTTCGTTGACAGTCACAGGTTCTAGGGGGTCGCCCGCAGGTGGTAGTGCAGACTTACGCTCGACCTCCGCTTCGACCTCTGCAAGGTGAGCAGGATCTGTAGGTTCGCTCGAGGGAGTACATTGGCTCTCTAAACTGTCAGCGAGGCATTCGGCCTTTTCAGAGTCGTCAAAAGCGAGATCGGGTTTCCTGGCATAGCCGAGGAATGTTCTGCTTTCAGAGCTCGCGTCAACTGCCAGAAAGCAGTTTGCGATGGCTCGATGTCCGTCAGCAGATTATCCCACTTATCCTGTCTAAACTCTTTAACGCGCTGTTTCATCTCGTTTTGGAAGTTGCCCAGTCGGAATTTGTTATCTACGATAGTGATCGTGTTGTCTTAGAGCCGCGTTTTTTGCTCTAATCAGTTGTCGAATGTCACTCGGAAACTTCATGTGTTGATTGCTCGACACACGGACCTTACGAGGGCATTCTTTAGCTGTAGAGGTGAGGTGGGCCGATAGGGTGCTAATCGCCTCATTGGCCTCCTCAGGCGAGTCTATCTTGTCCGGGATTTTGTAAGTGCTGGGAGGTCGTAGACTCGAGTTTGACCTCGAGCTTACGCCAGTCCACGATGCTTTTGGTCTGAAAGACCTCACCTGCGGGCTGACCCAGCTGTAATAGGACTGGTCTATGGTCTGAGTCGAGTTCTAATATTGTTCCAATTGATGATATCGACAAACTGACATCTTTGAGTATCGCTACGTCAAGGACGTCCGGTTGGTGACTGGTAGCGAATGGGTAGCGGGTTGGAGTCTCAGGCGCGATAACATCAAAGTTTAGTTACTCCGTGAGATCGAACAATGCATTAACATTGGGATTGCTTGTAAGCGAGTTCCAGGAGGAATGCTTACTGTTGAGGTCTCCAGCTATTATGACACTAGAGCCTAGGTTAAATAGTTCTGCAAAGTCTGATTCAACTCTGCGTATGAGTGGCGGTAGGTAAGCCGATACGATGGTAAGTGGCGGATGGCCAGATAGAGCTATCTTACATATAGAAACTTCTACGTTGGTTAACAGGGGGGCGTCGATTGGTACGCAGTGCAATGACCTTTTGCAGTAGATCAAGGTGCCGCCCTCTAGGGCTGGTCAACCTATCATTTCTAACTAAGGTGTAGTTTGCGATCTTAGGATCGCGATAGCGTAACCATGATGTAGACGTAATTTTAGTGCAAGAGGTTTCAAAAAAGTCTCTTGCACTAACATTACGTCTAGATCATGGTTGCGCAGGAAGAGCGCGATCTCGTCTTTTTGGTCTCTGAGGCCGTTTGCGTTAAAGAACGCGACAGTCAAAGAGCGTGGTTTAGTTCTACCGAGATTTTGTGCTGCCATTTTGATATTTAGAAGAGGTGATTAGGCGCACTGGAAAGACCAGATTACGTCGATAAGTCCTATGTGCTCAATTGTAGCGTTGAGCTTGTCCTTAGGTGAGGTGGCTCCGCGGAGTTTGCGGGCCAAGGGAGATAACTCAGCAACGTTTATGTTGCTGACGAAGCCGCAGACTAGCGAGAAGTCAGCCGGGAAGAGGACGTGCCTTGTGGGACAGGTTTCGGTTTTAGGGCCTGGGGATGTGGCACTGGCCGTGAGGCGACAAGTGCCGGCGGTTTCACCCAAGCGTTTGGTTTAGGCGCGGAAGGCGCGGGAGAGTTAGCACCTTGCTCGGCCGTCCCGGAGACTGGGGCGGGCTTGGTGGCGATTTGAGGCGAGGAAGTGGTCACCGTGGACGGTGTGGGTTTGGGGGCATGCAGCTAAGAGCGAGACACACTGGCTTGACCCGCGCGACCGGGACGGCTTCTAACTTCGCGCTGCTTCCTTCGCGGCGCTTTGGAACACCCGCGATAATTCGCAGGGTGTCCCTCTTCGCGGAAATTGACGCAACTCTGGGTTTCAACCGTCTCGGGCGTGCGGGGGCAGTTAGTGGTGCCGTGGTCACCTAGGCACTTGACGCACCTAGGCCTGGCGTAACAATTTTTTGCCGAGTGGCCGTACAATTGGCATCGGTGGCACTGGCCAACGATGCCCTTATGTTGGGGGACTTCAACTGCAATCCCCGTTAGGTTGCAGCTGCGCCGAACGTTAAAATCTCCTTGTCTTCCGGAGACAGGTCCAGAATGACAAGGCACAGATCTAAGAAACGCCTTTTGTCAGTATGGTGGTGCATTCTGTGCACCTCTCGGACCGGGAGATTTTGACCATTGAGGTCGCGGCGTCGTAATGAGTGTCGATGGACACGGGGGTCGTAGGTCCGGTGCTTGGCGACATAGGTTCGTCAATTCTTATAATCGGACGGTCAGCAGGGGGCCAGACATGCTGGGTAGAGGGGCCGGCTAGAGGTGCGGGTTTTAGCGAGGATGCGGGCTCGGGCGCGGGACGCGCGTTGCGCTGTGCGAGAAACACAGCCCAAATGTCGGGGCAGGCACGACTTAGAAAGTCGGTGAGTTCATCGACCATAATCGATGCCATTTTGTTAACTATGCTAATACAAGCACAGATGTGTACCAAGCTCCCCCATCTTTCGGCGGGGGAGGTGTGTGCCTAAAACAAACACCTATACACCTAGCGCGTTGGTACGCTAGGGTGTTTACCTAGCTGTTGCCTAATGCAAAAAGCAACACAAAATTTAAAACGATGGCCGCCTCTAAGGCGGCGGGTGTGATTCACTCTACTTACGGTTGCCGACACCAGTACCAGGAAGCCAGGAAGGAGAGTTACGCACATACACACTTTGCACCACAACAAGCGTCCGATATACTTCACTACAATACAGTGAGACCGCTGTCTTCCGGGACAGCGTGCTTCGCGCACTACAGTGAGAACACCAAGGCGCAACCAAACACAAAACACCAAGCAATATGGTGTATTTCGGTGAACAAAAAACATGCGTGAATGTCGTGGAACACTCGGTTGGAACGAAGTTTCTTTCGTAGTATATTATTATTAATAAACGTATTATATTATTGATTAACAAATACAAATAAATGAATTACTAGCATCTATTAAAATGAAGCGTCATTTAAAATCTATACATATAATAAATCTGTAAAAAAAAGTCGTGTCTGTAATTCTAATATATTCTTGAAAAAACAAGTCCAGGGGACTAATTAAAGGGTTCTGAAGCCAAATTAGTGGTTTTTAGAATTTTTGTCTGTCTGTCTGTCTGTCTGTGTATTCTGAATTCACGTAAAAACTACTGGACCGATTTACATGAAATTATGTATGTAGGTAGTTAGTAACCAGGGGCAACTTATAGGTTATCTTTTATCCGATTACGGAACTTCGAAAAAAGAATGTTAAGTAGTTTCCTTACATTATATGTTAATTTTCTATTATATCTTAGTTAGAGGCGGTATGACTGGTGTTTTTCAAATAAATACCATATTTATAAATAAAAATTAAAATATAGTTATAGCCTTGGTATATTTGAAACTATACTGATTTATTATCAAAACAGCGCCATCTGTCATCAAATGGAAAAAGTAGTATATTTTGCCTTCAGTTACATAGTTATATAGTAAATAATATAAATAACTTACAAAAATTTGAATAATTAGATTTTTAAAATTATTTAAAAATTCTAACGTTTAGTTTTTTAGTATATTTGTTATTTTATTTTAAAAGTGTAATAATTTCAATAGATAAAAATGACGTATATCAAAAATATGATTTTTGATAAGGTTTTTCTTAGAGTATTTACAATAGCTTGCTTATTCAACACTAAGAGATTTTTATATTGTTCGCTTTTATCGCTGATATTACTAGATAGTATAGTTTTGGCTTTCATTATTTCATCTAACAATAGCGCTATCTACTTACTTCTAAATAAACTAAAATGGTTAGTCATGATAAAATTAAATAATAGAATGCTACTAAATATACGATGTAAATAATTGAAAATTCGATGTGTAATTACTAGGTAGGTAGATGTGGTCAACAATCATGCAAAAGCTTAGTTTCAGTTTTTATGAATTGTATTTAAACAAATACGAGGGCCGTGTAGTTCGCCATGAGATTTCATTGTAGCAGCCAGGTTAATCAACCCTAAACGGTAATAAATAATGTTACCCTGCTGCTACCATAACGCAGAAGGTGAAGGTCTGAAGAAAACATTTATTTCCTAATTACCCCCGGCTACTGAGATACTGCGGGTTGAATATCGATGCGAGATAATTTGACGTATATATTTAACGTTCTAATATAGAAACAAGAAGCAGCCGCAAATCATCAGCGCCGCATCGTCTTCACGCCGCTATCTTTATGCATCCGTCAACCATTTTCGAGCCGTTTCTTCAACGCCGCAGCTTCGCTTCTTCTTGCTGTTCCGGAGATGTGTCCCACGCCGCCGCCGCTCGCCGATTACGCGCGCGTCACCACATCACTTTTATATCCCGTCCAGCAACGCAGCTACGAGAAGCTATCTACAGTCTTACGCCGGCAAATGGAGCGCGACATATAATAGTTGTACATAATATTTTATTGATTAATCTTCATTGGTCAAAATGTATAAATTCTAATTGGCTAAGTAAATAAAAGATATTACTATTGGTAAACTAAGGATGTAGCCGGGCATATGAATATAGGCAGGGTTCACTGAATAAACACCTCCATTCGCCTGCACATAACAGAAACAGAAACAGAAACTGAGGGGTTTGACCACCTGATGTCATAGTAAGAATATAATAGAATAGAATAGAATAGATGCAGTAGTATTAAAGTTGGTATAAATTACTGCAGTAGTATGCTTGGGTTTGAATTTAATTTTATTAATTATGGGATCCTTAGCAGATGGTAGCACTCAGCCATCTTCCCTATTAAAATTAGGATGTTTCTGAATTGCAATAGCCTCGCGAATCATCATTGGTAGGAATCGATTTTGTAATGCAAAGATTTGTTGTCTATCAGATCCGATATAATGGTTGGGACGATACTAAACATACTATCACTGACATATGACATGACATACCTTAGACTTCCCGGAGCGTCGGTGCTTCACATTAACGATATGTTCCTTTACGCGGGTTTTTATGGAACTTTCATCCAAAGATGCGTAAAAACCCCCTCGTAAAAAAAGTTAAAATTAAACGTGATAAAATCTGTGACATTAGTTTTATTCCATGTGTAGTATACATTATTATTGAACTGCGTTTATGAAATTTTGAAGTCTACTCGAACGTAAAAAAAATATCTACATCTATTTTATGGTACTAATCTATATTAAATAGGACCAATGATATGAATAAAATATTTCAAATAAACATTATACCGTAAATTGATAGACTTTAATTATGAATGAATGTAAAGAGTAAAATGTAAATAATAATAATACATTTTGATTCCAAGACAATTTACCTTTCTTATGGATACATCGGAAGACACGCCCGATATAAGAAATAGTAGGTGTTTCTAGACATATACATATTATATGCACGTGTTCCTGTAGCTCTTATATCTGTGCCAAATACAAATCATCTACTTCTAAATAGTCTTTTAGAATTCAAAAAAAATATTTGACAGACATAGAGACACAGACACCGAGGTGATTCTAAAAGTAATCGAATTTTGCTAAATTTGGCACGGAATAGCATTTAATGATGTTTCTAAATTCAAGTTCACGCGAGCGAAGCCGCGGGTAAAATGCTAGTAAAATAATATTTCTTTAATGGCGAGATAAGAAAAAGTGCAAGGGAAATGGATATTATTCTATCTCGCTTCCTTATAGCCACCAAGGCCGTCTACACTACGTCAGAAGGGGTCGTGACGGAAAAATCTTACACTTTTTCTCGCCTAGCCCACACCCGCCAAATTCGTACCGTTCGATAAAGAACTTCGTTCCAAAAATTAAAATAATTTATGCACAGGAGCAATGAGAGTGGAATGACGGGAGTGAACTCAACCAACACGTCCGAATTCTACAAAGCCCAAGCGCGGAGTCAGTGAACAAAAAAAGACTGAACCTAACAACGCTCAGGGCATGAATTTCACGAACAGCTGTTTCTAACTTGATCAACTCTACGTGGTGCTGTCCCGTGTCAACGATGCTGCCCAATTATTTTTAGCACCACAAAACAAAATATCCAACGTTGTTTATGAAGAGGACCGTTGGTACAACAAAATGCCTATATTTTTCAGGGTTTCTTAAAAAGTACATATTTTGTTACATTACTTTCTGACCCAAAAATTTCAAAAGAAATATTATTGTTTCTATGTTATCGTTGATATATAAAAAAAGACTTTGTTTCCATAAATAACAGTAATTGTTAACCCCTTCTTTTGTTTCCTTTTCGCATTCATATCTATGTGTATGTTTTTATTATTTATTATGGTACGGCATTTTTAATATATTATTGTATCGACAGTATTGAAGTCATCCATGACTATTTGAGTTGGAACAGTAGTATATAGTTTATAATATTAAAATAGAAGGGTAAATTAGCGATTTTTTTCGGTTTTAAAACAATTGAAGAAAAAGGTTCAAGCGAACGTAGGCGCAGGCACAGCTAGTTATTAAATAAAATTATTCATCATCATTATACACTCGTGAATCATCTGCATAGATCATCTCACTCGAGAACCTTTCTTCGGTTATTGGCTCTTCGAGCTATATGGAAGAAAAAAGTATGTGGCTGGCCCTTGCCACTGCAGCTTACTCCGTTCTCCGTAGTTCCGTTGGGCTATGATGCCATCTAAATAATACAGCATTAAGTGTATAGATTTTTAACGATTCAAACTTTATATGAATAGACAACAACAAGTTTTAGTAGGTAAATGGCAGTGATGCGTAAAACACCTTTAGCAAAGCTACCGTACCGTGAAAATGGTTGCAAATCTAAAAATATATTGCTCTTTATTGAAAACGTTTTTAAATTGTTGATTGGGTACACAGACTTAGTTTTTATACTTGGTAGAGCCATCCTGCTGCTATATTAGTAGTATAGTTGTAGCACGAATGAGTCAGCTCGACCGGGGAAGGACCACGCTCTCACAGAATACCAGCGTAAAATAGCAGCTTAACACTGCTGTGTGTTGTATGCTGAGTGTAGAGAACCAGAGACCCTTTTTACTGGAAAAGAGGCATTCCATCTTAGTTATTACGGGTGACAACGCATCTGCATTTTGATTATTTATTGAGGATAGATGTAGATGTCTATGGGTCACAGCAACCACTTACCATCAGATGGACTGTGTGCTCGTTTGTCACCCTATCCAATAAAAAAATACTTATCGTGAATTTATGAAATATATTTTTTTAACATTTAAGCAAGCACCGTATTCAGTTACCGAATAGTGGCGGTGTAAGAATATCCACTACCCCATATCATCCCGTGAGTGTCGTAAGAGGAATTGAACAGCAGCGTGTTCCTAATAACGACTAAAATTAAAAAACTGCGGTTGTCAACCCGCTTGCCAAGCGTGGTAACTATATCCCCCTATCACGCAATCTATGGCGAATTCGACAGTCTTCGACAGTCAACCTGGCACCGCTGAAATGACTGGCACACCGTTCTAATTTCGACGGAATCAAAGGCTTTATTTATTTATTAGGTAAATCAACAGTAGCATATATATTAAGTACGTAGTAATACTCTTATCCTTTAAATCGAACACAACAGTATCTGCTGCTTGGCGGCAGATACTAGTAAGAGGTCCAATTGTTATACTGTACCTGACAAGACAGTAAATTGAAAAATTTCAGTTGTAGTGTAACCGTTACGAATTATTTTTGACTCTAAAATATATTTATTATACTTACGCAACCATCCGAACGCCATTAAGTATGATAAAATACAAATTTGTTTTTGTCAGAATAGATTGCGAATATAATACGTGCTTGTGTGTAAACGGGAGGTAAGGGGCACCCTTTGCCAATGTTTATAACTGTGTGGTGGCAGTTTAAGATAATCAATCACCCATCTCGTCCCATGAGTGTCTTAAGAATCGGATATGCAGTATAACCGTTTTGTTAACTCCAGGTGTAAAATAACCAAACTGGAAAGACGGAAAATGGCTGCCAAACGTGGCGATAAAGACGAACATTTCCTACTTTCACAAAGGCCCAGTACCAGCATTGAGTTTTTTATATTTTTATTCTTGTTTTAAAGGAATTTATTTCTTCAGTCTTAAAATAAGGCATTCTCTTCCCAGTCAGTCCATCATCAGCCCATGTCATAGGCGTGAAATAAAGTGACAGCCAAAATGCGACTGCGACACGGCAATAAAATATTATCGTGTGCCCAGCGAAGCAAGCGGGTATCAGCTAGTTATATTATAATATATACATATCATGCAATTTTATTATATTCTAATAGTACATAACAAACAAGTCAATATAGAAATAAAGAAAGATATTGAATAACAATGACATACAAATAAAATTGACCTTTAAATAAAAGGTAACAACCGACTTTAAAAACGAATAAGAATAAAATCCATCCATCCATCCATTACAGCCTATAAAAGTCCACTGCTGAACATGGGAATAATTTCCACACACTAGATTCTGAAGTCTGGTCGGTGCTAAGACATAGTGTATCTAAGTAGAAATTAATTTTTCAAGTTACATTTTACTTTTAATAAAGTTATTTTTTTCACCTTATTACCTCGTCACTAAATAGTTACATTAAACCTTCATCCATTAGTTGCCACTCTAACGAGTGGGATTTTATTCAAATTCAAATTCAAATTTATTTATTGCCATAATGTAGTACATAATATTATGATGTTGTTATTTGTTAATGAGACCTTACATTCTACCATGATAATGGTATGCAATATCTTTACAATATACAAAAAAAATATTAATACAATTTAATGAGGTAAATTATTAAAGAAAAATAATTATGTAATTATTTAAAAATATTTTAGCGTCAATATTTTTATTACAATAAATAGATGTCAAAAATTTAATTAATTATGTAAATGTTTATATTCTGTTATAAATGTTTATCTCGAAATTTATATGGGACCACCCCTGAAGTAAAATATCCCTGAAGAATATACTACTTAATAAAATATAGAATCAAAATCGATTCACAATTGACAAAGATATCGAGTAACAACATACATACATTCTTATTTTTATATTCTTTTTAGTTATTTAAAGTCGACTTTCATTAATTCATTCATTACAGCGTATGAAAATCCAAGCTGAACATAGGCCTCCCCATAGATTGCCTTATAAAGTGGATATTTGCCATAGTTGCCACGCTTAGGAGGCAAGTTAACCGCAGTTTTTCATTTTTAGGTGTTATTAGGAAGATGCTGCCCATCTCTGGTTTGTTTCTCCCTGTCGCCCCTTACGACTCTCACGGGACGATATGGAGTAATGGATATTCTTACACTGCCCCACACGGTCAAGTCGGCTTTTACTTTTTATTAAAACTTAATTTTTCCGATTCTGAAAGACAAAGTTATAATATAATTTTGTAATTTGTTGTTTCTCTTTTTTTAATATCAAGAGTATGGACTAAAATCGTACGTTTTAATTTTTATAACATTTACACTACTGCAGTGCATGGACACAATACTAAATTAAAAAAATACTAGGAAGCATTTTATTTTAGTAATGTTTTCTAAACTAATGTATTGCTGAGACCAAATGTAACGCAGATATGGATTGAATTTTGTTACCACGGCCATAAGCGCATACAAGATCGCACTGCACTGCAGCTGGCTCATTTTGTAAAGCAAACCCAAAATATTTACCAAAAATAAAAAAATTAACTTTTATAATCACTACATTGTTTTAGATATATATTAATAAAAATGTAAAAATATATACAGAGGGTAATAAATACAAATTAACAAGTATTGGGTATATTTAAATTATTACTTGGTGTACAGATCCCAAAAAACCGCTGGAGAAAGGTTTCATGAAATGAAACTCAGCTATTAATTAGCAGTAGGAGTCAAAAGCATCGTATATTATGTAAAGAAACCTTATGTACTATTACAACCAAATCTTTACAACGCGATATAAATAACACAAGCTTTGGACACAACGACATCTAGTAAAATAAAATAAGTTTTAACATAAAGCTGTTAATAATAAGCTAAAGTAATTCATAACAATAAAACATTAAGTACTAAAATTTACAATCCTTGAGTATTTTAATCAAATTTAATACAAAAAAACTTAGAATAATGCATTTCATTCAGAAAATCAAACATCTTAAGAATAATTATATTCATTCAGTAATCGGCAAAACACAAATTTTGGATACTAGCCTTTAATAATAATAATAATAATAATAATAATAAAATATTTATTCATTGACCAAAAGTAATATAATATTTAAAGTTATCCTAATACAAAAATAATATTTTAGAAGGACAATGAAAGGGTTCTGACTCAGCATGTGTTGCAGAGAATCTACAACGCTGTTATTCTGTCAGCACCCATATACCTACTAGTGAGCTAAACTATAACAGTACGTACATCACTGATTACATTACAATTAGCTTTTAGTGTTAAATTATTTATTTATTTATTCAGCCAGTACAAGAACTAAATAATTAACCAGTACAAGTTATCATAATATTCTATTAATAATTTGATAATTAATATACATGTACAAGAGATAAGACATAACATAAACAAAATATAAGCAATGTAACACCATTGCATCGTAAAGACACCACACAGGTAACTCCATCCAAACTGTTGTTTGGATATGTTTCTTATAATTATTCCATAGAGCCATCTAGCAGGAGGAGATCGTCCTCCTTCACCAGTACAACATCTCCGATTTTTGGGTCAGGAGTATGGCCTTTCCACTTATGGCGTTGTAAAAATTGTGAGATATTCACGAGACCATCGCTTCCAAAATGTTTGTACCATACGTTGAGTGATCTGCCAACGTTTGAGCGAATTTATATTAGAAGTCAAATAATTTTCATCTGGAACGAGATCCATTTGTTCTCCATGATTCCAATGGTTCTCCAACCAAGAAATGTCCTGTGAGAGGAAGTTTGAAACTTTATATTTATGGAAACAAGGGCGTGATTGGCATCAGAAAATATTAAAACAAAACTGTGATTACAATAAAATGTACAGGAATGGGATACTAATTTAGAACAAAGATCGAAATTATGCTGCGTTGAAGTATTAAATTTAGAAGAGGATTATATTATTAGTAGATTTTCATCCTACGAAACTTATACGGGTGGTTGCTTGGTGTAGAAGATTTTCCTATATCGGAATACTATAAAACCTCGTTGGTTGACATCAAAGGAGTTGCAAGAAGCTTTAAATATTTGTATTAAAAATGTCAAATACAATATTTTAATGATGGTATTACCGATAAAAAGGAAAGTTTTCTTCCTTAATCCTTATAAGGATGACAATGGACTTTGGCGAAAGCGGCAGACTAATTGGCTCAAATTGAAATAGAACGAAAGCATCCTATTTTAATTCCCCCGCCTTCTAATTTGGTTACACTAATAGTTGCAAATGCTCATGAAAACCTTGGGGCCTAATTAATGATTAATTTCATTCGGTCAAGATACTGGATTATTAATTTAAAAATTTAGTGCAATCTTACATACACAATGTATTACTTGCTGCGCTATACATCTAGAGCTAATAATCCAATCATGGGCCAGTTACCTGCTGCCAGGTGAGAGCAAGTAAACTATTTAGTCATAGCAGTAGATTACGCTGGTCCAATTGCAGTAAAATAGCAAAACAGAGGATATCGGTCTACAAAGGATATATATAAGAAAAGTCCAGTGTAGCTGTTGATATTGCTGATTAGCTTGCTAATAATGGAACTTATTGGCACAAATTCCACCCTATAGTCCCAATTTTGGAGGTCTATGGAAGAAGGTATTAAGTCAACAAAAATCTTCTACACCAAGCAACCACCGTATAAGTTTCCGTAAGGATGAAAATCTACTAATAATATAATCCTCTTCTAAATTTAATACTTCAACGCAGCATAATTCGATCTTTGTTCTAAATTAGTATCCCATTCCTGTACATTTTATTGCAATCAGAGTTTTGTTTTAATATTTTCTGATGCAGCCAATCAGGCCCTTGTTTCCATAAATATAAAGCTTCGGACTCACACGTCTAAACACAATCAGCCGGGTTATCTTCAGATTTCACATGAGACCACTGATTACGACCGAAATGTGACAATCTCAGATACTCTATTACCCACAAAGGCTTCATCTGCTCGGGTGACTGCTCAACCAAGCGAGCACCACTGTTGAGTCGTCAAGCTCGTACTCTATTGAGTGGTAAGCAGAGTCACTGCCACTTCATGTAACAACAGAAAGCAAAACAGCTCCACACACCAAACGTGGTATGGAGACTTGTTTGACTGGTGACACTAGTTTTTGATGCTATCAAACTTACATGAACTTCGCCGTTTTCTTTTACAACTCGAGCGAATACTACTCCAGCGTATGCTTGGTTAGATGCATCCGCAAAACCCGTATTTTCAAAGTTTATTCGCATTAGTAAATATCCATCTAGGAATACTAAAGCCTGTAATAAATGATTTACTCTAAAATAAAGCCACTCCTGTAACAAATTAGAAGGTAATTCTTGATCCCATTCGATACCTGACATCCAAATCTTCTGAATGAAGATTTTGGCAGTAATACTACTGGTGCTATCCACCTAATTGATCGAAAAGCCTAGAAATATCTGAAACAACCTTTTTCTGTGTAACAGGTTATTGTGGTAACTGACACGGTACACAAAATTGTCAGTTACATTATTCCAATATAATCCTAAAACCTTCGTGAAATGTTCATTTTCTTTTCCTAGATTTAGTTCTATGTTTTCATTTAATTTTAACCACTTCTCCAGTTTTTCTAATAATTCTCTACTACTTCCCCTTTAGTTGAAAACCTCCTTTTGCATCATTTCATTAAGATCTTTGTACTTGTACACCTTCTTCAACTGTTTCACAACCACTCATCAGGTCATCCATGTAGAAGTCCTGGGTACTCTTTCAGCTGCTGAAATTATATTTTACCCTCATCATATGCTAACTGCTGAAGAGTACGTACAGCAAGATAAGTGCGGACACAGTTCAAAAGTAACACGTAGTAGCCTGTAATGGCGTAACTCACCTTCATCGTCGTGCCATAAAATACGCCGAAAATCTATGTCACTTTTGGAAACGTCTATTTGTCTGTACATCTTAACTATGTCTGCTATTAGGCATATAGGTCGTATGCGCCAACGTATAACTAAATGTCGTAACTCGGGCTGAAGAACAGGACCAACCATAAGATCGTGATTAAGAGAAATCCCGTTGGCACTAGGACATGAAGCGTCGAAAACAACTCTAAGCTTTGTTGTAGACTTATCCTCACGAATGATGGCATGGTGAAGCAAATAAACCACACAAGCATTGTCCTTTTCATCCTCTGGTACGAGGTTCCATATGATTAAGATCAATGTATTCACGAATAACGGCAGAATATCTTTCTTTTAAATCTGAATTCCTTGCCAATCTTTTTCTAAAAGGTGAAGTCGTCGCAAAAACAATATGCCTAGAGTTGCCATACTGACACTTCGGATTTTCATCACGGAAAGGAAGCTTTACAATATATCTACCTGAATCATTTCGAGTACTAGTATTAGCAAAAATAGTTTCACATTTTGCTCCTCTTCAGTGAAATTATTTTACAGGTACTAGCAGTTGCTTCTGCTTCTAATTCCCAAAACTTCTTCAATAGTGCATTTTCATCAACTTGCAAATGAAAGTTTAAGATGGTGTTACATTGATTTGACTCAAAACTATCTATAGATGCCGAGTTAATTTGACCAGATAAGATCCACCCCAGCCTAGTATTCTGTGCTACAGGTAATCCAGAGGAACCTTTGATTACACCATCTTCTAAAATCTGAGCAAATAACTCTGCACCAAGTAAAAGATCAATTTTATTAGGCACACTAAATTTT
This sequence comes from Parnassius orleans, assembly GCA_029286625.1. Lineage (NCBI taxonomy): Eukaryota > Metazoa > Arthropoda > Insecta > Lepidoptera > Papilionidae > Parnassius > Parnassius orleans. Next base: position 464,079 of record JAGSMP010000009.1, read on the forward strand.
GGATCTGCTAGTTTAAGTTTGCCTATTTCAGGCCACATTTTACTACAACTTTCTTAAGGCTGAAGAGTTGTAAGTTTGTTGAGGACGTGTACCTTTGCTTCTACATAAAATGTGGGGTCGTAGAGTGAACGCAACCTAATAAACACCACAAACCTTGACTTAAGCAAGGAACTGTCCTCACCCCCTATTCCTGAAACTACGAGTTTTGTTGGAACCTTCTGCAGTCCAAGTGCTTGAACTGCTGACTCCGTAATAAACGAAGCTTGACCCTTGATCCAACAAACATCGCATAGTCATCTCAACACCCTAAGTGATTCAGCTTTCACTAATGCCGTTGCTAACAACACTTGACTATGATTACTTAAAAAACATGTGACTACTGACTCTGGCTCTGACTCCTTCTGATTTTCATGAATGGCAGTTGTTGAATTAACAGCAACATTTATACCAACTGCCTCCGTGTTCTCCTTGCGATTTGTGGGATTATTTACAGAATGAAGTAATGAATGATGCTTCCTTTTACAAATTTGACATCGTGATTGTCTACAATTAAAGACAGAATGATTATCTCCTAAACAATTATAGCATAACCTCCTGGTGAGCATAGTCCCGTCGCGATTCTACAGTTTCTTTGGAAAATAATTTGCAATTGCATAATTTATGATTGCCTTTACAAAATGAACAACACAAATTATTGTTATTAGACATACTATCATTGGCATAACACACTGTTGCCTTACATTGCCTCGATTTAGGTTTAGTATCTAAAATTTCAATGATCGAAACCTATGTTACAAAAATCTTTAAAATCAGACAACAAGCAACTCAAGTTAATTCACTTGACCTAGCTTCCATTGTTTTCTGGACTCATGATCAAGTTTCTGGCTCATTACGTAAATAATAATTATATCCCAAGTGTGTTGGTATCTATACCTAAATTCTGCAAGCCGTTTAAACATTCTATTATAGTATCTAATAGTTCCTTGATTGCATTTGAAGATTCAAATTGAATAATTTTATGATTCAATAACCGTTTTAATATGTGGTTTGAAAGATATTTTTATTATCATATCTATTTTTAATTGAGTCCAAAACTGAATAATTCTTACCGGTAATAGGAATGTGACGTACAATTTGTTCAGCTTCTCCCGACAGATGACTCTTAAGATAATGTAACTTCTGGACATCATCAAGAGTTTCACAGTTATCTACTAAACATACAAATAAATCTTTAAAAGAAGTCCAATCTGAATAATTTCCGTTAAAAATAGGTATTGTAATTTTAGGTAATCTAACACCTGAAGAACTTGAAACTTTGATGATACTTTATCGTCGGAAGAAGTAGAATTTAGGATGTTTGTCAGCGCATTCAGACAATTTTTGTTTTAGTATTGACTTATAATCTATATAACATTCTTCAGTTTTGTCGTAAACTTTCTTTTGTAATATTCAGACTTAGTTAAATCTTCCTTTAATACTTTTAATATTATTGTACGATGAGTTTCACAAAATTCCATTGAACCTCTAAATTTTCTAATCTACTTTCTATATAAAAACTGTAATACGATCCTTTGACGTTTTCTTAAAATTGACATAAGCTTTTCAATTAAAGAACTGATTTCTATCTGTAGACATTCATACGCTGACATATCCATTATTCTTTATTTAAAAAGTATTTTAAAACAATAAAATGAAATTTGACCACTTCAAATCAATATGCAAATTCTTCTAAGTCTTATAATAGATTTTTCAAAATTTTCTAAGTGTTTGAACAAATTGTACCTCGCTATGAAATTGGGCATAGGTTCCCGTCACATCACTTTTGAGAATTATTCTAAGTCTAATACTACAACAACATTTAATCTACAACATTTTCAGAAGTCTACACATGAATTAACTTAGAAAATTACAAACTATTTTACTAAATATAAAGTACTTACAGTAGAATCACGAAACACTTCACTTATCACCTTGTCGTCGAAACGTATCCATATACGTCACGTGTCGATGAAGATCCCGTCCTGGCAGCTGCACCCAGACCGACACCACGCAATAACAGCGCAGCGTGGTTGCACAGCGGAAGACACTGACTTACTACAATAATGGCTTCTGCGCACTAAGCCGCCTGGTAACGCGTACCTTTTAACACTACACTTCACCACACACAAGCGCAATCACCTTAGCACAGTGATCACAGAGCACCATCGACGACAATCGGCCACCGTGTCGGCACAGCTATGGATACAGACACAACCTTCACTGATGTCTTACTATCCGACATCGAAGGACCATGTACAGATCCCAAAAACAGCCGCTAGGAGAAAGGTTTCATGAAATGAAACTCAGCTATTAATTAGCAGTAGGAGTCAAAAGCATCGTATATTGTGTGAAAACCTTACGTACTATTACAACCAAATCTTTACAACGCGATATAAATAACACAAGCTTTGGACACAACGACATCTAGTAAAATAAAATAAACTAAATATTGTAAACAAAGTAATTGACAGATTTCATACACTTGGTAATTAGTAAATAAACATAAAAGGTAAAAATTTAATTTATTATTAGAAAATAAGTAGGTAATTTTAAATAAAGTTATATATTGAATAAAACTATTTTACGGATTTTATCGCGTTTAATTTTACTATTTTGATTCCCGAAGTTTCAGGTGCTTTACACCCATGGTCACAGGGGGACTGGGTGTTTGACGTCCCAATGTCATAGTTAGCCCGGCTACCTTCAGTTTTTGAATATTAATTTTTGGTCAGATCTAAGTTAAAAAAATTAAAAAATTAAAAAGAAATAAAAAATTTAAAATTAATTTAAAAAAAATAAAAATTATATTCTAAAAACTGAAGGTAGCGGGCTAACTATGACATTGGGACGTCAAACACCTCAGTCCCTCCGTGACCATGGGTGTTGTAAAGCACCCAAACGTCGGGAATCAAAATAGTAAACAAACGCGAGCAAACCCAAAAATAGTTTTATTCAATGTGTGTTCGCGTAAATATAATAAATCATTGAAGTTATAAAAGTTCAATTATTTATACGTCCCTTCTGTTCGTTTAATAAGAATTTCTTTAAATATATTTTGAAATTACCTAATATCTTTAGATTAATGGTGGTGGAGGTATATTATTACAGCAGTGGATGGCTGCATATTTGTAACTACCTCTAAAGGCCGAGGAACTAGGCCGAGGGACACTTAATATGCGAGAGAAAACACGCATGAGATACTCTTTTGTTCCCGACACCTGTCTAGTTTACAGTGCAGATACTTTGAATTTATTTGTTTTTAAAACACCGAATAGAGCACAAGCAAAGAAGAGTTTGCGTCTAGCAGCCATCTTAAGAATGTTATTATCATTATGGCTTACATGAACCCTCGGTGCCAGATCAAAACATAGCCTGAACCTATCTGGAGTCGAGACTTTGTTGTACAAAGTATCGGATTGGGGGCGACTAAATCTATTCCAGTTCAATCCCAAGAAAACACAAGTTTGCGCGTTTACCGCTAAAAAGAACCTCTTTGTCGTATCTCCTCAGTTTCAAGGCACTCCGCTTGCTGTCGCAGCTAACATCGGAATCCTTTGTCGGAATCACTTGGAAGGTAAGGCCAATGGGTCTCTAAAAGCTTGACGTACTCGGCAGGGCGGGACGGTATTTCATGCCGGCACGAGGGACGGTTGTGTGTTTTTCGCTCCGTGCTTATAAAAAACTGCCGATTACCAGCGCTCAGGTATCAGCGGTCAGTATGAAGATATATACTTATTGTATTATGTTTATGCTTATTACATACCTAGATTCGTCTTCTTTCAAGTGACATTTGTAAAATTGTAATTGAAAGTCGAATAAAATATTTGTGTTATTACTTTTCAAAATGGCGGTAAGCGGATAATGGGAGCCTACATGGTTCTCACTACGTGTCAGAACTCCCATTGCCGCGTTTCAGTTCGCAATGTATTTTTAGGACATTTTAGGTTTATATTTATTGTTTTTTTTTTTTGTTTAAGATGCTGCATAAAAGAATTCGTACAACAGCAAAAGCTTCTTGGAAAATAGATTCATTAGTAAATGCAATCAATACTCTCAGGAAAGGAGGCATTTCGGTGTACAAAGTATCTCAAGAAACTGGCATACCTTACAGTACTATAAAGAACGGTTACAATTTAACGAAAGCTGATGATGATAGGTAAAAAAATTATCCTAAGCTGTAAAGACATAATGTGTTCACTTAATGAGCAAGAAAAGATACCGGCTGACCATCTTTGAACTACGTCAAGACGAAAATTTAATTTGCGATGGTGAGTCAGAATATTCGGAAGAGATATCTCTATGCGCAAATTGTTTAAACACGGGAAAAAGTGGGGAGATGTTGTACCGATGCAGAAGTTTTTGATGTTTGTCTTTCCTCTCGCTTTCCTGCAATCTGTGGGAGTGATTTCGTGAAAAGGAACGGAAGTGTGTAACAGGTAGCCGGGGAAGCGCGCGCTCTTTGATTTGACCAATGAGCGCGTGCGGGAAAGCCGGGGAAGCCCGCGCTATTTGATTTGGCTAATGAGCCAACCCATTTTCGAGAGGTTAGTACGGTCAGCTAACAGTGTGTGCGTGTGTGACGAGAAAAGGAAAAGGAATAAAGAAGGAGAACGCATCAGCTGTGCGCTTAACCTTCAGTGTTGTGTATAAATTATGCTAAACTAATTTATATGTGTAAACTATAATATTAAGAAATGTGTTAACTGTTGATAATAAGTGTCTGAAAAAATTGCAGATTATTGATAAAAAATGCAAGCGAGTAATAATGAATAGTAATTATACAAATAAATATTTCAGTATTCAACTTTTTTAAATTTTGAGGTTAATTTATGTCCCTTCTCAATTGATATTTTAATTTTGATCAAAACTAAACCTTATTATTTTTATCACAGGTATTCCCTTATATATTTCTTTCTTATATAAAACAACAATATTTTATATAACTACAATAAATTAAAAGTTTCTAGAGCATAAACATTAAATAATACAGGTTTTCACATTTCTCTTATACAATTTTGCTCATATCTTCTAAACTGGTTATCCGATTTTCATAATTCTAATTGGAATATTAGTTCTAGACCTAAACCTATCTAAAAAATATCTAAAAATTATTGAAATATCTCTACAAACAAAAATTCTCATTTTGAACTTACGTAACTATCCAAAAATTCTAACAACATTTAAATTCTCTTCAAAATTACTTTAGTCAGTCTAATGAGATTACAATACGAAATCCAATAGCAAATTTATGTTAAAAGTCTAAAGTATAATCAGAGTAAAATTAACATAATATCCAACAAATTTCTTTACATCCTAATTAATAACTTATAAAACTTTCTGGCTCGATACCTTGACATTACAAACGCGCGAGTAGCGACCCAACTACTACTTGCACCCTGGAGCGTAGATAGGGTCTCGCTGTCGACACTACTTTGACTTTTTACGAAATACAACTTATTGATGATGAGATGTCAGATGTTACAGATCATTTGCAACTATTGTAAGGCTAGTTCGTTTTTTTTCTATAGAATAAGGGTGACAAACAAGATGGTAAGCGAATGCTGTAGCCCACAGACATCTACATCCATCCTCGATAAAATCTGCAGATGCGTTGTCACCCTGGAGACTAAGGGTAGTGAGCTTCGTTTCTGGTGTGTGATTTGGCCCATAGACAGCTACATCTATCTTCGATTACAAATCAAAAAGCAGATGCGTTGTCACACGTGAGGACTAAGATGGAACGCTCGTTTCAGTAAAAGGGTCTCGGTTCTACACTCCCACCGCGAAACACAGCTGCATTGAGCTGCTATTTTACGCTGCTATTATGTGAGAGCATGATCCCTCCCCGGTCGAGCCGACACATTCGTGTTTCAACTATAATATAGCTGAAGCATGGATCTACCACGTAAAAAGTGATGTTTGCGGAAACTGAGCCAATAAAGAATGTTCTGGTAGCGATAGTCCAGCTTCTTATATTTGTGCTTTTTGTTTGGATCCTTAAAGGGTCTAGATTTGTTTTACTATATCTAATAATATGATTTTATTTCTTTGTGTTACAAATAGCTTTATTTTTGGAAAGAAGTAAAACTTATAGCTCTCATTTCCCATATGAACGTTAAATGGGCTCTCATTACCCGCATGTATGGGGTAATGGGAGCGTTGACTTTTTTGTAAAATCTTTATTGTAACTTAATGCATGGCTGTAGTTAATTTAAACTGTAATGAAAAGATAGTCAAATAAACGAGGAACTTAAGTTCTAATTAAAAATAATAACAAAGTAAACAAATGTGATTTTTATCAATATTTTCCCTTCGTAGGATCCAATTCCCCCGCTCTCCAGGTGTGCTGTGCGCGCCAACAGACATGATCGTACAAACCGGCAGAAAGGAAATTATTAATTTCAATTTTGTGTGTTGAGCAGAACATAAAATTTCTGTCATCTGCAATTGGCATAACTCGTGAGCACGAGTAGCTCCTCATATTGAATGGGGAACGTTTATTTAACACATTATTTTATTTATTTCATAATTGTGATATCAGAAGTGTAATTTGGGACACGAACACGAAAACTACGTCGTAGGAATCTGCAGAAAAATTCTGCATTTGTCGAAAAGGCATTCCTGCGATTACACACCTACATAACACCTTGCAATTATGCCTTGTGTGCCTTGATTTTATTCGCTCATGCGCCATCATTTTCCTATAGCCTTAAGATTATTTTACTTTAACTCATTGTCCTCAGCCTTACTATACAGATAGCATTTAGGTATATTAAATCTAGATATCCATTTCCAATGCAGCCTAAAAACCACTGCTGAACATAGGCCTCCCCCAAAGATTCCCTCTTCGGAAGGATTTTGCCGATGTCATAGTTGCCACGCTTGACAGGCGGGTTGGCGACCGTTGTTTTTTATAATTTTGAGTTGTTATTAAGAAGACGCTGCTGCCCATTTCCTGTTCCCTTTATCGCCTCTTACAACAACCACGGGATACTAAATATTCTTACACTGCCACTACATTATTCAAATAAATCTAGACTATAAACTCTTATTAATTTGAAACTTTTGCTATACTTGTAGGTAAACAACGCTCGCAGAATCATTCGAAATCGTAATCGAAATTCCCTTCCGCCTTTAGCACTTTTTCTTTATCAAGTGTAAATGCATTAACATTAAACTCGGAAATTTTAATGGTTGATCCGCTATTCGTCGAACTAACATAATATAATATCAAGCTTAAAAATCTAAAATAATTCTAAAAAAATCTTATAAAAAAATAAAAAATTGTAAACTAAATTGTTTATTATTCATAAAGGAATGCTATCATGATGCCCGCGTTTATAATTTGTGAGAGCGACGTCAAGTAAATTTTAACCTAGGTGACACATACGTGATAACGTCGTACACAATCACATTTTGTACACGTGTTTAGGCAAAATCCTGTAGTCTCTTGAGACTAAATTGGTAAATAAGAGTAATAATGTTACATTAAGCATCACCTTATGGTGGCAGCGTAATTCATCTTAATACTTGTTTGATAAAAGATTCTATTGAAGACTGAAACCAATTTCACACTTTCCAGGAGACAAATAAAACTAAGTTTTGAATGCATCTGAATCTGATGGAAAGATTTTCTCTAGGATTTTTACGACGGGCATAAATTCCTTTCAATTACGGTGAGAGCCGGTGACAGGAAATAGATATTAGTCTAAGATCCGGTTTAAAAAAATACCCCCTGATTCTTTTCCTTGATGAAATAATTCTTTTTATAATAAAATATATTAATAAATACAAATCGGGGTGATTGACAGCCTATGTTTTGGCAGGGCTATTTTTAATTCAAAATTATTTAATTTATTTTATTTTACTGGTTACGGTCATTCTTTTCCTTAATAAATTGGTCTGTATCGAAAAAAAATATATATATAAAATGCCACAGCATGGTTGACTACCTACTTCCATGCAACAATACCTGTCTAGCAGGTGTAAACAGGTAAACTGATATAGTAATTTACCCTCATTCTTTTTCCCAGAAAATTAAATGTGTAAATATAAATATTTTTATTGCGAATCTAACGGTATATGGTTGACTTTTCAAATCATGGCAAGACTAGTGATTGACATGATTTAACGTTTCAATAATTTTATTTTAAAGTAGAGCGTGACAGATAACACTATATATATATTATTATGTGTGGTAGGGAAGGATGCACGATAGCAGCTGCGCGTGAGACGCTTGCCGGAAAAGAAAAAAGCGCGCGTTCAGTTCTCTGTGTTATAGAGAAAGATAAACAATATATTCTCCCACCTAAAATTATTCTGGAGTAATGGTGGTTAAGGCGATATAGTATCGTGGTCGCGAAGATTCTTAGGGGTGAAGCAGACGCGGACGGGCGACCGGCGCGGGGCCCCTCGCTGACCTGGCCAGCTGCGAGCAATAGCGATAAGCCTAGATCAACTTTTAAATATAGGATTATTTCAACACCCACTAATAGTTGAATATATGCGTATGTATAATACGTAGTATACAACATATTGTGTACTACAGTATTATACATGTAAATATATGTTATTGATATAACCAGCGTTTATTTATAAAATAGTTTCAGATTGACGGCTCCGTGGCGCAGTGGCTCAGCAATGAGTTGTAGCGCTGGGGACTGCGGGTTCGAATCTCGCACGGATCAAGTATTTGTATGTCATACAAATAATTGTTACGGTCTGGATGTTTGTCCTTGTGAAATTTATGTATGTAAACTGCCCCATGGTACACAGAAGAAAATCTTGTGTGGAGGTAACGTTTTTCATGTGTAAAAGTACATTTTCATTTTTTATGAAAACGTACTTTTACGTAATTGGGTACTAAAAGAGATATGATGTGACGAGTGATGATAGTCGGCCTCGATAACAACCTACCTGACTGCTGATGATGATGCTGACTAGTTATTTGTATGATGTATATTTTTTAATTTATTGGATTTATATACCTATGTAATGTGTTATATTTATAATAATATTATACTGTGAATTAATTTTAAAATAAAAATAATATTAGGTTGGTACATAGGTATTATAGACAGGTTGTACCTGATATGATACGACTCGTACCTATGTCTATGTACTTACTTACGAGACGACGTATACTACTTTTCAACATGAAAATAAACATATACGTACTGAGGTATATAACTACTTTATTGTCATTTTAAAAAGTAATTATTTTATTTGAACACCACCGTCCAAGACGCTTCTTGTAAACTAATAAGTACCATCTAATTTTTTAATTCATTCTGGAATGTTCCTAGGCATACTTATGTAACCAGCATAGTATATGAGGCCCTACATATAAGAAACTTTTACTTATCAGTTCGTATTTATAAATATACTTAGTACATTTACATGTTTATTACTTGTCACTAGCACACTGTTTTAGTGGATACTAGGACTAGGACGGCATCCAAACAGGTTATACCTAAAACCGGTTTTATAAAATGCAAAAAACGAAAAATTAAAAACTGATTTTATAGGAATGAAAAACTGTATATCTGGTTTTATTATATTTATTATATACAAAAGCACAGCGCTGCGTGTCAATCATAGGCTAGAAATTATTTTTCACTACCTCTCAATGGCATACCACGGTTTCGGCGGGAATCTACCAACTCTGGGAGAATTTGCGTATGGTAAAGTTGACCAGTTTTGCCTTCATTTTATTTTTCCAAAAGTCGTCATCTTTTGGACATATATAACTTCCATTTTTCGTTTTCCTCCCATATCCCGAAAACGCATCTCTGCTTGCCCGTCACTGTAGTTGCCCTTGAGCCTGATAGTACCAGTTACTATTTTTATTTATAGTAACTTGGCCATTCTTTTGTTGAACTTTAGAATTTGAACCTTGTTTTGTTTGATAGCATTTTCCATGCCGTTTTTGAAGGCAGCTACAGGGCATTTGACCTCAACGATTGTATTTTCTCCTACGACTCCATCCGGAGTGGCACCAATGTATGAAATTCATGGTCCACAAAAGTCCACATTCCTCAACCGTAAGTTTTCTTGGCTGCTCAGTTGCTGAAGTTTTTCATTGCTAGTCCATGTGCCACTGATGCGATAGATGAAATATTTGATTTATATAAAATGTTGTTCACGAGAGCAGCAAAATTTTTTTCTTTATTATTGCTCCAAAGTTTGAAGCAGTTATCATCAATCTCCTGATTTGTAACCATTTAGTGCTTTCGCGTTGCAGTGTCGTCCGTTTTGTATTCCCTCCGGTCACAAACCAGTGTATTCAGATTCGTCATAAAATCTGCAGACGCTGCACTATAGTCTTCGACAGACATATCTGGCGCAGCTACTCGTCCACCATAGTCATTTTTTTTTCGAAAAGTTTAGTTCTATTTTTTCTTTTCACAGCGTTGGCTTGCTTTCTTTTTGCTCTCCTTCCTTCTAGTTTTTGTAAGCTGCCCACAGGACCTTTCCCAATATTTTTTATGTAGGTGTAAAGAGGTCGTTTGGTATTGAAACAACAGCAGCAGAGCATCTCGCCTGATATGATCGTCGAGAAGCAAAATTGATTCTTTGCCTCCTACGAATTTATAACCACGCTGTTGAATCTCTCAACAGCATTGGTGTCAACGTCTTCCAGTAGACTCGAGATTTTGAGGCTACTGAATTTAAATGACTTTAGCCGAAACCAAAATGTCGAGTGTTCAAGCTCCCACAGTTGATGACAAAATGGATTTATCTTAGAGCAGCAATAATCTTTGCAACGTCTGTGGTCCCCGCATGCGTGGTTCAATGAATTGGTTATGTCTTTTGAATTTGTCTTATAGCGATATCCCTGGGATTATTTTTATTGTGTTTGATTGAAGTTGTGACGACTTTTCATACCTCATAACTTTCTCGTCGGTAATATGTTTTCTGCACTTTGGGTATTTTGTATCTTTACCTAGTGCACGCAGCTTATTACACATATTTCGCAGAACGTGATTTCAAACTATTTTATAAAATTAATTTTCGAAACTACGTAGCCTTCATACGGATCTGATGCTAATATTTTAGCATAGGTTGCAGAATCACCATCAGCCACAATATTGCCATATATTAGCCCATACATATTGATGGATTCTTTGAAACCCTCGCACACGATTGTCGCTTCCATTCCGCTGGACGGGCCTTCATAATTTTTATAACAAACGTGACTTTTCGGTTTCTCCTGACGTTTCTCTGCTCTTGCACATATTAGGCAATATTTATTTTGACGCCAATGAAAGAACTTTTCAAATTTTCGACCTACGATTGCGCAACACCTGACATTGCTTTATAGTTATTGCCATGAGCGTTTACCATGCACCATCCGCAAACACATCAATCACGGAAACCATTAAAACCCTCCTTCTTGAATTGCTGCCTCACGTTCAATAGCAGCAGCTTGTTCCATTGCCTCCACTGCTGTAGCTTCCATTCATTGAACATGTGATCTTGAATTTTCGCGTAATATTTTCACGGAAAATAAGAACGTCCATAGCAGACATAGTCTCTTCAGATTGTGAGTACCCAATCCCAGAGGCTACTATACCTGAGACTGCTGCAGTGTTAATATCTATACGATCAGTGTCCAAATGATCAGTACACACCTTGAAATATTTCTTGCACATCCCATTGAAATTGAAATGTGAAACGAGGCCAGTGCGCTTTTCTGTTACTAAAACCAAGCAACTGAAATCACACACTGAAATAGAGTCGTGTTTTGCTGTTGCAATTGTTCCAAAAATAAACGATGTCAACAATTCTGCGACCGGTGATTGTTTTGATCAGGTTGTCTCACCTCTGCTCCACTATATAAAAGGCGGGTCTTCAGGGGCTCTGAAACATTGAGTAAAACGCGTATTATATTATTTATAAATATATAACTAATACCAATAGATATTTATTTAATATTATTACTATAAACCGTATTTTAAAACTGATGCTGGTTCTTTAGCCTCCACAAATAATAACCATAAAAAAGCGTAAAGATGTGACTATTCACACTGTAATAGTTTCAAAAGGTGGAGTAAATTTGCAGCCAGTACTCACCTTTTTTAAATATTCAATGCAAACGTATGTTACGTTTTTTTTCAAAGCTTCACCCTGATTACTGTTTTATTATAATAAATAAGGCACTATGTAATTACTGGGAAGAATGAGTGCCACAGAACTTACATTGCTCTGGTGGCACTGCAGATATTATAGACAGGTCGTGACACTCACCATCAGGCGAACGATCTGCTCGTCTCCTTCTCTATTAGCATAAAAAATACTATAATTTGACTGGAGGTAAACTTACTCAGGTCACACATGGCGGTGGTGTGACTGACACTGCTGAAGGTTCACTGGTGCCATATCAGATATTTCTGGAATTTGCGGAGAGACCGTTCTGTAATTCTTTCAGTACCAAGTACTTTTTGAGTGCTGAAACAATTATAAATAATTAGAAAATATATAATATGTATATGTACATGTGACATCGGTAGCAAGATGATAAGATTGGCTCGTAGATAATGGCTATGAGAAGTACACCTGTGTACCATCATTGTATATAAAGTATAAGTAAATAAAACTTTTAACTGAAACTGATATTCATCAAATTCCAGTCCCAGCAAATAAAAATACCGGTTTTACAAAAATCTATTTTTAAATAAAACATTTCATCAACCCTTTATGACTTCTGAATACAAATTGGTTTCTCTGTGCGTACGAAGAGTAACACACCTGTTATAATGTAAAACAAAATAATAAACCCTATCACTTGTGTCATGGTATCATGGTATCATGAGTATTAGTAGGGATAGGATGCACATTACTTTCGACAATATGGCTGCCGCATTTAGTCTCTCTATATCTGTTACGCCGCGTTCGATTCACGACAAGAACTTAGGTTCTTACCATATAACCAAAACCTTAGGTTTCACCGATACCCGCGACACCAGTTGAAGGAATTTTTTTTTTGGACATTACAATAGATTATTTACTTGTATATAAAATGTAAAAAGTAAGACAGATTTCTCTAGTATAAGTGCTGGGGTAGGTAGGTACATAAGTGAGCTTACTCAAAAAACTGGGCGATACTGATTGTAGTTCCTACTGTCCGTCAAATGTTTCTGGATATTGTGGTGGAGCGACGGATTCACTTGTGCTCTGTAACTGCTCAGCTGGCAGTTCCACAATGTCAGACTAGCGTTGACAAGTTCTGTAAAATATATACCATAAGTCTGCTGTGGTACACAGAAACTTTAGACCATATCTGTTTCTACTATAAAATAGAGATTTTTTGTGCATATTACAATAATGAAAAATAATAATAAGATACAGATACAGAGCAGATCATGATCATGATCATCATTACAGTCCTTCAATCCACACCATAGGCCTCCCAGGAATGCCACAAAGTACAGGACCAAGCCTGCATCCATTGACTTCCTGTACGTTATTAGGTCGTCACTCCATCTAGTGGGGACGCCCAACACTCGCCTGTCAGTGCGGTGCCTCCAATTATCAAAATATAAACAAATTATGATGTCAAGGTTGCTTTTTTTTGTTTTTAAAAACTTTACCTTCATACTGGAGATTCTCCTGTATCGTGAGGGCAGTTTACAAACATAAATTTCACAAGGACAAACATCCAGACCAGAACAAATATTTGTAGGCCATACAAATACTTGTCCCGTGCAGGATTCGAACCCGCGGCCCTTAGCTGTAACTCATTGCTGAGCCATTGCGCTATGGTCGAGTCGTCGTCTCAACACAACGCACAAATTCAATACAATAAATTTATGAAATATCATTACATATAGGTATATTATAATTTATTACAATTATTATATATATATTATTATGATTTAGAGAATAATTATAATATATATAAATATTTTATATATTGTATAAATATTCATAATATGGAGTGATAAATATTAAAAAACTTACCTATTGGGTTCAACAATTTCAGTTTCTTGAGCTTCAGTCGTGAATATTTTTTATTTTGTTACGTTTATTTACCATTTTTGTGACTTAGGTACTAATCCCTTCAATTTTTTAGTTGTATAGACGACGACAGCGGGCGTGATAAAGTTGTACACAGGTGCTTTCTATGACGCGCTGCGGACGACTGGCAGGACATGGGGCGGCGATATCCTCTTGGCCAGCCCGCGCAATTGTTGCACTATATTTATTTTGATATTTCTTTTTAAATTAAATATACTCTTTTATTGAAAAATAAACCATAAATCTCCCATGTATTTACTGGTGAACACATAGACAGAATTTAATTGAAATTACTTTAGTATATTCGAATAAAACTGCTTTTTACCTTAACAGACGTACCTAAAATTGCAGATTTTGAGAAAACTTTGCGATTTTTTGTATCGAGCCAAAATCTGTCAATCGTGTTTTGGCCATCATAATTCACTAAATATCTTTAATTTTCATAATGATTTTAAAAAAAGCGAATTCGTAGTTTTTAATGACAAAAATTGATTTTCTGCGCTCCCATAACATGAAAAATCTGTTTTGGTGTTTCCCCTTAATATAGTGCATAGCCAGCCCTATAGCGCGCTATCTTTCGATAGCCGCGCGTGCTGCCAGTAGCCGCCATGGGGCTATGGCACTTTGGCGCTTTGAATATCTAGCGGCAACTAGCTCTAGCAGCAGCGCTGGCATCTAGCTTTCGCGTGCGCGCTGTAGGGAGTGGACGTGTGACGCAAATTTAATCTAGCAGCACGCTATTCATCGCGCGCGACCGCATTTAGTATTAGACGTTAGTTAGTTGGTGTATACTGTATATTTATAACTGATCGAAGGACACGGTTGTCTGCTACAAAAGTAGCCAAACTAATGTTTTTGAATGTAAATAAAATATAGATTCAAAAGTATAGTAAATAATAGTGTATTTAAAAAATTGATTTTTGTATATACATTCAACAAAGTTTTAAGTACGCCTTTAATTGATTTATAATTTACATTAATGTTAAAATAACGTTTACATCGATTATAGACAGTCCTCAAGCCTGAAAAGTATGAAAGAGTGTTCATTAGTTTTTCTTTACTACTTTATTTAGTTTTAGTCTAAAATTCGACTTATTACGAAATAATATTCTTATATAGCACGCGGTTTATCCAACGAACGACATGTAATGTAACGTGCTACGATATATAGCATGCTGCAAAACATTACGCGCTTGCCGGCCTCCCACACGCTTTCTTATGCTGGGGTCACAGTAACAGGAAACGTAATATAAACGTAATAAACGTAATAATTATTGCTTTAATTTTAACGCAATAATGTGAGTGGCTTCTATGAACGGTCAACGAACGTCATTTCCATTTCAATGCCGTTGAACGGCGTTAATGTTCATAATTCCAAGCAAGATGGATGGACGTTGACACTGCTACTCTATATTTGATGAGTGTAAATGTTTATTATATGAATATATTTTATCATAGCCTAAGCATGGCTCTGTTTGCAGAATCTCAAGAAACGTAATAACTTCTTCAATATTCCACTCCATCATAGAGATACGTGTGATCCCGTTGCGCTCACCGTCCACAATGAGACAAACGTAGTGTGGCCGCTTCAACGCGTTATTTCTTGCGTTAATCTCTTTAATATACCGCCACTCGAGTTGTCGCCAAACGGCAAACGCCATTGTTAATGCCGTTGTCAAATTATCGCGTTAGGTCGTGGCCACCTACATTCAACGTCCATCAAGGCGATAATTAACGGCAAAGAAATGAATAGCGCTATATAACAAAGCGTTTTTAATAGCGTGCTAGAAATTTAGTTTTTTGTATAGTAGTAATGATTAATAATTTAAAAATAAAAAATATTTTCATAACCATTAACTAATTTTATTTTATTTTTCAATTTTAACTGTTTAATATCTAATTTAACGTTAAATTTTATTTAAATTGTATAATATTTAATTGTTTTATTTTTATTTGATTAGTATAATATATGCAATTTAAAAAGGTAAGTCATACTAACAAAATTCAAGTAATATTTCTTGAATTATGTAAATATACTGAAAAAAATAAATTACAATTTTTTATAATTTTTTTTAAAAGTGAATACTACGGTATGCTCCAAAATAATTTTCGGTGGGAGAATATATTTATCATTCTCTATTACACAGAGAACTGAACGCGCGCCTTTCTCTTTTCCGGCAAGCGTCTCACGCGCAGCTGCTATCGTGCATCCTTCCCTACCGCACACAATAATATATATAGTGTCAATCACTAGTCTTGCCACGATTTGAAAAGTCAACCATATACCATTAGATTTGCAATAAAAATATCTATATTAACACATTTAAGTTTTTAGGAAAAAGAATGAGGGTAAATTACTATATCAGTTTACCTGTTTACATCTGGTAGACAGGTATTGTTGCATGGAAAAGGCAGTCAACCATGCTGTGGCATTTGCTATATATTTTTTTAGATTGAGACCAATTTTATCAAGGAAAAGAATAACCGTAACCGGTAAAAACTTTTTTATTAAATAATTTATAATTAAAAATAGCCTTGCCAAAACATAGGCTGTCAATCACCCCGATTTGTATTTATTTATAAATTTTATTATAAAAAAAATATTTCATCAAGGAAAAGAATGAGGGGGTATTTTTTAAGCCGGATTCTCTACTATATCGGTCAATAAGTGTCAACTCATACGCGAGCGAGGTTCGACACGATTTTAAGTCTGGTGTGAGGCATATCTAAATAATTCGATAAAACTTGTCGAAGCCTCAACAAATTTCTATATTACTCAATTTTGTGTGTTGTTCAAATAAATATTTCTTTCTTTCTTTATATAAGAAAGAACAAAAAAAACTCAAACAGAACAATTAATCAAAGAAAACGACGAATCACTGGAGGTCTTCAGCACTACGTTCAATGACCTCAATAGTGTCTCGCAACGTATGTTTAACGAGGAGAAATTGTCTGAATAGGTAAGTCCAACTTCGACCCAGAGGTTAATCAGCGGATCCAACTCGGCTAAGCAGCTTACGACTACAATATTTCTTCTCAACTCGTTTACCTCAAAACTTGAAAACCAGAACGCTTTGCCAATGATTACGTATGAATCTGAGACATGATTCTTCACTACTGGCAGTATGAGAAAGCTCAATTTCACTTAGCGACTTAAAGAGAAGGCTATGCTAGGAGTTTCTCTGCGCGATATCCTCAGTAAAACCTGAGTAACCGACATAGCTCACTAAATGAGAGTGGAATGAGGGGCCAGCCATATAGCTCAAAAAACCTACAACCAATGGGCAAGAAAGGGTCTCGAGTAGCAGCCTCGTATCGGTAAGCGAAGTGTAGTTCACCCTCACGATGGAGTGACGACCTGGTAAGAGATGCAGAAAGTCAAGTCGGATGCAGGTGGCTCAGGACCATGCTTTATGACATTCCTTCGTGTAGGCTTATGGTCAATAATGGACTTGTGATGGGCTGTAATGTTGTTAATGATGATTGTTAACAAAACAACAACAAAAACTAAACTTCAGAGAACTAAAGAGAATGAGACGAATGCAGAGTATCAGCAGTAGGATAATTGTAGGGTTTATTTATAATGCTGTTACCAAATTTATTATTATATATATTGTTCAAAAATTATTTTGCGATTGTCAAACTAAATCCATTTTTCGTCACAGGTAGCAATGCGGTTCAAAATTCCTTCGTTTGTGTACCTGTTGAGCAGTGCAAGGCACGTTTCGACGCGTACTTTTCGCTGGCGATCAATGAGTTCGTGGGGCACCGATTTGTCAAGCTTTTTAACCTTTCCAATTTGACGCAAAAGGACCAATACTGTTTTGTTGCTAAAGACAAGTTGTCTGCTGCAGCTTCGACAATCGCCTTTAATTCGTCATTGTTGAGCAAAGTTTTCAGACGACCACGGGGTTCATTTTTCAGGTCGTAATTTCCAGAACGGAAATGGGCAAACCAATAACAGGTTGTGCGTTCGTTTGTCGTATTCGCTCTGTAAACGTCGTTGATGTTGCGTGCCGCTTGTACCGCGTTGCTGACACGACGATACTCATATTCCATAATTACTCGAATTTTTAACATATGCATGATGACGAAAGAATTCAAATGAGATGAAATGATGAAAACGTAACACTAATCAATAAACAAATGAGTAATATTGAAAAAAAATTCCATGTTTTTAAAATAGAATTAATTTGAAATTAGAATTGTTAGCCAAGCAAAATTATTTTAATTTGAAATAGAGTACTGCAGAACGGCAATTTCATAGGTAAAGACCTATTATAGCCTCGTAATCTGCAACCTTCGGTTGGTGCCGTTGTAAACCTTCACTAACGCCCACCACTACCTCTTTTGGTCTTTGCTCAGCTATGCGGCTCAGATGTCCTGTACGTAGCGCCGTGGCTACAGGCGCTAATTCGTGGGCGGCGGGCCTGCTGTTACTCTCGCACTAAACATTAGACATTATAGTTCGGCCGTTCAGAGAATGCGTTCTGACACCTATCAGTTAGTCACGACTAGTGATGGGCACAACATAACACTGAGTTCGTTACCGTTCCTCAAAATGAACCGCCGCGTTATTTTTAAGATTATTTTCGTTTTAAATTGGCGGAATCATTTAAAATTTATATTTTAGTAAGTGTAATTACTAGAAACACTACCACCAAAAGTGTATTATATTTATACATATACATATATTATCTATTATATATATATAAATAAATATATATATATATATATATATATATATATATATATATATGGTCTCCATTATTAAATCAAGTACTTTTTAATATTTTCGTCAGTAGTTGACGTCGAAAGGTCTTCAGAGCGGGTTCATCTTTCACACTCTCTCTACGCTTGAATTCTGCTATCCATTTTTGACGGATGAATATGATACAATCGCCTAATGTACTGACCATGTCATCATGGATGGCTTTTGATGATAGCCCTCTTATGGAGTACTTAATGACGGCACGCTGCTCGATTTGCTCCATTCGCGGAAATTATGTCCGATTACTTTGTTAATAAATTTATAAAATCACAACTAATTATCATTACGTTTCGAACTATATAATAGATAATATATGTAAATGTATGTATATATATATGATAAATATTTTAGTAAAACGTAGGGTGCAGAGTGCATACGTCTTCGCACATATGTCTTGGCACATATGTCTTCGGCATACGTCTTCGGCACATATGTCTTCGGCACATTTCACATGGAGTATAGAATACAGATTATAGAACAAAAATTACTCGCTCCTGTATACATAGTTGACCGTCCGAAGTTGTTCGGGGCCGGCTGAAAATTAGCGCTGCAACCTTGCGGCTTATGCTGAGACAGTTCCTTCAACCACTTCATCATAGCACACGATTAATATTTTAATATGTGTTTGCATACACATATAATGGACGTACTTCTTTTTTTTCTATTTCCTTTTTTTCTTTAATTGTAATTTGTCATATGTGTAGATGTAAGTTTTTTTTATAGGAGAGGGCAAACAGAGCATGCGGCTCACCTGATGGTAGTGACTACCGCCGCCCATGAACAACTGCAACACCAGGGGTGCAGATGCGTTGCCGGCCTTTTAAGAAGGAGTGGCTCTTTTCTTGAAGGTCCCTAAGTCGTTTCGGTCCGGAAAAATCGCTGGTGGTAATCGATTCCACAAGGAAGTTGTGCGAGGAAAACTTCTTCTAAATCACTTTGATGGTGGACCGCCAATCACCCAGATGGTATGGATGATATCTCGAGTTATGTCGCGATGTGCGATGGTGAAATTGAGCGGCTGGATTTAGTCGAACAATTCCTCAGAGCACTCCCCGTGATAGATGCGATAAAATACGCAAAGAGATGCAACATCTCTACGCAGTGCCAGTGAGTCCAGCCGATCGGAAGAACTCGGTCGTTGACCATTCGAGCCGCTCTGCGCTGGATGCGGTCAAGTGGAAGGAGCTGGCACTGGGGGCCCTGCCCAGATGGGAACAGTATTCCATGTGGGGCCGAACCTGCGCCTTGTAAAGTTGCAAGCGGTGTGCCGGCATGAAATACTGTCCTCTGCTGAGCACATATTTTTAGAGGCCAATTTGGCCTTCTCTTCAGTGACCAGGGTGCACATCACTCGATATGTCGACACCGAGGATTCCGATACTGGCTGGGGCAACAAAGTGCCTTGAAACTGAGGAGCTACGACAAAGGGTTCTTATTAGCGGTAAACGCGCAAACGTGTCTTCTGGAGATTGAACTGGACTAGATTTAGTCGCCCCAGTCTGAGACTTTGTTCAACAAAGTCTCGACTGAACACAAGTTTGTTCCGGTACTCAGCGACGTTTTCCCGAAAAATATTGGCACGGCTGGTGTATAAAGCATCACCAGTGCTGTCGTCCGCATAGCAATAGATGTTACCGGTTTGCAACATATCATTGATATGCAGAAGAAACAACGTTGTGATAGCACGCAGCCTTGTGGAACACCAGCGTTAATGGAAGCGTAATCGGGCATGCACCGTCTACTACGACCTTGATGCTCCGATCTGCAAGAAAACTGGTGATCGTGCACAATTTCTCAGGAAGCCCATAGGAAGGGCTTCGAAAGAAGCGCTTTGTATAAACCCGATCGAAGGCCTTCGCTACGTCAAACTAACGGCCAACGCCTCTCCTGGACTCCACTGCCTCCGGCCATCTATGAGTTAGGTAACCGAAGATCACCAGCTGAGCGACCTCGACGGAAACCGTACTGGCGGTCACTAATCAGCTGGTGATCCTCAAGGTACCGCATGAGCTGGCAGTTAACAACAGTTTCCATTACTTTGGAGAACAAGGAGGTGATAGCGATAGGCCTGTAGTTGGACGGATCTGAGCGGTCGCCTTTTTGGGATCAGGTGCACCAAGCTGTCTTCCATGAGTTTGGGACTACGCCTAGGGAGTAGGAGTACCGGAAAAGTCAGCGTTAAACCGGTGCCAACTCCGGAGCACGTTTTCAGCACAATAGGTGGGACTCCATCAGGCCCTCGACTTGTTGACGTACAGGAGAGAAGTGCTTTACGCACCGAGCGCTGTGTAAACAGTACTTCCTGCATGGAGCACTCACACCACGGGATAGTAGGCGGTGTGTTCCCCGTCATCAAGAGTCGAGTTGGAAGCAAAGAGCCTAGCAGATCGGCTTTCTCCTTTGCGTCATGGGCCAGTGAGTCGTCCACCCTGTGCAGAGATGGCAGGATGGCTGACAGAAGTTCCCTTTTTCCATGTTAGAATAAATGTCTTCATATCCATGACTTTATGTCTAATATTACTTCTTACTGATAGCCAAAGGTTTTATCATGATAAAATTTGCCATCGCCAGTATAGACCGATCAGTGAGTTATTAATTAAAATATAGAAATTAAATTAAATTCAATTCGGGTGAATGTGAATAATTTCGTTAATGTCGATGGGGATCCAACTAGGTTTACTTGCGTACACTAAACTCTCATGTGCTTATCACTTTAGCTACTGCGATTTTTATATTCATACGTGGTAGACCCACGCTGCAGCTATGCGGTTTCTTCAGTCTACTCTATGATGTCATCAGTACTCATTTAAAAATTAATAAAAATTAATAAAATAAAATAATCAAAAGTGTTTTAATAACCATAATAACATGTATTTATTAAATAAACATATAAGCAACATTTAAAAACGTTTACATACCTACATACCGAAAGGAAGATGTCGCAGTAGGTCGCTCAGCGAGCTATGGAAGACTATGCTTGGGGTTTCTCTGCGTAATAAACTTAGAAATGAGGATATCCGCAGTAGAACCAGAGTAACGGACATAGCTCAACGAATTAGTAAGCTGGGTGGCAATGGGCCGGCCATATAGCTCGAAGAATCGACAACCGATGGGGAAAAAGGTTCTCGAGTGGCAGCCTCGTACCAGCAGGCGAAGTTTAGGGCGACCCCCCACTAGATGGAGTGACGACCTGGTAAGACATGCAGGAAGTCGATGGATGCAAGTGGCTCAGGACCGTGCTTTGTGGCATTCCTTGGGGGAGGCCTATGTTCAGCAGTGGACTTGTGAAGGACTGTAATGATGATGATGATGATGATACCGAAAGGGGGTCAAAAATGTCTGTATTAGCATTATATGTAGCTATACGTGGTAAAGCCATGCTGCAGCACGAATGAGTCGGCTCGATTGGGGAAGGAACAAACTCTTACAGAATACCAGCGTTGAATAGCAGCTTTAGCTGCTGTGTTTTGCATGGAGAGGCATTCCATCTTAGATACCAAGGGTAAAAAAAGCATTTGCATTTTGATTTTTTATCGAGGATAGATGTAGATGTCTGTAAGCGACCTTCTATCTAATGGACCGTGTGATCATTTTTCACCCTCATTCTATAAAAAAAAACTCAGCTGTGAAAAAAAATTAAAGAACATTCGTTTTTATCAACGCAATGAAATGGAAATAAAAAATAACGTATTTATAAAATATAAAGAAAAAATAATATCTTCAAAATCTGCCTGTTCTTTGATGTCAACGCAAAGAGCCTTTCAATAAAACTGGACCAGAGTTAAATTTCACGTTTGATAAGATTCAAGCACTTAAAGGTATGCGATTAATCTTGTCAATTCTTCTGAACAAGGATCCTTCAGAAGTTCAAGTTTTAATCAAATTGAAATCATTATTTACAAATGTTGTATAGAAGATTTGTTTAATATAAAAGATTTATTTCAAACTAGCTGTTCCCCGCGACTTTGCCCGCATGTAATTTAGGTTTTTTTTTTGCGCAGTACCCTAATTTTTTCTTAAATAAAAGTAGCCTAAGTTACTCCTTATAACATCAGCTGTCTGCCAGTGAATGTCCCATCAAAATTGGTCCAGCCATTTTTGAAATTTGCCGGAACAAACAGACAGACAGATAGACAGACAAAAATTTTAAAAATTGTGTTTTTGTTATAAGTAGCGTATATACTTTCATATGCATTTAGTGAAAAGCTGTTATTTTGACATTACAAACAGACACTCCAATTTTATTTATTTGTATAGATAATACAATTTATGATAAGAGATCTTATCTTATTATGCACTAATAGATATAATATAATATTTTATTTAGTTTAACATTAATTATAAAAGTGACAACCAGCCTTGGTTTAATAATTAATTGTCAGAACAAGAAGGGAAGGGAAAAAGTAGAGATACAGGTATGTGGGTTTCAAATACACATATAGTTACATTCCGAACCCTTTGCCACCACACCACTAGCAGATCAGCCACAACAGTCCACTGCTGGACATGGGCCCCCCATTAAGGGGGGTAAATGCCATACTCGCCACGCTTGGCGGCAGGTTGGCGAGCGCAGTCCAAGGTGTTATATTAACAAGGAACGCTGTTGCCCATTCCCTGGATTTGTCCCTTAGTCGGCTTTTACGGCACCACACGGGGTTGAACTCTTTGCACAGTAACCAAACTCGATAATTCAAAATTCGTATAACAACGCAAAAATAAAATAGTATTAAGCAGTTAGCTTATGCGATGAGACAATGGTAATATTGACTTTAATAGAAAAGTCCTTAATTATACTGTCATATAATAATACCATATAGTATATACTAATATTATTTGTTATTATTAAAAAAGTTACAGGCTATATACCCACAGCTGGGCACAGGCCTCCTCTCACTTCTGAGAGGGTTTTTAAAGCAATGAAGAGTCCGCCGCGCTGCCCCAATGCGTGTTGGCGGACTTCACGTCTTCGATATATTTTTATTTTTTATTTCTCAGACATGCAGATATCGACACGATGTTATTCTTCACCGCCGAGCACGGGGTAACTCGGCACTAAATTGCAATTAACAATTTCATTGGTATCGGTGGGAATCGAACCCAGGTTGCTCGCGTACTCTGAGCTAGCACGGCTATGTGTTATTATTATAGTATACTAATATGCCACTGTATTTATTCATTTTCCATTATATTACACTTAATAGCTGATTGTAGAGTTTCTGAAGTATTCAAAAGTATAGATTCGTTATTAAAAACAAAGTCGTCCTAAATTTGAGAGTGACAAAAAAATACAAAGTGTCTATATGGAAATCAGTGACCACAATAATACAAGTTTGCCTTCTTGTAATATAGAATGGCATCTACATTATAAGAACGAGAGCTGAGGTTGGGTAAGGAAGACAATAAAATGATATTAAAGGAAGAGATCGTTTATTAATCCAGTGCAAAAATTTGTAGGTATATTAGGCAATTATGCCTAAAAATTATGTTGGGTGTATAGTAACATAAAAAAAAACAGTTGTTATATTGTATAAAGTAAACTTTTTCGGCGTTTAAGGACGAGATTAAATTCCACAACAGACATTGTAATTATCTATTTTTTTCATTAGAATAAGAGTATTTTAGATAAAACTAGTGACCCGCCCTGGCTATGCCTTGTGGGTCTATTAATTTGGCGTCATTTAGATTTTTTAAATAATCATCAATGACCATTTTTTTTTCCATTTCAAAAAAAATTTCTAGCTTTTCAGATAAAATATAGCCTGGATTACTTCTGGCATTTCTCTCTATCTGTTCCTAAAGTTTCATCACAATCGGTTCAGCGATTCTCAAGATAGCCAGACAGATAGACAAAATTTTTACACATTATGATTATTTATGACTTAATAGCATGGCAATTAACCCCCTGAGCTGATAAAAGACACTTCAATTTTATTTACTTATTTGATCAATAAGTTTTCAGAATAGGACACTTATCAATGAGTTAAAGAAATGCGTTCTATTTTTTTTTTCGAATCTTAAATTCGTTAGCCAAGGCCAGAAAGGCCAGTTTCTTTCAAACTTCACATTTGGCGGGAAATTGATTCGTATACAAAACGGAGAAGCTAGAACTTCGTACGGTTATTAAATATTTCTGCCTGAAAAATAAATCTACAAAAAGTGTTTTCTGTCTTCTGTTTTGCAGTCTAATTTGACAGACAATGCTCGGTCTTATTCTACAGTGGCATACCGGTGCGCTTGCGAGCGATAGCGGCAGAACCGCTTGCAATGACAACACTCGCTCCGGGCGGCCAATAACGGCCACTACGCCAGAAAATGTTAAGGTAGATCGACGTGTGACCATCCGATCCGTTATTTAGCTGAGACTCTAAAGCTTTCGTTTGGGATAAACGGTCGCGCGCTGGGTTCCTCGAATGTTAACTGACGCCCAAAAACAAAAGCAAGAGTTGACATTTCAAAGCTTAATTTAGCAGTAATTGAAGAAGATCCAGATTCTTTTTGCGCTCGTTTTTTAACCGTAGATAAAAGGTGGGTACACCATGATTTCTTATATTTAAGCGAACACTACACATTTAAATAAAACTAGTTTTACGGATTTTATCGCGTATATTAACTTATTTTATATTCCCGACGTTTCGAGTACTTTACAGCACCCATGGTCACGGGGGGCATGAGGTATTTGACGTCCCAATGTCATAGTTAGCCACGGTTACCTCCAGATTAAAAATTATTAATTTTTGTTCCGATCTACGAAAATATATAAAGATATACGAGCTATTAAAAACGTTAAAGAACACATAGCTGATGTGAAGAGTCGACGCTCCGGGAAGTCTGCAGTCTGTGAACATGTACAGGATCGCCCCCGTAACTACATTAGATTTGATAGACCACAAATCCTCGCTAAAGAACACCGATTCCTTCCAAGGATGATTTGCGAGGCTATTGAAATCAAAAAACATCCTAATTTCAATAGAGAAGATGGCTGGGTGCTACCATCTGCTTGGGATCCTATAATTAATAAAATTAAATCCCAACCCAAGCATATAACTGTAATAGCTCAGATGGTTAGCGCTCGCTGTAAGTTACACAGTACGCGAGCAACCCGGGTTCGATCCCCGCCGGCACCAATGAAATTGTTAATTGCAATTTTAAGTGCTGATTTACCACGTGCTCGGCGGTGAAGGAAAACATCGTGAGGAAACCTGCATGTCTGAGAAATCAAAAAAAAAATATTTCGAAGACATCTTAAGTTCGCCAACACGCATTGGGGCAGCGCGGCGGACATTTCCTTGCCCTAAACCCCTCTCAGAAATGAGAGGAGGCCTGTGCCCAGCAGTGGGACTTATATAGGCTGTAACTTTACTTTTTTTACTATTAAACTTTGATTATGATAAAATTAAATACTAGCTAATTCTACAACACAGTCATAGTAGCTCAGTACATAAGCTCCCGCCTTGAAAATTCACTTTACACGAGCAAAGGGAGCTCGATCCCACGCGGCCGATTCTTTGCCAAGGTGAAGAATATGTCGCAAGAAATCTGAATTTCTGAGGAATTATATTACAAGGACTGCTCCAAGTCCTAAAATCCTTTAGGAATAAAAAGTCGTATTAGAGCTACACTAAGGACCAATGTTGCTTAACTATATATGCTAATGTAACTGTAAATCTATTCGTATCCTAATTACTCTATTTGTTTTTTCATATTCAATTCCATCCTCATTATTTTAATTAAATAATTTTGGAAACCCGTAAACACCCACAGTATCCATTAAAATTTCATGTACAGGTTGAATGCTTCAAACTCGTTAATTCCGTTAGTATATTATTTAAGCTATGAAATTTTAAGCTTTTTGCTAGAATCATAACAAAAGAAACTTAAAATTCATATAACAGAAAAGAATATTTTATATTCAATATAAATTATGACATAAAACCCACTAAAAGTTTTTTTTTATTTACCACTGATTCGGTAAATACCTTTTTGGTAGAGTAGTTTATATTCTAACGCCAACTCTACATAGCAAGACTGAATATCCATTTATCACCATCACTTTAATAAAAAAAATCTTTTGTTGTTTTTTTTGTGACATTTCATATCATTGAAACAACAATTTTTATTAATGAACTTGTGTGATGTTGAAGATAATATTATTGGGTGTAGTGGTGTTGAGCTTAGGAAACTCGAAGATGCTCTTCAAATTAGATAAAACACAACATTTTATTTTTGCGTTTTAAAATGAGTATCAGTTCCTTAAAATCATTATTTTTTATAGTTACGTCTGAATGTATTTAATAAATAAACAGGACCAATTCCAAGTTTCTAACTTAAAATTAGTAACCTCTTAGATATTAAGGTTTCAGTGTCAGATGCTGCTAATTTAAATAATCCCTAAGCTACCGTTTCAGTCACTTTGTACAGGTTAATTCATACAAAACGTGACTGACGGCAGTGTAAGTAAACGCATATAATAAACAACAGATATGACGACAGCACATTGACATATATGATAAACTAACATTCATTTTCAAATATCACGACAACGTGGAAACGTTTATGAAAGGTTTATTACAAATTCATTCGGTAAGGAAAATATAATACTATCGCTTTCTTCCTTTAAATAAGCTCTATTGTAGGCGTGGTTCGCTCCTGGTCACAAGCCTCCCGCCTCTTCTATGAGGATTTAATAATAATTATTTTAAAATACTTATAAAAATTAATAACAAATTTAAGGAAAATTTAAAAAACCCTAACGTGGTTTATTTCTTATTATTTCTTTTGTAAACTAAGAAAAACAATTATCTATATTTATGTATACAAAAAGAACTGTGAATAACATATATTTATAACTTAGTAATTTTTATTATTTCTTTTGCATACATCATTTATTTACACTTTCACTTGTAACCTTTACCTAAAATAAGACGCAAATACCCTAATTCTTCATAAATAAATTTCTTCCTTCGCTGTCTTTGATGTCAGGTAAAATTAATATTAACGCCCAAAATCTAAGGGCACGAAAGTTTTCAAAAGATGAGAGAAAATTATACGGTTCATTGAGTATTCTCTAAACAACACTGTAAGAGCAATGCTTGTGTTACAGTGTTAAAGAAGCTAACTTATACACGATAAAATATATTAATGCAAAACAGTATCAATACAAGCTTTTTTATAGGAGAGGGGCAAACGAACATACGGCTCACCTGATGATAAGTGACTACCGCCGCCCATGAACAACTGCAACACCAGGGGAATTGCAGGTGCGTTGCCAGCCTTTTAGAAAGGAGTAAGCTCTTTTCTTGAAGGTCCCTAAGTCGTATCGGTCCGGAATAATCGCCGGTGGTAAGCTATTCCACAAAGAGGTCGTACGCGGAAGAAAACTCCTAGTTAAACGTACAGTGGTGGACCACCAAGCATCTAGATGGTGTGGATGGTATCGCGAATTTTACCGCGATGTGCGCTCGTGAAATTTGGCGGCTGGGATTAATCCGAACAATTCCTCAGAGCACTCCCCGTGGTAGATGCGAAAGAAAATGCAAAGGGATGCAACATCTCTTCGCAGCGCCAGTGAATCGAGCCGATCGGAAAGAACTCGGTCGTTGACGATTCGAGCCGTTCTGCGTTGGATGCGGTTAAATAATTCCACTGTGTAAAGAATTATTTCAAAATCGGTTAATCGTCAGTCAGAACCCGAAAGCATCAAAATGGCTGAATTAAAATCAGAGGTACACATAATCGTGTATTAACATGGGCATAAACTTTGTGTGCGAAGATCCACCTGAAGAAACAAGGGATATAAAGCAAGTTTTGAAATAAAATATACGAAAATGAATCTGAATAAAGCCGCTTAGTAACAAAAACAGGCTTTAATAAATCGGTGTTTATGTTTTTTTAAATAGAATATGGGTGACAAACGAGCATACAGTTCACCTGATGGTAAGTGGATGCTGTGACTCATAGACATCTACATTTATTCGCAATTAAGAATCAAAATGCAGATGCGTTGTCTCCCCTGAGTACTAAGATAGAATGCCTCGTTTCAGTAAGTAAAGAGTCTCCGGTTCTCAACACTCACCGTACGAAACACAGCAACATTAAGCTGCTATTTTACGCTGGCATTCTGTGAGAGCGTGGTCCTACCCCGGTCGAGCCCACCCATTCGTGCTACAACCTTAATATAGCTGAAACGTGGCTCTATTCACATCACTATTTCTTTTATGTTATCTTACTCGTAAGTGCCTTTCAAAAGAATTGGGTCTGAGATAAATTTCGTTGGATAAGGATCGAAGTTTTCATAGCTAATATTTGTTTCTGCTGCTCTCCTAAAAAGCATTTTATGTACAGGAGAGTGCTTACGTTCGCATGATATGATCATTAGCTAAATCAAGAATCTCAATTTTTTTTATCAGTCAATTTATTACTTTTGAATAGTTATCGTTATAACAGTCTATCGAATGTCGACTGATGAACGAAGGCCTCCCGATAAATTGCCTCATTGGAGAAATATTTGCCATATATGCCACACTTGGCAGGCGGGTTGCCAACCGCAGTTTTTTTATTTTAAGTTGTTTTTAGGATGACGCTGCTATCCATCTCCTGGTTCGTTTCCCCTGTCGTCTCTTATAACACCTACGGGACGATATTGGGTGGTGGATATTCTTATACCGCCACTGCACGGTTACTTGTGAATAGTACTACGACGTTATTTTATATGGATAAAGCTAATTTAATTCAAGCACATTTCCTTAATTACCAAAAGCCTAATAAACGTAAACCATACTATCTATCATAAGAAAAAGTGTTTACATATCCATGATTGACTTTTGTCTTTTCTGAAATAATTCAAGAAATATCACTGAATTAACAAGAAGAAGGGATTAATGTCGGTTTTGAACTGTATTGGATTACATACGATGACGATAAAGGAAACTATTAAAGTACTTTAATAAAATTATAGTGCTAGTGGTTTTAATCCAGATTTGATTTATTACCTTATATGCAAAAATAAAACTGATACAGAAACAGAAACTGATACAGAAGATGGGCAGCAGCATCTTTCTGATAAAAGCTAAAAAAAACAATAAAAAACTGCGGTTGCCAACCCGCTCGCCAAGCGTGGCAACTATGGCAATACACCCCCCATGAGCGACGACACAAATAAACGGCCCCCATTCCCCGGTGGCCCCGCTATTCCTGGCTACGGTGGCGACCATGGTAACAGCGGGGCAGGGGGTGCTAAGAATCTCCGGTGAAGGTTCGGTTGCCACCTACGACGACTCGACCTGGCAACATATAACGCACGCACCCTGAGGACTGACGAGAAGATCCTGGAGCTGGAAGAAGAGATAGATAAGTTACGCTGGAATATAATAGGACTATCTGAGGTCCGAAGAGAGGGGGAGGACACGGTAATCCTCGAATCCGGCAACTTATTCTATCACCGGGAGGGTGACCATCTGTTCCAAGGAGATGTCGGATTTATCGTCCACAAGTCTCTCGTTAACAACGTTGTAAAGATCGGGAGTGTGTCGACGAGGGTTGCCTACCTTATACTCAGAATCACCAATTAGGTCACGTCTAATGAAGTCAACGCTCCGTCCCCCTCGTGCTCTAATCCAAAGTCCCGAAAACTTTCAGCTCGAGTTACAAAATTGTTTTCAGTGCCTAGAAGTTTGCAATGAAGTGGACGATATGAATGACAAGCTTGTGGAAACTGTCCATGCGTTCGGAGCTAAGTTCTGTAAGACCCGTCGCAGAAGAACACAAAAACTCTCCGATCACACTCTTAATCTCATGGTTCTTAGAAGGGAAATGAAGCTGCAGTCTTCAGCAGATTTGACAGCATACAGGGACTTGCGCAACTTCAATACAGCTCGTATTGAAAAAACGATCGAGCGGAACCAAGGCTCCAAAGTTTTTGCCAGAGATCTGTCTGCCAGAAAGAGTCAACTGTCGAAGCTGAAGACCGATTGTGGCAGCATCGTTTCCGGGACAACTGAGATTTTGATTGAGATTGAGAGGTTCTATGGGCAGCTATACACGTCATCGTTGGAGCCACACGCAAGTGTGAGTAACGATCCAAGAGCAAGTCTTATCCGACACTATTCCGATGATATCCCGGACGTCAGTCTGAGCGAGATTAGAATGGATCTCCAGCACCTTAAAAATGGCAAGGCCCCAGACGAGGATGGAATTACAGCGGAGCTTCTGAAAGCGGGTGAAAAACCGGTACTTGAAGTCCTTCAGAAGCTCTTTAATTCCGTCCTCCATGGTGGCATTACACCGGAGGCGTGGAGCAGAAGTGCTCTTGTTCTTCAAGAAAGGCGACAACGCTCTCCTGAAGAAATACAGACCGATTTCCTTCTGAGCCGCGTCTACGTGCTGTTTTCGAGTCATTACGAATCGTCTCGCATGCAGACTCGACGACTTCCAGCCTCGAACAAGCCGGTTTCCGAAAAGGCTTTAGCACCATAGACCACATACATACCTTCGGCAAATTGTACAGAAGACCGACGGTACAATCTGCCACTTTGCCTGCGTATGTGGACTATGAGAAAGCCTTTGATTCCGTCGAAATTTGGGCGGTGCTGCAGTCCCTTCAGCGGTGCCAAGTAGACTGTCGGTATATCGTGGTGCTGAAGTGTTTGTACAGTAGGGCTACGATGGCTATCCGAGTACAGAACCAGAGTACGAAACCTATCCAACAGCAGAGAGTGTAAGACAGGGTGACGTAATATCCCGAAACTCTTCACCTGCATTGGAAGATGTTTTCAAGCTACTGGACTGGAAAGGATACGGTATTAACATCAATGGCGAGTACATCACTCACCTTCGATTTGCCGACGATATAGTCCTTATGGCAGAATCGCTGGAGGACCTAAGCACTATGCTCAATGACTTTAATAGTGTCTCCCAACGGATAGGTCTCAAGATGAACATGGACAAAACAAAAATCATGTTTAATGTCCATGTCACACCTATGCCGGTAGTTGTAGAGAGCACTAAGCTCGAAGTTGTTGACGAATATGTTTACCTGGGACAAATAGTCCGACTAGGTAAATCCAACTTCGACCGAGAGGTCAATCGACGGATTCAACTCGGCTGGGCAGCGTTCGGGAGATTACGACCCATCTTCTCGTCAGGCATATCTCAAAACCTCAAAACTAAATTGTACAACCAGTGCGTGTTGCCAGTGATGACATACGGAACTGAGACGTGGTCCTTCACTGCTGGCCGTATGAGGAAGCTCAAGGTCGCTCAGCGAGCTATGGAGGCTATGCTCGGGGTTTCTCTGCGTGATAAACTTAGAAATGAGGATATCCGCAGTAGAACCAGAGTAACCGACATAGCCCAAAGGATTAGTAAGCTGAAGTGGCAATGGGCCAGCCATATAGCTCGAAGAACCGACAACCGATGGGAAGAAAGGTTCTCGAGTGGCAGCCTCATGCCGGCAGGCGAAGTGTAGGGCGTCCCCCCACTAGATGGAGTGACGACCTGGTAAGACATGCAGGAAGTCAATGGATGCAGCTGTCTCGGGACCGTGCTTTGTGGCATTCCGTGGGGGAGGCCTATGTTCAGCAGTGGACTTGTGAAGGGCTGTAATGATGATGATGCAAAAATAATACTAAAGTTTCAAAAGGTAAAACGAAAAGGGTACTGTGTCAACTTAAACTTAATTCAAATGCTAACCTCACGCAGTCCATCGTACTGATTGACGAATGAGGCTCCCGCATCCGACTAATGGAGTAAAATCAACAATCAAACATTTCATAATAGCGACAAAATGTTGAACTCTTTTTCAAACTTGCTATATTTCTCCTTTTTAACAATTATATTAAGAAACGAGCGGTCAATCCTACTGGTGGTAAGTATTTATTGGGGTTCCGTACCCAAAGGGTAACCAACGGGACCCTATTACTAAGGCTCCGCTGTCCGTCCGTCCGTCCGTCCGTCCATCTGTGCGTATGCGTGCGTGCGTGTGTCAGCGGGCTGTATCTCATAGAAATGGCTCCCCTAATAGAAACGTGTATTACGAAGGTACGGAACCCTTCATTCGACTCCTCGAGTCCGACTCGCACTTGGCCGGTTATTATTATTTAATTTTCTAACGCCAAATGAAGCTCGGTCATCCAAGTACTGAAATTAAAAGCATCAAGCGTCGAAGCATTTGGTACCTCGACAATGATAGCTCTGGGTGGTTCATGTCTTTTTCGCTATCAACAGTCTGCTGGAAATATGATATCTTACACAATTGGAAGGGAATGTTATAACCAATATGCTTGGTGATATAAATAATACACCATTTTCATTTGCAATTTTATACCACTCGCCAGCCTAGGTATTTAAGTCTAGCATGCACGAGGTAATTTTCGCCGCCTGCCAAACCATAATGCTTTAAATAGAAAATATTTATTCACAACAAAATACTTAGCTGGAAAATTTTAAAATCATAAATTTCAATAAAATGTATCTTTTCTGAAATAAGTTACATTTAAATAAATAAAAAAGTCCTAGAAATATACGTAATATCGCAAAAGCAGTGCACCCAAAAAATCACTCGATGAAAGCTTGCCAAGCTACGAATGTGTTCATATTGGAAAAGTTTAATCTCTTTCTGAATTCAATATCTAGTTTCAGATTACGAGTTCTGGTAAAGCTGTTTATTTGTTTTATTTTATCGTGTCTTTTAGAGATTTCAAGTATAGAAATTTTAATATCGAAAACCGATCAAATTTTTATTTATTTAATTTAATCAAAACCAAGCAAAGTTACGCACGGACGTACGAAATTTGTATAAAATAATCACAGCCAAAACAGACAACATTTACACACAACTAATCCAATGATTGAGGAATAATAAAAAAACCCGACCGCGTTAAAAGTTTACTAAAAAGACAATAGAATAAAAAGGATTTTATAGCTTATGTCACATCTTTTTTTTTCTTTTTAAAACGTTACCCCCACACTAGGATTTTCTCTTGTGTCGTGGAGGCAGTTTACAAACACAAATTGCACAAGGACAAACCCGGAACAATTATTTGTAGGCCATACAAATACTTGTTCCGTGCGGGATTCGAACCCGCGGCCCCTAGCGCAGCAACTCATTGCTAAGCCACTGCGCCACGGAGCCGTCAGCCATCTACAACTAAGACGAATCTAACAACAACCCATATATTGAAATTCAAATTTATAATTATAGCCATTTAGGCTACAAAGCGTGACAAATAAATAGCCATACATACATTCATAGGTACATACGAGTACTCGTACATATTAACATACACTCGGAAAACATTACCCTCCTTCTGCGGCAGACGGGTTGCGAACAAATGGTTACGATGTAGGGCGAATAATAAAACTTCGCATGCATTATACAAAAGAGTTTTTGTCTGTTTGTTTTGCAGTCTGCTTTGGCAGACAATGCTTCGTCTTACTCTACAGTAGCATACTGGTGCGCTTTCGAGCGGTAGCGGCAGAACCGCTTGCAATGACGACACTCGCTTCGGGCGGCCAATAACGGCCACTACGTCAGAAAATGTTAAAGTAGATCTACGAGTGACCATCCGAGACTCTAAAGCTTTCGTTTGGGATAATTCAGTTTATTTTAACTCATACCTTAAAATTTAAAAAGAAAATCACGCGCTGTGTTCCTCGAATGTTAACTGACGCCCAAAAAAAAGCAAGAGTTGACATTTCAAAGCTTAATTTAGCAATAATTGAAGAAGATCCAGATTCTTTTTGCGCTCGTTTCGTAACCGTAGATAAAAGGTGGGTACACCATTTTTTGACCCGGAGACGAAAAACCGAAGCAAGGTGTGGAAAAGACCAGCTTTTCCACCAGCCAAGAGATTCCAGGTGTCTGCGTCCGCTGGAAAAATAATGGCTTCTGTCTTCTGGGATGCGGAAGATATAAAAATGATCGACTATTTAAGTAAAGAGAGACAATAACCGGAAATTATTACGCATCATTAATCAAAAAAATTCGCGAAGAACTAAAGAATAAACGTCGAGGAATATTGCGTGCTGGCCTTTTCGAACCCAAGGTCAATCCTTTTTTCAAATGGAATTAACTAACTTGCAAAATGCTATTTAAGGTGCATTAGCTTAAAAGGCGATTACGTTAAAATAAATACAATTTCCATACTTACTACATTTACATACTTATACTAGAGTTTCATTGCGTTTCAAAACACTTATTGATCAACCAGTAAATTATATATAGATAACTATCAAACAATGAATACTTTTTATACAAGCTAAGATTGACAAGCGAGCTTTTTTTAAACGATAAAGGTTACAAACGAGCACACAGTCTAACTGATGGTAAGTGGTTGCTGTGGCCCATAGACATCTACATCTATCTATCCTCGATTACGAATCATAATGCAGATGCGTTGTCAGCCGTGAGGACTAAGATGGCATGCCTCGTTTCCAGTAAAAAGGGTCTCCGGTTCTCTACACTCACCGTACGAAACACAACAGTGTTAAGCTGCGATTTTACGCTGGTATTCTGTGAGAGCGTGGTCCTTCCCCGGTCGAGCAACTATACCAGTAATATAGCTGCAGCATGGCTCTACAACTTAAAAATTTCATCAGTCCATCTAACGCTAAGTAGTAACTGTTCCTCATAGACACCTTCACCTATCCACGATTAAGAATAAAAATGCAAATGCGTTATCATCACTAAGAACTAAGATGGAATGCCCATTTACAGGTAAAAATATTGCTGGTTCTTTCACTCTCCATACGAAACACATCAGCAATATGCTGCTATTTTACGTTTGTATTCTGTGCAAACGTGGTCCTTCCTGGATCGAGCCGATCCATTCATACTTCAGTCGTCATATAGCTGCAGCGTGGCTCTACCAGGACACAATATGATTTCGTCCGTAATATTGAACAACACAGTCACAGTAGCTCAATACATAAGCTCCCGCCTTGAAAATTCACTTTACACGAGCAAAGGGAGCTCGATCCCACGCGGCCGATTCTCTGCCGAGGTGAAGAATATGTCGCAAGAAATCTGCATTTCTGAGGAATTAAGTATGTTACGAGGACTGTTCCAAGTCCTAAAACTTTCTTAGGAATAAAAGGTCGTATTAGAGCTACACTAAGACGAATGTTGCTTAACTATATATGCTAATGTAACTGAAAATCTATTCGTATTCTTATTACTCCATTTGTTTTTCCATATTCAATTTCATCCTCATTATTTTAATTATACAATTTTGGAAACCCGTAAACACTCACAGTATCCATTAAAATTTCATGTACAGGTTTAATGCTTCGAACTCGTTAATTGCGCTGGTATATTATTTAAGCTATGAAATTTTAAGCTTTTTGAAGAATCAAAATAAAAGAAAATTATAAATTCATATAATTAGAAAAGAATATTTTATATTAAATTATAACATAATACTTATTAAAAGTTTTATTGACTATGGTTGCGGTAAATACCTTTGTGGTGGAGCAGTTTATGTTCTAACGCCGACTCTACACAGCAAGACTGAATGCCCTTTTATCACCATTACTTAAATTAAAAAATATTTTGTTGGGTTTTATGCCCAGCATTAGTCATAACAATTTTGATTAATGAACTTGAGTGATGTTGAAGATGGTATTATTGGGTGTAGTAGTGTTGAGCTTAGGAAACTCGAAGATGATAATAATGACCTGAAAGAATCCGTAACGAAGATATCCGGAGAAAACCCAAAGTAATTGACATAGTTCAAGCTCGAGTAGCATCGGACCACAGAACCTGTGTTTGCACACACACACACACACACACACACACACACACGCACCAACACACACACACACACAAACACACACACACACACACACACATACATACATACATACATACATATACATATATACACACACACACACACACACACACACACACACACACACACACACACGCACACACACACATACACACACACACACCCACATACACACAATATCCTTCCATTAAATAATTATTACTTTTGGCCGCTATGAAATTTAAAGCGGACGAAATCGCGGGCAACAAATGCTATATACAATAAATACAACGTTGCTTTTTATAACACGTAAGAATTGTTAGGGAAATTTATTTTGACGTTTCCATTTTTGTTCTTATTCCCTTTACCTAACATACTTTTACGAAACACATCCTGAAGGAGTTGACAGAAACAATGTTAGCGTCAACACGTTTTCTACAATTATATTATCAATGATATGAAATGTCGCAAGATATTTCAGACTTACGTAAAGAAAACGCCGAACCGAACTCCGCTAACGGTATTTATGTTTGTCTGATGATGTTGTGCCTATTGTAATCGATCATAATAATGTCTATGTTAAAAATTATTGAAATTTAATTGAAAAATAAATATTTATATAGGCCTTGCCGTAGTAGTTAATATTTTTAAGAACATTACCTTCCTCGTCGCTCTGCTCGTCTTCGCAACGTAACGTATTCAGGAAATATTATACTTTTTAAGTAAACGTTTAATATATATATTAGTTATTTTTAATCATCCAGTTAAAGTTTATCTAAACTGAAAAAGAGGAGCAGAAAGTAAAGAGTCGGATAAATAATTCCACTGTGTAAATAATTATTTCAAAATCGGTTGATCGTTTGTCAGAACCCTAAAACATCAAAATGGCTGAATTATAAAAAAAGAATCATCGAAATCGGTTCACCCAGAAAAAAGTTATGAGGTAACACAAATAAAAAAAAACATAAAGTCGAATTGAATACCTCCTCCTTTTTGAAGTCGGTAGAAAATCAGAGGTTCACATTATCGTGTTTTAACATGGGTATAAGCTTTGTGTGCGAAGATCCACCTGAAGAAAAAAGTAGTATAAAGCAAGTTTTGAAATAAAATATACCAAAATGAATCTGAATAAAACCGCCTAGTAACAAAAACAGGCTTTAATAAATCGGTGTTTATGATTTTTTTTATAGAATATGGGTGACAAACGAGCACACAGTCCACCTGATGGTAAGTGGATGTTGTGGTCCATAGACATCTATATTTATTCGCAATTAAGAATCAAAATGCAGATGCGTTGTCTCCCCTGAGGATTAAGATGGAATACCTTGTTTCCAGTAAAAAGGGTCTCCGGTTCTCTACACTCACCATATGAAACAGAGCAACATTAAGCTGCTATTTTACGCTGGTATTCTGTGAGAGCGTGGTCCCACCCCGCTCGAGCTTACCCATTCGTGCTACCAACATAATATAGCTGCAGCGTAGCTCTACCACGTATAGCCATCTACCATGTCAAACCATAAACGGCTTTTAAAGTCATGTGGCGTCCATATATATTACAAAAGAATGAAACCGAAGTACAAACTAACAGCAAATCATCACTATTTCTTTTATGTTATCGTACTCGTAAGTGCCTTTCCAAAGAATTGGAAGAAAATTTCGAAGAAAATTTGAAAATTTCGTTGGATAAAGATCAAAGTTTTCATAGCTTGATATTTGTTTCTGCTTCTCTCCTAAGAGATACATTTTATGTACAGGGGACTGCTCACGGGCTAATGATATGATTGTTATCTAAATCAAGAATCTCAATAAAGATTTTCTTATTCTCAGTTAATTTATTACTCCTGAATAGCGTTACCGTTACAATCATCAGCCTATCAAAAGTCCACTGTTGAACGTGGAGCTCCCCCATAGGTTGCCTTATTGGAGAAATTTTTGCCACAGATGCCACGCTTGGCAAACGCAGTTTTTTATTTTTAGTTGTTATTAGGAAGACGCTGCTGTCCTTCTCCTGGTTTTGTTTCTCCCTGTTGTCTCTTATAACACCTACGGGACGATACTGGCTAGTGGCGCCACCCGCCACTGCACGCTCACTTGTGAATAGTATAATAGCGTTATTTTATGTGGATAAAGTTAATTTAATTACAGCACATTTCCTTAATTACGAAAAGCCTAATGAACGCAAACCATTATTATATCATAAGCAAAACGTGTTAACATATCCATGATTGACTTTTATCTATTCTGAAATTATTCAAGGAATATCGATGAATTAACAAGAAAAAGGATCAATGCGGTTTTGGACTATGTATATCGGACGATGACAGTAAAGGAAATTTTTAGAGTGCTTTAATAAAATTTATAGTGCTAGTGGTATTTTAATTCAGATTTGATTTATTACCTTATATTTAAAAATAATATTAGATTCTCAATCCCAGATTTGGAATGGTTTTCATCCTATCTTCGCGACCGCTAGCAATCAGTTCGATTAGGACAAGAGTCCTCAACATGGCTGACATGCGGGTGTGTGTTACCCAGATCTATCTCAATATCTTCCTCGATAAGTTGGAGCCTTCTCAACAATTGCATTAGATTCATTTTCGGCTTACGTAAGTATATGACTATGTTTCCCAGTACCGTTCTAAACTTAAATGGCTTTCTTTTCGTCAAAGGCGTAGCTTCCGAATTTTACAAGTACTATATTCAATTTTAAATGACCCTAATTCTCCTTCTTATCTTAAGGATAACTTTCAGTATCAGTATTCTACTCATAATAGAGTTCCCTGTTCCCAAAATAGTCCTAAAATTCGTATTTCACCACATAAGGTGGTTTCTTTAATTCCTATTTTACTGTGCAGTCCATACTGCTCTGGAATGCCTGCCTGTTGATATCAAGAAAACCAGTAACAAACATTATTTTAAGAGACTAGTTCGAGAATTCTTTAACAAGAATAATACCACCTGATTAATCTGACTTTTGTTTTTCACTTTCGCTTTGTAAGTGATATTTTGTATAATATATATTTTAATATGTATCATGTTATTTTATTTTGTATTATATTATTTTATGTTTATTTAAAGATTTTGTATATAAGTATCCGTTTATATATTTACTATTTATTCTTTCTTTATTATAAAGTAGATATTAAGTTTGTATATTTTAAAAATATTTTATTTATTTGCATTTTGTTGTAAGATATAACCTTTATTACTTATTTATTAATTTATGAAGTGGTTGTTACACCTGCCACAGCTTCTCAAATCATCCACTGGGTTGACTGGTAGAAAATGCCATAAGGCATTAAGTCCGCCCTTTATATCCCTACTATAAGGTAGATGTAAAAAGATTAAATAAATTAAATAAATAAATAATACTAAAGTTTCAAAAGGTAAAATGAAATGGGTAATGATGTCAACTTTTCTAAATTCAAATACTAACCTAACCTGAAGGTGCGGTCCATCGTACTGATTGAAGAACGAGGCTCCCGCATGCAACTAATGGAGTCAAATCAAAATCAAACATTTCATAATAGCGACAAAATGTCGAACTCTTTTTCAAATTAGTGTTACTAACTTTCTCCTTTAAAAAATATAGTAAGAAACGAGCGGTAAATCCTACTGATGGTAAGTAGTTGTTTTAAATTTTCTAACGTCAAATGAAGCTTGGTCGCTCAGGTACTAAAATTAAAAGCATGAAGCGTCAAGCGTCTGGTACCTCGACAATGATAGCTCTAGGTGGTTCATGTCTTTGTCGCTATCAACAGTCTGCTGGAAATATTATATCTTACACAATTGGAAGGGAATTTAATAACCAATATGCTTGGCGATGATATAAATAATACACCATTTTCATTTGCAATTTTAAACCACTCGCCAGGTTAGGTATTTGAAGTCTGGCATGCTTTAAATAGAAAATATTTATTCACAACAAAATACCCAGCTAGAAAATTTTAAAATCATAAATTTCAATAAAATGTATCTTTTCTGAAATAAGTTAGATATAATCTATACTCGATTAAGAATCAAAATTCAGATGCGTTGTTACCCCTGAGGAATAAGATGGAATGCCTCATATCCAGTAAAAAGAGTCTCGGATTCTCTACACTCACCATACGAAACACAACAGCATTGAGATGCTATTGGTACGCTGGTATTCTGTGAGAACGTGGTCCTTCCATGGTCGAGCCGGCGAATTCGTACTACAACTATAATATAGTTGCAGCATGGTTCGTATGTACGTGGTAGTACAAAAATCAACACCTGGTATTCCCTTACGTTTCATTTTCCAAAATTTTTTTTTTCAAAAACAGTAAAATAAAGATAGTGTGTTTTTTGATATTGTGTTTTAGAAGTTTTCTAGTTTTTGAAATAATCGATTTATGGAAAAAACAAAACATAGGACAGTGGTAGGCATAGATTGGATTGTAAAAAAAATATTTGCTCT
Organism: Parnassius orleans; assembly: GCA_029286625.1. NCBI lineage: Eukaryota > Metazoa > Arthropoda > Insecta > Lepidoptera > Papilionidae > Parnassius > Parnassius orleans. The sequence goes on from JAGSMP010000009.1 coordinate 505,114, forward strand.
AATATCATTATCCAAGGAGGATAATAAATGCCGACCAGAAATCCTCTAAGTACAAGTAGGTTAGGATGAAAAGTGTCTCTGTAATGTGTGTGTGTGCGTGTGTGTGTTTAATGGTGTACGCACTACAAGCACAATTATAATAAATTCTTAATTCTTAATACAGCAACATCTATACTTATGTTTGCCGTGTGGTGGCGACGCAATAAAATCCATCACCACTTTTCGCACGGTGGGTTGTCGTAAGAACCCAGCTATGGGGAATGTCATTATAAAAATATCTCATTGCTTCTAATAGATGGCAATATGACCAACTCGGCCGCAGCGTCAAACGTGCCAGTGGTGATTATGGCAAATCCTCTCCGCGATGGGATAGGTCCATGTCCATTCGTAATTTTTATGGGCTAATGATGATGATAATAATGAATATGTATTCTACTGCTTAGGCCTCGTCTCAACTCTGACTGGTTTTTGGAGTATGGTGAGGCGAGACCAGTCATGTTGGCAGAATTCACATGTTGGTTTTTTCATTGTTTGCCTTTACCGCCAAGCACGTGGTATATTTAAATTGGTATGAAAACTGTCATTGGTACCAGGAGCTATACATTATATTTATTTATTTATTATTTATTGTAACACTTTACAACTAAGGTAACAATGGGCGGACTTAATGCCTGTCGGCATTCTGACACATAGATAATTTTACATATACATACCTATTACATGTACACATATATACATACATACTGTATTATGCATATAACATAACATGAAATCATTCTTATCATGAAACGATGTCTTGTTTCAAAAGGTGTTCACGAGTTAATCTCTTGAACGAGCATTTACTTTAAGCTTTTCGTATATCTTCGGGTAAGGAATTCCAGAGTAGAGTAGCCTGAACAGTGAAGGATTTCCTGGATAATCCAGTGAAGTGCACATTGATTTTATGATTAATTATATTTTTGATTAATCATAAAACACTAATTTTATGATTAGATATAACTTGCTATTATTCGAAACATACTATCGGAATGCTTAAAGATTGATAATGATAATAAAAATAAAAAGTATTGGATAATCTTTGGATATTTCACGTACATTTATTTGGGTAACAGACCCTTTTCACAATTCGTAATTAGTTTTAAAACCATTACTGCCATCAAAATCATAACGTTGAAAAAAAGTGTATTGTAACCATAGATTTAGTATATACTTACGTTAGATTGGCAATGTAAAAGAGAAAGGGCATAGCATATGCTTACGTTAGAACGAGATAGAATTGCTAGACCATACACGTACACTATAGGCCTATATCGGGCTGACGTCAATCGTTAACGAAACAAATCCGCTTATTTTCGCGATATCTTTGAATTTGAAGTATTAATAACTATTTAAAGGTCTGATTTAAATATGCTGACGTGTGCAGTACCTGAATGCAGTTCATCAAGAAAGGAAAATTTACAAAATTATACATTTCACGTAAGTACAATTTAAATATTTAGCACTCTAAATGCAATATTTTAGAACTGGTACAAATGTTTTATACACAAATGGATAGGAAAATATCGCATTTTATTATGATAATGCTCTAAATGCAAGAATTATATTAAAATAATAACAAATACGTGAATTCCGCTATTTCTGATCTAAGTTTTATAGAGATTGACACTATCAATATCATCTTATCGATAATATGTTTCTGACAGGCAAAGACATATCTTTGGATGCAGCCTCTTGTAACTTCGTAATTTTTTTTATTTTCTATTTTTAATTTTTAGGGTTTCGTAGCCAAATGGCATTATAGTAAATACTTTAATGAGCTAATTTAAATTCTTATAATGTTTCAAATTTCCAAAAAATATTGAGGTTAAACAAAAATGGTTAAAAATGATAAATAGAAGACTGGATTCCCAAAAATATTCAACTATATGTAGCAAGCACTATGAACAAAATTATTTGTTTCATAGAAGTGCACAAAGAGATATTTCATATTATCCTCAGAGGTGAAAACAATTTGTAGCCTTCTTCGTTCGAAGTTTGCTGCAAGTCCTCCATTCTCCAAGTACTCTATGGACTGCAGTAACCACTTACCATCAATCGAATTGTAGGTTTGTTTGTCAATACAGTTTTATATTATAACAAGGTTAAAGGTTAAAAACGTAAAACCCGTCCACAGTCAGCTTCAAACAAAGAAAGCTACAAATGTGTTTTCACCCTGAAGACTAAGACAAAATGCCTTAAATAATTATAAAGGCTCTCTATACACAATGGGCCGGAACGCGGCAGTGTAAGCACAGCTGTTTGTTTCTGTTTATCCCTCTCAAGACGTTTATGAGATAGGTATTCATTCTGAACGAGTTTTCCGAAAACATATGAAAGGAAAAATTGTAAACGAAAATAAGTAAACGAATGCCTTGTGTCCTGCAAATATTTTTTTACATACTTGACATACATATGTATGATTCGCCAGCAATATCGAACCATAAACACTTAATTATTAAATTAATAATCGAAACTTATTTGATTATTAGATTGAAGTATGAAGCAAAATTGCAAAATACCTCTAAAGAGAGCTTACGACATTTTTACAATAAATTAATTATTTTTGGTGGAAAATTAATATCACAAACTTTTGTTATTTATTGTTAGGTTTAGGACACAGCGCTCTATATCGATAATTGAAGTTGATGCATGGCGCAGCACTATTCGTCTCGCACACATGTACATTTCACTCACACCGGTACATTTCGTTTTGGTCTCACCTAATCACTCTATCGCCAATCTAATATATACTATATCTATGATTGTAACAGACAGACCTTGGGAAATCATCATTATCATATCATTACAACCCTTCACAAGTCCACTGCTGTACATTGGCCTCCCCAAAGGAACACTCTGCAAGGAAGTCCTGAGCCACCTGCATCCATCAACTTCCTGCTCATACTAGGCCGTCACTCGATCTAGTGGGGGCTGCCCTACACTTCGCTTACCGGTTATATACATTTGAACGTAAACGTACGTCGGCAATTCTTTCTAATTTAATATCTATAATATCTTTGATAAATCTAAGATTCCATTTATAGTAATTTGCGGAAACCAGGGGAAAAGTTGGTGTGATTGTAATAAACGTATAAAATATATTCTCTTACGCATTCATCGCACTGAATCTACTATATCCTTACCTTACCAACCCTTTAGCAATTCAATTCAATTATACTACTTGTATATTATTATATTAAGTATATAATTTATTTTCGATACAAATATGTATAAGAGCACTTAGCTGCACTGCAAATTTTTAATATTTGTTTAAGTAACGTTAATAAAAAAAAACCTTTTATAAAACGCAGTGTAATTATTTGTTGGCTATATTCAGGATGTTTGGAACAAATAATTACTGACAGATCGACTGAATAAGCTTGGAAGACGGACCTCTATTATGCTAGTATACAATATGGAGGTCAGTGGCTGTCAATTTTGTGTGATTTCAAATGTTGCTTTTAAACATAGTGATAATATACTCTTTGGTTGCTTTTTTAAAAGTGTGTGGAGTGTAAGTCAACGCAATCACTAAGTTATATTATTAGATATTTTAATGTGCAGTTGAAAGTGAAATGCAGCTTGCTTTATAAGCAAACTTAAAAATATTTCAATCACTAGGCGACCACTAATATCTACAATTCATTAAAAGAGACATTAAATCAACATAACTTAAGACATCATAACAGGATAGTGTGGTTAGATAACCCTAATATGTAATCTTACTATGATCGTATTATAATATGGATTAATAAACTTAATATAATGCAAAACAAAGGTTACTTACATCAGGCTGACTTTATTAAGTCTTGTTTGCCACTGGACTGTAATTTCAATGTTTCGAGCTGCTAACGAGTCCCGTCGTCTGCAGATGAGACTGACTGCATAATTAATTTCCTTTGAACTGAATTTCCCATATGGTGGCTATATACTAATGTAATAAGTTGGACCGTAGTTTTATGTTTTAAAATTGATCATTAATTATTAGTGGCACATTCTTGAAAAAACCTATATCCAACGGTACACTTAAAAATAATTGTTGTGAGGTGACGTCGTTTTAATTATTTTTTAATAAAATGGTAACATTGTAAGAGACTTTCATACATGTTTTTAAATAAAAAATAGAGTGTACGTAAGAAACCTCCCTGAGTGATGAACTTAACCACCATTTACGTTCAGCGCACTGACTGGTAATTTGTATTACCAGTTACGAGTACGTTTCGAGTGCTTTAAAGCACCCGAATCGTAGGGAATTTAATAAAAATAAGTTAATTAAACGCGATAGAATCTGTAAAAGTAGTTTAATTCAATGTGTAGTGTTCGCGTAAATATAAGAAATCATTTGGTAATTTATACTTGAGATAAAAATCCACTGCTTCTCCATAGATTGCCTTATAGGGAGATACTTTTCATATTTGTCACGCTTAGCATGCAAACACGGCGGCCTGTCGATATGCGGCGGTACAAGCCCGACATAACCAGAAAGACATGATTAAAGTACACGAGTGTATGCGCACGCACAGGTGCACTCTCTATTCCCTCACTCTCATAGTCAGATGTGACGGCAAACCGACACGGAGAAAGATCAGCCGGGGATCAACAGCCTTACGTGCTTTACGAAGCCCGGTGGTGAAACGCTGCCAGCTTCCGGACACGGGGCTGCTACTGAGAAATTTTTGACAAAAAGACCCTATAACTGTTTTTTCTGGACCCGGGATACAAATCCGGGACCACATGATCAGCAGTCGCACTTACGACCACACGACTAACGAGGCGGTCAATTCGTAAAACTGGACTGACGATAAAAACATAAAGTACGGTAGTATGAGTACTAGTTGATAGTAGTCTATTAGGCAGGAAGAGAGCGCTACTACTAAAAGCGATAAGTGTGTACAGCCAATCATTTCATTTATATAAAATATAACAAAAATTCAAGCTAATATAGAAACTGTTATAATATTAATATGGTATAAACTCATTCATACATAGACCTGCTAAACATATGGTGCCTTCATAGATTACCTCTAAGAGTGGATTTTGCGAAAGTTGCCACGCAAAGCAGAATACTTAGAGAATTACTACATCTTATTAAAAATATAATTTTAAACCTTTTACGGCTTCAATATATGCATTCCAACACTCATTATTGAGCGCACGAAAGATTGATCTTTATGTGAAATATATTAAAATTTATAATTTAAAAATTATCAACCGAGCTTGGTCAGCTGAAAACATTTTGTCACCACTGTATTACATTGTTTCGAACTGAAAACAAGTTTCGTCATCTACATACAAAATTCCCTTTAAACCGATAATTTTTCTCGTAACCGAAATTTGAATATTTGAATAATTTATAAAATATGATTAGATTTTACTAAGCCTTTATATTCCTTGATAGTCTCATCAATTACTTTTGTTATAGCTTCTACAAAGTTTTATATCATTAATTTATTTAATCTGGTTTAAATATTATACATATTGAAAGTTATACGAATATCATTGTCATTCAGTTTATCAATTTTATTTACAAAGTGAAATTAGTCAATATTACAAATCTTTCTTTTCTATCTAACGAGAAAATATTATGAACCAATGATAAGCTTTTCTAAAGTTTATCATTGGTTCAATTAAAAATGATCTTCTCAGAGAAGAAATAGGTGTTACTTTTTTATTTTAAGATCATTCTAAGAAAATTATATGATATATTTAAGTGTGTATATATTTAATTGTGCTAAGGAGAATAAGAGTATTGAATCACTTTAGCATTATTTTGTACACACCACACAGACTCACAGCACATCGAATATCGAGGTAATTTTTGGGCCACAATTATGCGATACAATACGGATCATTTCAGGAACTCCTTGAAGTCCTACTAAGCTTAGTAAATAACTACTAAGCCTATAAATAAGAAATCCATCCATTCATTCATTACAGCCTATCATAAGACCACTGCTAAGCATAGGCCTCCATTATAGATTGTCTCATAAATAAAAATATCCCTTAAATCTGAAAAAGTTGCCACGATTGGCGGTTGGCAAGTGCAGCTTTTTTATTATTATTGAATTGTTATAAGAAAATCTGTTACCCATTTTCTGTTTCAGTTTCCCTCTATCGCCTCTTACGAAATCTTCGAGATGATAGTGGCAGCGTAGTAGGGACTAAAGAGGATTGCAAAACAAAACATAATACGAGTACCTATATTAGCTTATTTTTCCCGTTATCGTATATCAATTGGGAATTTCAAATTAATGTAAAATATCCATATAAAAATATATAATGTAATATGAAAATGGGCCAGTTTAGGAGTACCCTTAACCGACGAGCGTGTATGCGTAGTTAAATGGATGTAAAGGAGGCGAGAGAGGTGTGTCAGGATCGTGCCGAATGGAAGTCCGTAGTCTCTGCCTACCCCTTTGGGTGACAGGTGTGAGTGTTTATGTATGTATCCCTACAATCCATTTTTTAAATTAATTTCACGACTAATTTAATAACAAATATTGTTGTAAATTAATAACAAATGTTTTATTTGCGTTCACTGTTTCACGACTTAAAGGAGATTTTTATATTTCATTTTTTATTTATCAATATTTTTCCTTTATCAAATTTTCCTTGTAAAAAGTAGACATCATAATTAATACAGTCCGTTGTGTTGAATGAGTTCTGCGTGGAACGAGTCTTTGTTGGCAATCCATAGGGACCTTTCTTTTTTAGGGAACGAGCATTGTGAATTTTAATTATGTATTCCTCTTAGTATGAATATTTAAGAGCTTGACACCGCTTTTTACAAGATATATTTAAGAATATTAAATAACTGCCTACTACACAAGAGTGCGCTATCGGATAATTTAATTCACGCCCTTACACTTTACGCTTTTATTAAAATAAAAAATACATTTATTCTACTGTATTTATAGAATAAAAAAGGCTTTTTAAAATATAAATAATATATTAAAATTCATTTAAACTGCAAAGTCAAAGCATATTAATAATTTTAAGTAACGCAATTTTTCTAAAATTATTTTACAAGTATAATAACAATATATCAACAGAAAAATCTCTTTAAAAATTCCTGTATTTACTCTTGGATGAAATTCAAATCTATATGAATAACGTTTAATTTTTTTTCTTATTCAAAACACTGCTGCCACGAAACAAAATGAAGATAAAATGCATATCTATCTAAACGTTGAATAAATCTTTTCACTTGGCAGCGACCCTTGCGGTTTTCATTTAAAATTCTTTATCAACTACGAAATGTCTCCTTTGCCTTTTAGAGTAAAATAATATTAAAACAAATTTAGCCTTATTTTCGAACCCAGGAAACCGCAATGATTTTATAAATCCATAGATATAAATAAAATTGAAGCGCCTATCTGTAATATGGAAATAACTGCCTCTCATCGAGCTCAGGGGTTTATTTGAATGCAATTAAGACATGAAAAACCATTTTTAAAATGTTTGTCTGTCTGTCTGTCTGACCAATTGCAATGAAACTTCACGAACAGATAGAGAGAAATACCACAAGTAATTTATTAACCGAAGAGCAGTATCGTAAGAAGTGAAGGAAACTTAAACATGAGATGGCAACAGCATCTTTCTGTTAAGACAACTATGGCAAACACCTCTCCTATGACCCTATGAACAATCTATAGGGAGGCATATGTACTGCAGTGGGCTTTTGAATGGCACAGCCATGAATGAATGATGAATGGATGAAAATTTAAATTTCTTCTGTTAGTACAAAAATATTAAATATAACAATTATATACGTAAAGCACAATGATATGATGATAAATGTAATTTCTATTTACTATAGGTACATTAAAAATTATACGCATAGTGCAAATTTTACACAAAAGTTCTGCCATTCTCAATAAGATGGATATATATAGTATGTATTTCATAGTTTTATCGCTTTAGGCGGTGCCAATTTAGCGATTATAATAAACAAAACACATAATGCAATAAAATTCTACTACTTATTAAGATATACTTACATTGTTTAACTATTTAATATAACACTTTAAAAGCAGTTTTCGAAAAAAACATATTATAGTGTATATTGTTTTCGCTACAATATTACCAATAAAATTAATTATTTTTTGTTATAACAATTAATTGTATTTAACAATACAATTAATTGTAAGTGCTGATTTATCACATGGTTGGCGGTGACGGTAAATATGGTGAGGAACTATATGTCTAAGAAATTTAAAAAAAAATCCCAATCAATTCCTTGTAAATCAATCAATTAGTTTTGAAAACACGTAGAGTCTGCCCAAATTCGTCGTGGTAGCGCTGCGAACTCTTCCCTACCAGAAATAAGAGGGGTAGGCCAGAGCAGTGGATCAAATTTAGGATATTAATTTATATTGTTGGCAATTACGCGAGATAGCGAGAACTTGTTTGTCGCTGTTTTATAAAATTACAGTATTTCCAGTAACTATTGAGTTACGTCGTCTATAGATGAAAATGACTTTATAAATAATTTACTCCTAGCCGCAGTATCGCTTTCATGAAACATAATATTGCTTTATATTGCTAGTTTTAGTATTTTTTTACATGGTAGAGCCATGCTGCAGCTATACTATTACTGGTATAGTTGTAGCACGAATGGGTCGGCTCGACCGGGGAAGGACCACGACCTCACAGAATACCAGCGTGAAGTAGAAGTTTACTTCTACGTATCGCCTGGTGAGTGTAGGTGACCGGAGGCCCAATTCCCCACCTTCCTTTAACATGGTAGTGGAGTTAAATAGAACACTAGCCCCAGTAGGGTACCAGCACCCCTGGTGACGGAGAATCCCTCGCTGAGCATCTACGCCCAGGTACGTAGGTATGCCAGGTAGGTACGTGCTCAGGCTGCCCCGCGTATTCTGGGGGTAGGGGGTCGAAATTTCACTCAAGACGAAACCTGCTCGGGGCAAGCGGAGGAATAAGGCAAAGGCAACCCCTACCACGCTATCCGTAAATTTCTGCAACATCAGGGGACTTCATTCAAATGTTAACGCCGTCCACTACCATATGGAGACGGCAAAGACGGCTTTGCCCTTTCTAACCGAGACAGGTATCCTCTCTCGCTAATACTTCGTATAACTCCTTTGTACCCCGGGCTGGAGTTTGCATGTACGTCAGAGAGGACATCTACTTTTGACGCCTCGGCACTCTACGGGTGCCTCTATAGGTCCCATAGCGGTAATGCCGACACAGACCGACTCATCGACCACGTCCAAATGGCTGCAGACCCCGTGCTACAACAGATCCCATCCGCAGAAATCGTGATGCTCAGTGATTTTAACGCCCATCACGCTGTATAGCTTGGTTCCCGTTTAACCGAGAATGCGGGTAGATCTGTTTATGACTTTGCCTTGGCATATGGTCTGACACAACTGGTCACTTTGCTTACGAGGATCCCAGATATGGAGGATCATGTACCTTCCCTGTTGGACCTTCTGCTGACCTCTCATCCGGACGGATATCAGGTCTGCTTCGATGCCCCTCTTGGCTCTTCGGACCATTGTCTGATCCGGAGTACGGTGCCACTCACGCTCCAATCGCGCTAGCGATCTGCAGGTTGCCGCCGTGTTTAGCACTACAGGTTGGCCGATTGGGACGGGATGCGGTCTTTTTTTGCATCCTATCCTTCGAGTCAGGTCAGATCAGGTCATCCTACCATTCAACTGTAACTTCAATGCAGCAATAAACCTGAGAGCTTCCTCATATTCCTTGCTGCATTGGTTAAGCTCATTAACCGTTCCCTGTAGCTGATCTCTTTCTTTTATAACACTTGTGTAATCTGTATGTAACTTAATCATCTATCAATAAAGTAAATAAAACAAAATATTTAGGAGTTATTTTAGATCAATGACTATCTTGGTATGATCAGATTGAACTTGTAAATGCGCGAATCAGAAAACTAAGTTGGCTTTTTAAACAGTTGAGATATGTAGCTTCTAACAAACTACTTAAACAGATTTATATTTCCCTAATGCAATCTATTATCACTTATTGCATTCCTGTCTGGGGTGGAGCAGTGAAAACTAAATTTATAGAAGTGGAACGGTCACAGAGATCACTTTTAAAAGTCATGCATTTTAAACCTTTCCTTTTTTCAACCACCAACTTGTATCAAATGTGTGACCTGCTATCAGTAAGAAAATTATATGTTCTACATTCTATTCTAAAATTTCATAAAACTTTAGTATATGATCATAACACTCAAAATAAAATAAGAAAGGATATAGTCGTGATTACCAAAAAAGTAAATTCTGCTTTTGCAAGGCGTCAACATGCAGCTCAAGTTAAAATCTTATATAATAGAAACAAAATATAGATATCTATCAAAATACATCAATACAGTGTAAAAATAAATTAATTATTTGGCTTAAAACCTTAAATTATGAAGAAATTGAGAATTTACTATATTAAATTATTTGATAAAGAGTGCACATACTAACACTCTCACACAACACGCGCGTGCGCGCGCCTGTGTTTGTGAAACAGAAAACTTTATGAATAATTATTTATTGTTAAGATTATTTTTTTCATTATTTAAGAAGAAATAAATTATTGGTAATAAGCTTATAATAAAAAATAAGGCTATGGTAGCGTGTGGCCTTCTGGCACAAGTATTTTAAATACTTAAAAGGAGGTCTCAACTATAACACTGTATCAATTTACAATGTACTTATTACCCAATAAATATTATGATTATTATTAAGATCCCTCGCAACATTTTTCCCCAAAGTATATCGGAATACCGACTTACCTAAATCTGTTGCAGAAAGGCGCCTAGCTCTTACTCTATTTAGAAAAACCCCTACTCCTAATAATTTAGATAAATCAAAAGATAAAATTTGAATTTCACAATTGCTAATTAGAGAGGCAACTAAAAAATCGTTTTCTAATTTTTGTTTTTCGATGGACGAGTCTACTACTGTACACGGGATGTGGCAGAAAATGAATTGGTTGCAAGGTTATGGGTGTTCTAATACAAATAGGAGTTATGTTGATCTAACTATGGCAAATTAGCTTTTACACAGTTTGACTCCAGACTTAGTTTGTCTGAAAGACCCTGTTTTTCCATCTCGTAACATAAAAATTGATTCTCCTTTTTCAATGAGCGAGCTAACATGACTTTCTTAAGAGAACGATACTAAAGTGTTCAGGTTGATAATGTAATTTTATACAGATCTACAGGTCCAGGAATCATCCAGAGTGATCCTATCGCTCCACTATTTAATATTTCAACTATTCATATTTGTAAATAAATTAATTCAAATGTAAAGATTTCTCAGTATGCTGATGATTATGTGTTATATGCTTCGGATAAAAATTTTAATGATGCTTCCACTGAATTGCAATTGGCCTTAAATAAAATTTATAGATTGCTTATAGATTTAGGTTTGGAGATTTCACTGGCTAAAACAAAGATCTGTATTTTTAAAAAAGGTATTTGTACGCAAGCTAATTCAGTAAACATTAATAATAATAAAATAGAAGCAGTAAACACAGTCAAGTATTTAGGTATGTAGCTGGACCGATTTTTAAAATGGAATAAGCATATTACGGAATTAACGCAGAGGATTTCTAGATTTTTAAAAATATTTAAAGTTTTAGTAGTAAATGGTTGGGGAAAAATTAGAAATGTGTAATATAAGTACATGGGTCAATAACATAGACTTAAGTAACATAGTTGATTTAAATATTCCGTGTATTTCAAAAGCTAAACGAAATTACAACAATGTTAGTCTAAAATATGTTTGGATTACATTAAAAGGCAGTATGGAAATTATTATAAAAAATATTTACAGACGGCTCTAAAGGTGCAGGCGGAATTGGTTGACCCACAATGTAATCTTAGTTTACAATTTAAGATATATATATGCATCATGGAGGCTGAGCTTTTTTTATAGAATAAGGGTGACAAACGAGCACATAGTCCACCTGATGTTAAGTGGATACTGTGGCCCATAGACATCTACATCCATCCTCGATTACGTATCAAAATGCAGATGCGTTGTCACCCAAGAGGACTAAGATGGAATGCCTCGTTTCCAGTAAAAAGGGTCTCCGGATCTCTACACTCACCATACGAAACAAAGCAGCTGCTGCTGCTGTTTTACGCTGGTATTCTGTGAGAGCGTGGTCCTTCCCTGGTCGAGCCGACCCATTCGTACAACTATACCAGTAATATAGCTGGAGCATGGCTCTACCACGTATAAAAGCATTCCGATTGCTTCACTGCTAAGCTGGCCACGTCTCAGACTTATCATTATCAACACGCACTGGTTGTAGACTCTTGTTTTCAAGATGTTAGGACAATGTGATGAGAAAATTAGTCGTAATCTCCCGAACGCTGCCCAGCCAAGTTGGATCCGTAAATCGACCTCTTGGTTGAAGTAGGATTACTTATTCGGACAATTAGTCTTTTATAGGGTTCCGCATCTCAAAAGGACCGAAAGAACTGGACCGAAAAAACTGTAAAGCTTATAAGATCACTTTGTTATCCAACCGTCCGTCCGTCTGTCCGTCTATCAAAATCCTTTTTCACAAAAACCGGTAGAGATATCAAATTGAAATTTATATCAAATACTAAGGCTTATGGTCCCTTGGAGGTGTAACAAACTCAAGCTTCTAAGTCAACAGAATTGAAAGTTGACTGACTTATGTTTTTGTTAAGGCCATGTTCGATTTTTTTATATTATTTTTATTTTTAAAAAAACGTTACCCCTACACTAGGATTTTCTCCTGTACCGTGGAGGCAGTTTATAAACATAAATAGCACAAGGACAAACATCCAGACGCTGAACAATTATTTGTAGGCCATACAAATACTTTTTCCGTGCGGGATTCGAACCCGCGGCCCCCAGCGCTGCAACTCATTGCTAAGCCACTGCGCCACGGAACCGTCTAATATTTTCACTAAGCAATTATCTATACATATAATAAATCTGTAGAAAAGTCGTGTCTGTAATTCTAATATATTTTTTTAAAAACAAGTCCAGGGGACTAAATAAAGGGTTCTGAAGCCAAATTAGTGGTTTTTAGAATTGTTGTCTGTCTGTGTATTACGGATTTACACAAAAACTACTGGACCGATTTACGTGAAATTTTGTATGCAGGTAGTTAATAATCCGGGAAACTTATAGGCTACTTTTTAACCGATTAAGGAACTTCAAAAAAAGAAGGTTAAGTATTTTCCTTCCTTTCGATGTTAATTTTATATTATATATTAGTTATAGGCGGCATGACGGGTGTTTTTCAAATAAATATCTTATTTATAAATAAAGTTTAAAATATAGTTATAACCTTGGTAAAATAATTTTAAACTACACCGATTTAGTTATCAAAACAGCGCCATCTATCATCAAAGGGAAAAAGTAGTATATTTTGCCTTCAGTTACTAATAAATTAAATAATATAATAATAACTTACATTTATGTGTTTAAACAATTACATTTTTTAAATTATTTTAAAATTCTAACGATTAGTTTTTTAGTATTTTGTAATTTTATTTTAAAAGCGTAATATTTTCAATAGATAATAGTGACGTCTGTCAAAAATATGAAAATTGATAAGGTTTTTATTTCAATTACTAATCTATATGTAAACTGATAAAAACTGGTCTGTCTGCAATTATTACAAAATTTTTCATTATAGTTTTATTAAAGAGATTTTTATATGATCATATATCATAAAGTATTCTATCATTTCGTGAAATGGTGTGGTCATTTCATGATATTTAACACTGTTTGTTGACCATGTCATGATATAGCTTGACCAAATCAATTCAATAGAAATCGTTTGAAGATATTAACAACTAGACACAACGTTGCTATTTCATGATATGGTCATATGACGATATGATTAAATCGTTTTTCACCGCTAGCGGCGCTGATAGCGTATTTTTAACAGAAACAGAACTTTTGACAGAATTAACATCACTTTATGCCTTATTGATATAATAAATAAATGTTCGCTTCTATCGCTGATATTTCTAGATAGTATAGTTTTGGCTTTCATTATTTCATCTAATAATAGCGCCATCTACTTACTTCTAAATAAATTAAAATGGTAAGTCTCTGATAAAATTAAATAATAGAATGCTACTGAAACGAATTTTACTTGAAAATTCGTTCATGGCATCGTCGTATGTGTATGATGTGAACTGAAGCATAGTTTCAGTTTTTATGAATTGTATTTAAACAAATACGAGGGCCCTGTAGCTCGCCGTGAGATTTCATCATGGCACGGCAGCAAAACGTGTACGATATGAATGTGTTATAGAAAATTTTACGTGCTGACTAAACACGTGTCTGTTAAAGTGGTGAAGAATAACTTCGTGCGGAAACCTAGCTGTCTGAGTAATTAAAATAGTCGTGGAGATGTGAAAATGCATTGAGCATTGCAGCATACTCTATTTTTCTGCCCACAAAACACTATAGGTAATGAGGAGCCCTGTGCTCAGTAGTGAGACGTATATTAGCTGCTACTTTACTTGTTTACCTTTAATGAGACTTATAAATCAGTTTGTAATTTAAGATAGCTTTTATATTTTCAGACATATTAAGATATTTGTTTCATAGCGTAGCTCGTATGAGTATATGTAAATGAACAGGCTCTTGCGGAAAAATAGTTTAATTAAAGAAAGCAGATTTTACTTAAGCAAAGTTTCATTCTATTTTACTTGTCAAAGATAGTAATCAAACTGATTAAAACTTATATTTCATGGTACGTAAGCATTATTATATATTTTAATTGCAATTTGAAGTGACGATTTACCACGTTCTCGGCGGTGAAGAAAAACCTGCATATCTGAGAAGTTTCCCAGTTGAGGTCACCCCGCGTTGGAATCAGCGCAGGAAACATTTTTTTGGCCAAAAACTCTCTGCGGCCTGTGCCCAGTAGCAACTTTTCATGGGGCAATATATGCAGTTTTTTTTCATTCATATTTTCGTGTATGTTACTTTTTTGTTTTCACTCTACCGTAAATATTAAGGGTTGCAAAGATGAGTAGAACTCATTATCGTCAGCCTATCAAAAGTCCACTGAAATGAACATAGGCCTCCCCCATAAATTGTCAAGTAGCTGGATATTTGCTATAGTTGCCACGCTTGGCAAGTGGGTTGGCAACCGCAGCTATTTTGATCTGCTGTCAGGAAGATGATGCTGCCCATCTCCAGTTTGTTTTCCTATGTCGCCTCTTACGACGGCACGGTATGAGGTGGCGGATTCTCTTTCACCGCCACAACAAGGCAAACATTTTTCTACTCCCTTTCATGAGTGTAGTGCTTCCCACGTTCACTGTGAATAAAATTTGTAAGGAATGCAACTAATTTTAAAGATTTAATCGCGTTTAATTTTAACTTTTTTAATTCCCGATGTTTTGGGCACTTTACAGCACCCATGGTCACGGGAGGTTTGAGGTGTTTGATAGAATTGAATAAGAATAGAATAGAATAAATGCAGTAGTTTGCTTGGGTTTGAATTTAATTTTATTAATTATGGGGTCTTTAGTAGATAGTAGCTAGCACTCAGCCATCTTAACTATTAAAATTAGGATGTTTTTTTAATTTGAATAGCCTTGCGAATCATCATTGGAATCGGTGTTCTATTGCAAGGATTTGTTGTCTATCAGATCCGATATAATGGTTGTGACGATACTAAACATGTTGATATAGTTTAGACTTCCCGGAGCGTCGGTGCTTCACATCAACGATATGATCTTTTACGCGGGTTTTTATGGAACTTTCATCCAAAGATACGTAAAAAAAACCCCACGTAAAAAAGTTAAAATTAAACGTGATAAAATCCGTAACATTAGTTGAATTCCATGTGTAGTTGCATTTATGAAATTTTGAAGTCCACTCGAACGTAAAAAAATATCTACATTTATTTTATGGTGTCAATCAATATTAAATAGGACCAATGATATGAACAAAATATCTCAAATAAACATTATAAATTTATAGAAGACCATGAAATTCATCATTATATATATATAGTTGTCGTCGTTTTCAGAACCTACAGCAACGAACTAATACTATGCTTCAGAAATCTCTCCTAATATAAATGCAAAAATGCTCGCAGCTACGAGGCAACGAATAGGCATGATTTTTTATATATATGTAGGTATCTTATGGTCCGGAGAGGGGCACATACTACTTTTAATCCAGGAAAAATTCACGGTTCCTGGGGGTAGATCTGGAGCGTAAATCTGTAACTACCTCTGTATGCTATATTAGGCCTTGGAATATCACATTGGCTATTATTTTTCGAAATGATGACGTGTTTCGACCTTCACGCGCGCAAAAGCTAAACAACAAATAAAATGAAAAATGATTGAATGCAATTATCACAATATTATATAATATAATAAAACACCACTTAACTTCTTACTAAGAATTTCTTGACAGAAAAACCAATAACTGACTTTGGCCCAACTCGAGATTTCAAACCCGGAGCCATATGATCAGCAGTCTTGCTCATGACCACTAGACAAAAACGAGGCAGAAATATAATGAAATTTAAATAATAATTTAATAGTATGAAACTAACCTACGCATTGTAAATTGTACAATACAAAATATCCATCACGTGTCGTTCTTATTGATCATCTTTAATACTGTAATAGTCTCACAACCAAAGAGATTTAAATATATAGGCTTACAACGAATGATATTTTAAAGTACTCACAATGACAAAAACATGTAACAACGTCTATAATATGAATATGCAGAAAGATTTAACAACATCATCTGGACTCTCGAATTTAAAGACACAAAGTTAAATGAGCGCAGAGCTTTCTACAATCATAAAGGTCTTTTTATCTACAGCCCAAAGGCTTTTTGTTACTTTACAAAATGACAAACGAACTCACAGTCCACCTGATGGTACATTAAAGAAGATTTAATATTTTATCGAGTCAGGCGCATTATCTTTTATAAAACCAAAATTAATCGAATGTAGAAAAACAGATACTGAATTTAAACTCGACATTTTTCAAATTTTTTCTTCGCATCAATTCCAAAAACGTGATCGAGCACAATTGATATTATAATAATTTTTAGATATTTAAATAACACTAACTATAAAATAATAGCACACAGATAAACATCATCCCTACCATCAGCTAAATATTTTAGATATTTAAATAATACTAACTATAAAATAATAGCACACAGATAAACATCACCCGTACCATCAGCTAAATATTTTAGATATTTAAATAATACTAACTAGAAAATAATAATACACAGATAAATATCATCCCTACCATTAGTGTGTCTGGTAATTAGTGGTTATCATTGAAATGGTTCATAGTAGAACTTACATTCCGAAAACAAAATAAAAAAAAATATTCCATAAAGTAATAGAAATGTTTATTTCTTTTTTAAAGTAAAGACCAGATAGGCTTATAGCTGGAAAGTGACCTAACTAACTTTTTTTATAGGATAAATAAAATATGAGACGTGGTCGGCGAGTAAAAGATGTACTCATCGATAGATACTGTTATTCTACTAGTGGTGACAGTACTGCAGTGGAGATTCTCAAATCTTTGGAATTAGCGTGAATGCTTTAGCATAAGCTGGAGCTAAAAGTTGGTATCCCTATTTATGCTGATGCGTAATCTTGGTGCACCAAGACTGTGCAACGGTACCAAGCTGTGCATTACATAGCTGGGGAGAAATATTATAAAAGCCGCTTTTCTGACTAGACCAGCTATAGCCTATAGCTTATAGAAGTGTGTTTGTGGATTCGCTGCATTCCATTTTTTTTTTTAAATATTTACCATTTTAATTTAAAATGCTACAATTCCGCTAAAGTTTGATATGACCATTAATAAACTAACCGGTCATATAGCTCCAAGAACCGACAGCGGATGGGGAATAAAGGTTCTCTATTGGCAAGCTAAGGTGTAAAAGTAAGTTGGTAAGTGAAGTGTAATGCGGCCCCCCACTAGATGGAGTGATGACCTAGTAAGATATGCAGGAAATCGATGGATGCAGGTGGCTCAGGATCGTGCTTTGTGGCATTCCTTGTTAGGCTTATTTTCAGCAGTGAACTTGTAAAGGGCAGTAATGGTGATGATGATGCTGAAGATTAATATGTACCCTCAGGCTTTAAAAGTGGCGGGTATTCTTTTTCATACTTAGCGCTTTACGTATGGTAAGCTGTATGTTGGCTATTCGAGAGTATCGAGCACCCAAAACTTGCACATTTTGCAACATTAGCTATGATTTTTCGAAATGATATCGTTTTCCGAAAAACTGCGGACAAAAGCTAATAAATATATACCAGCTAATCCGGCGGACGTTCTGTCCTTTCCGGTAGGTGCCATCAGTTTCAATCCAAATTTACACCGGACTTTTGACAGTGTAAAAGATTCTGACTTTGTGATTTTATTTTTTGATAATATTTATAATTATAGAAAAATTTACGATTTGTTATTTTCTTAAATAGTTGTTAGTTAAATAGTTATTTAAACGCATCTAATCGTAAGTGGTTGCTGTGGCCCATAGACATCTACATCTATCTTCGATTACGAATCAAAATGCAGATGCGTTGTCACCCGTGAGGACTAAGATGGAATGCCTTGTTTCCAATAAAAAGGGTCTCCGGTTCTCTACACTCACCATACAAAACACCGCAGCGTTATTTTAGGCTATTTTATGCTATTTTAGGCTGGTATTCTGTGAAAGCGTGGTTGTGGTAGTTGTAATTAAAGACTTTTTCCTTGTTAATTATTTTAATCGATATAATCAAGACAATTGCAAGTTAAAACAGTTACGTATTATTATATTTTCATTGATCAAGTTCAGAATAAAAAATTATATATATATTATGTATGTATAACCATAGGCGATAGTTGCCAGTATTTTTCTCTGACTAAGAACCTACTTGAATCTATAACATCCTCCCCACACAAGAAAAATATGAAAGTAGAGACGATATAATATAATTCAAAATACTTAAACAACATGTAATCGAATTACGTTAACTTAAAGTGTATTCACACATTGATTACAAACATAGATGAATTAAACCCTATTTTAATTAATTTAGTTATTAAATTATTTTAACAATGAGAAATAGAGCAGTATTTTAAGCAAACATTCCCGTGTAGTGGCGGGTAAGAATACCCACTACCCCATATCTTCCCGTGGGTGTCGTAAGAGGCGACAAAGGGAAACTGATACAGCATCTTTCTGATAAAAGCCAAAAAACAATAAAAAACTGCGGTTGCCATCCCGCTCGCCAAGCGTGGCAACTACGAGCGACGACACAAATAAACGACCCCCAGGCCCCGGCGGCCCCGCTATTCCTGGCTACGGTGGCGACCATGGTAACGGCGGGGCAGGGGGTGCTAAGAATTTCCGGTGGAGGTTCGGTTGCCACCTACGACGACTCGACCTGGCAACATATAACGCACGTACCCTGAGGACTGACGAGAAGATCCTGGAGCTGGAAGAAGAGATAGATAAGTTACGCTGGAATATAGTAGGACTAACCGAGGTCCGAAGAGAGGGGGAGGACACGGTAATCCTCGAATCCGGCAACTTATTCTATCACCAGGAGGGCGACCATCTGTCCTAAGGAGGTGTCGGATTTATCGTCCACAAGTCTCTCGTTAACAACGTTGTAAAGATCGGGAGTGTGTCGACGAGGGTTGCGTACCTTATACTCAGAATCACCAAACGGTATTCGCTGAAGGTCATACAGGTTTACGCACCAACCTCGGCACACCCGATGAGGAGGTGGAGGAAATGTGAGGATATCTCTAGAGCCATGCATTCCTCCAAAACCCACTATACGGTGTTAATGGGAGACTTCAACGCAAAACTAGGCACAAGAGAGAGCGGTGAACTGAAAGTAGGGAAATTCGAAACAGGGCAACGGAACCCAAGGGGCCAGCAGCTGGCTGACTTTATGGAGAAAGAGGGACTCTTTATGATGAACTCTTTCTTCCAAAAGCGGCCCCACAGAAAGTGGACCTGGTCGAGCCCCGACGGTTCGACAAAAAATAAGATTGACTTCATTATGACGACCAGACGACAACTGTTCAGTGATGTCTCAGTGATCGCGAGGGTGAAAACTGGTAACGATCACCGAATGGTGAGAGGCACACTGAATCTAAATGTTAAGTTGGAGAGGTCACGTCTAATGAAGTCAACGCTCCGTCCCCCTTGTGCTCTAATCCAAAGTCCCGAAAACTTTCAGCTCTAGTTACAAAACCGTTTTCAGTGCCTAGAAGTTTGCAATGAAGTGGACGATATGAATGACAAGCTTTCATATCGTCCAAATGCATGCGGCGGGACTTGCGCAACTTCAATACAGCTCGTATTGAAGAAGCGATCGAGCGGAACCAGGGCTCCAAAGTCTTTGCCAGAGATCTGTCTGCCATAAAGAGCCAACTGTCGAAGCTGAAGACCGATTGTGGCAGCATCGTTTCCGGACACCTGAGATTTTGAGTGAGATTGAGGTTCTATGGGCAGCTGTACACGTCATCGTTGGAGCCACACGCGTGTGAGTAACGATCCAAGAGCAAGTCTTATCCGACACTACTCCTATGATATCCCGGACGCCAGTCTGAGCGAGATTAGAATGGCTCTCCAGCACCTTAAAACGGCAGGCCCCAGGCGAGGATGGAATTACAGCGGAGCTTCTGAAAGCGGGTGGAAAACCGGTACTTGAAGTCCTTCAGAAGCTTTTTAATTCCGTCCTCCATGGTGGCACTACACCGGAGGCGTGGAGCAGAAGTGCGGTGGTCTTGTTCTTCAAGAAAGGCGACAACGCTCTCTTGAAGAACTACAGACCGACTTCCCTTCTGAGCCGCGTCTACGTGCTGTTTTCGAGAGTCATTAAGAATCGTCTCGCATGCAGACTCGACGACTTCCAGCCTCCCGAACAAGCCGCTTTCCGAAAAGGCTTTAGCACCATAGACCACATACATGGCAAATTGTACAGAAGACCGACGAGTACAATCTGCCACTTTGCCTTGCGTATGTGGACTATGAGAAAGCCTTTGATTTAATTTGGGCGGTGCTGCAGTCCCTTCAGCGGTGCCAAGTGGACTGTCGGTATATCGAGGTGCTGAAGTGTTTGTACAGTAGGGCTACGATGGGTATCCGAGTACAGAACCAGAGTACGAAACCTATCCAACTGCAGAGAGGTGTAAGACAGGGTGACGTAATATCCCCGAAACTCTTCACCGCTGCATTGGAAGACGTTTTCAAGCTACTGGACTGGAAAGGATACGGTATTAACATCAATGGCGAGTACATCACTCACCTTCGATTTGCCGACGATATAGTCCTTATGGCAGATCGCTGGAGGACCTAAGCACTATGCTCAATGACCTCAATAGTGTCTCCCAACGGATAGGTCGCAAGATGAACATGGACAAAACAAAAATCATGTTTAATGTCCATGTCACACATATGCCAGTAGTTGTTGGGAGCACTAAGCTCGAAGTTGTTGACGAATATGTTTACCTGGGACAAATATTCCGACTAGGTAAGTCCGACTTCGACCGAGAGGTCAATCGACGGATTCAACTCGGCTGGGCAGCGTTCGGGAGATTACGACCCATCTTCTCGTCAAGCATACCTCAAAACCTCAAAACTTAATTGTACAACCAGTGCGTGTTGCCAGTGATGACATACGGAACTGAGACGTGGTCCTTCACTGCTGGCCGTATGAGGAAGCTCAAGGTTGCTCAGCGAGCTATGGAGAGGGCTATGCTCGGGGTTTCTCTGCGTGATAAACTTAGAAATGAGGATATCCGCAGTAGAACCAGAGTAACCGACATAGCCCAAAGGATTAGTAAGCTGAAGTGACAATGGGCCGGTCATATAGCTCGAAGAACCGACAACCGATGGGGAAGAAAGGTTCTCGAGTGGCAGCCTCGTACCGGCAGGCGAAGTGTAGGGCGTCCCCTCACTAGATGGAGTAACGACCTGGTAAGACATGTAGGAAGTCAATGGATGCAGGTGGCCCGGGACTGTGCTTTGTGGCATTCCGTGGGGGAGGCCTATGTTCAGCAGTGGACTTGTGAAGGGCTGTAATGATGATGATGATGAATGATTCATAAGTAGTTGACTAAATGCATTTCGTCACTTCAGTCTAAGAATCTTCTTGGAACATTAATTACTCTACCATGTCTAGTACTAATAGAAGATGGTTGAGGTAAATCAGATGATATTACGAGTATGCCCGAATTCAAAGTCGTCTGGGGACTATTATCCTTAATGTTAGGGTTAGTCACTGTCTTACTTCTATTATTATATGGTCCTTTGCCATTCGTTTGTAACTGTTGTTAATTCCAGTGGGTAAAGACTTTGTACAGCTCTGACCGATTCACCGGTAGCTGTCTGTACTTTTGCAACCCTACAATTACCATCAGCACCTATAATTAACTCCTTTATAATGCCTAATGGCCAATATAACCGACTGATGACAGTTTCAATAAGAACAATATCGTTTAATTTCGGCAAATTTTGTTGACATCTATCTATACTACAAATTAAAGCAATATATTCGTTTCTAAACGTTATCGGAAATCTGCACGTAATTTGTTTAAATATTGTAAACGAATATTTATATTTTTGCATCAATCAGATTTAAATCAGGCATCTCACTATTATTTAAGGGATGTAAAAACATCATTGGAGTAAGTGGTTTAAGAGAGTCATCAGCTGTTGCTACGTATGTCAAAGTTCGGCTGTTAATAATTGCTTCACACTCACAAAGTATTGTTGATAATTCAATCCAAGTTAAAGATTGCTTTCTCAAGATTCTTCTTAACATTTCCTTTACTACCTTTATAAGGCGCCCTCACCATCCTTCCTACCAGGGCGCACGTGGAGGTACAAAACGCCACTTGATAGCTGGTGGAACTATGCTAGTTGCTGCTTCGACTTTTGCCTAATCAACTTCTTTTAATAAATTGACTGAACCTTGAAAATTCGTACCACAATCCGTATATATAATGTTTATGCGGCCCTTTCGAGCTATGAAACGACGTAAGGCTATCAAGAAACTATTTGTGGATAAAGATTCCACAAGCTCTAGGTGAACAGCTCTATATGTAGCACAAGTAAATTTCATTTGGTCACGGAGATGTAGAGGCCCCGCTAAATCTATACCAGTTATCTGGAATACTGCATTTGCCTCAACTCTGTTTGATGGCAATGGTGCTTCAGGAACTTCGTAATGTTTTGTCTTGTATCTCTTACATATAACACATTTAGACACAACACTTTTTACAAGACGTCTTAGGTTTAAAATCCATAAATTGTTTCTGAGGTTGGATAGCGAGAGCGGAGTTCCTCCATGATTTAATTTTTCATATCTCTGTCGCACTAACCGCTGTACGATTTCGTTTTTTCCTGGTAGAAGTATTGGTCTTACAAAATCCTTGTTTTCTTTACTCAACTCTAAACGTGTTTTCACTCTATTACCCCCTCGGCAACTATTTCTGTATTTATATTATGCAACGAAAACCCCTCTCCAAAATTCTCTTTCTGTAATAATTTAATTAGTGTCTTTTCTGCATTGATAAATTCATCATTTGTTATGTCTGGCTCCTTTATGTCAAACTTTATTTTTACTTTACAATTAATACGTAATATCCATGCCACAATTCTAACTATGCGATTATATTTTGAAAAATATGTCAATTTTTGACTGAATGGTTCTATTATAACATTTGTATTAATCTTGGCCTTTTTGGCTACTTCTGCTTCTACAATCTCTTCATTGGCATTAATAATGTTTGATTTTGGCCAATCCGTCTCCTTAAGCTTCAACCATGCTGGGCCTTCCCACCATCTACTTTCCATAAGCTTCTTTGCGTCACAACCTCGTGATGGGAGATCTGATGGATTGTACTCACCAGGTAGATGGTACCAACCGTCACGATTGGTTGTTGGGCATATTTCTTTCACTCCTTTGGAAATAAACGGTTTCCAATGTGCTTGTCTTTTTAGCCATGATAGCACCACAGCGGAATCAGTCCAAAAATAAACCTTGTATTCCTTACATTTTGTTAGCAATCTGGACTCTAAAACTTCTTTGTATAGCCGAGATGCAATTAGCGCCTCCATAAGTTCTAATCTTGGTAAAAACATTTTTCTTTTAGCTGGGTTACCCGATTTTTAGCTAGAAATATTTGGACTTGTACCTGTTCCTTTACTTTTGTTCTTAAAAACAAACACACAGCAAAAGATGTTAGGCTGGCATCACAAAATATATGAAGACTTGTCTGACATTTTCTAAAGGTGCGATTGAGATATGTGTAGGGAACAGACATTGGTTGATGAAATGTGCTGTACTTAACCAGTTGTTGAAGTCTTGGGCTATCTCTTCAGGTATTTCATGGTCCCGATCTATGTTTTGTTCCCAAATTTTTTGC
Organism: Parnassius orleans; assembly: GCA_029286625.1. NCBI lineage: Eukaryota > Metazoa > Arthropoda > Insecta > Lepidoptera > Papilionidae > Parnassius > Parnassius orleans. The sequence continues at coordinate 529,574 of JAGSMP010000009.1, forward strand.
ATTATAAGTTTGGGTATTAATGTTGCTGGGCAAACAAGTCCCAGTGGATCAAATATATGTTGCGCAACAGCAATTACATACCCCTTTGTTATTTTCTTCAGTCTTGCTTCACTTATGTTGACATTACATCTTAAATTATCTAGAATTGTATTCCATGTCATCCCAAGCACAGGAAGTTCAACAATGCTATCTATTCTATGCAGTGCTGTTACCCATCCACGCAGATCAAACATACCTTTTGCCATTATTTCCTTAGATTCAGATATAAATATATTCATTTCATCTACATTATCAAAACTTGCAACAGAATTGTCTACATATAAAGATTTTTTTTATTTGTTAATAGTTTTACTGTACTTCTCTGAACACTTACTCAAATGATACATTATTGTGGCACTCAACAAAAATGGACTACACGTTATTCCAAAAACCACTCTTTTGTGCCTACATGCAACTATTTTATTACAAGTTTCTATATTTTCCCACCATAGAAATTTCAAGTAGTCGCGATCTTTTTCTACAATGGATATCTGTAAAAATGCTTGTTTTATATCAAATACAACTCCATAAGCACCTTTATCTAAACAACCGTTAAGAGTCCATCCATTTTTGTCTTTTGTAGGAGCTTCAAATACTGGACGTACACGTGTTGTCATACTAGATAATTTAATAACACTATGATGTGGCAAATAATGGCCTATATTTGTATCATTTGTAACCCTCTCAATAATATCATTCTTTTTCCAGTCTTGCAGAACATGATCATACATTTTTAGGTTACCAGTTGACTTTAACTTTTTTGTGGTTGACTCCAATCGTTTAAATGCAACTTCATAATTTGTCTTGAGTCCTGCATATCCCTCTTTCCATAACAATGAGACTTTATAGCGTCCTTCTGCATTTACTGAAATGTTATCATTGAAAGTTTTCAAAACGTCCGTTTCAGAATCCTTTTTAGACTTATTTTCATAAAGGTCTCGAATTCCTAATAACTCAATACGCCACAAATTAGAAAGATTTGTTTTTGAAAAACATGTAGTGCTTGATGTATTGACTGTACTTTGAACTTTTATTGGTCCCTGTAATGTCCATCCTAACTTGGTATTAACAGTCATCAGGTTGTTATCTAAACTAACCATTTCATTATGTAAAATGGATCCTAAGTAATCCGACCCAATCAAGAGACTTATCTCAGTATCTGTATAATCAAAATCACTGATCACAATATTCAAGTCCCGTAACTTCTCTAATATTTTTTCATCATTAACTTTTGGCAGGTGCCCACATAAATCAGACTGCTGTAGTGCATTGATTCTAACAGAGAACCCATTGTCTAAGCTACTTACCAAAACATCAAAGCATTTATATACCTTGGCAGGCTGATCCACACCCCCAAATAATGTGTGACCTATTATTTCTGTGCCATTCTCATGCAATCCTAATTCTTCAACAACTTTAGCTTTTACATACGACCTTTGCGAACTATTGTCTAACAAAACTCCCACCTTCTTGATTTTTCCTTGGTGATAGGTGATATTGACAATGAGTGTTTGTAACAAAGTTATCCTATTAGTTCTGGCACATAACGAAACATTTTCCAATGTTCCACTCTTTTCTTTCTTATGAATTTCTGGACATAAAATTACAAAGTGTCTTTTTTCACATGATAAACATCTAACAAAACATTTACATTTATTAGCCATGTGACCTTTTTTAAGACATATGTAGCAGCAACCTTTCTTTTTTATTGCCTCCTTTTTATCCTTTAGGGACATCTTATTAGCTCTACTACATTCAAAGGAATTATGACTGCTTTTGTCACAAAAACAGCAAATGACATTGAATACCTGACCTGACTCCTTTGGTTTTATATTTGACACTAACGATGCTGCTGTTAGTAAGCTGCTTTTTTGTTCCCTGTGGAGAGTGTGATTAGTACCAATACAATTAAAATCGGACCTTGCTAAATTATTTCGCTCTTCTGTTTCTACTTCGTTTTTAAGAAAATTTAATAAACTGGTCAATTGATTACCAGGAGCTGGATCAGTATTACATCTATTCCAAGCAATAAGAATTGTTTCTGGAATTGCTGATTCTACAAGTGGATACAAAATAATTTCATATTTCTGTTTAACAATACCTAACGTTTCTAAAAACATCAAATATGTTGAAATTTTGTCATATAATAGTCTAATAGATGCTTGTTTTTTATTATTGTTTAAAACTTAACTTAATAATTCCCTAACATAAACTTGTATGAGAATATCCTCCCGTCCAAATCTTGCCTTGAGTTGTTCAATAGCCTTAGTATAATTTTCAGCAGACGGAGGGAAACTGTCCACCAATACTCGAGCGTTACTATCTTCCTTCAATGATTGAAGGAGGTACTGATACTTATCCTCTCCAGACAATGAGTGGTCTTCGTCAATTTTCTTAAATTGGCCCCAATAAGCTAACCAGCTCTTCAGGTTATCATCAAATTTCTTTAGCTCATACTTAGGTAAATTGTAATTCCTGACTGGATCTTCAACCGTATCAAGAGAATTTTTTGACGCCATACCTGTCTTTATCTGATTGTTTATTGTATACCATCTGTATTTATAAGTATCCGCCGTGTCAATTTCAATTCCAAAGGATTCTTCATCATAACTGTCGCTTCCTAACATGCGGTCTTGTATGATTTTATCTAAGGTTTCTAATCTCTCCACCTTACTCTTAATTAAAATTTTCAAATTTTACATCTGCTTCCAGCTTCGTCTCTGTTCGGTTGAAAATTCTTCTTAGTTGCTCTCGCTCCCGGTTTTCTTTAATCGCCGCTGCAGTCTCCATTTTTATTTAATATGTGTACTCAAATCTTCCAAACTATTTATTTTATTATAATCTTAATCAGACTTACTTATTTTAGCACGAACTACAGTGGATATTCCGGACTTGTAATAAGTTAAATTCTTTGCCTCACGGTCGCCATGTTGCAATTAAAGACTTTTTCCTTGTTAATTATTTTAATCGATATAATCAAGACAATTGCAAGTTAAAACAGTTGCTAATTATTATATTTTCCTTCATGTCTATTAAAACATCTTTCCGTTACTTTTCATTTTTTAAAACATCATGGATCAAAGTCAGAATAAAAAATAATATATATATTATGTATAACCATAGGCAATAGTTGCCATTATTTTTCTCTGATTAAGAACCTACTTGAATCTATAACAGTGGTCCTTCCCCTGTCGAGACGACCCATTCGTGCTATAACCATAATATAGCTGCAGCATGGCTCTACCACGTATAACTGTTTCGGAAAATCACGGTATCTGTAGTTCTGGAGCATATTTCTGAACGGATTTTGATAAATTAAGTATCACGGTGGTTTAGATCTTGGAATAACAAACGTACAAAAATTTTTATCATAAAAAATACACGGTTCCTGTGGGCTTTCGAATATTTATTTCGAATTTATCATAACTCTAGGAGAATAATTCCCTCTTCACACTAAAATGGCTGAACGGATTTTGATGAAATTTCGTATAGAGATATCCTAAGTCCTGAGATAATATACGAAATATTTTTTCACTTCAAAATGCACAATGCTCGTGGGTTTTTAATTTAGCCAATTCAATTTCCAGGTATCCGCAGTTACTACATCTTTAAGTAGATATGTATATAATAATGACATCACACACGCTGAACATTAATACTAAATATGATACATTTGTTAAATAAATATAATGACGCATTATCAAAAGATGTGTCGCATAGGCCACAAGGCACGCTTAGTTATTAAATCATTAATAAAGAGTTGACGTTAATTAAGGGAAGAATGATATCGATATCTGGCCAATAATTGACTGATTTCGGTTTGCCTACACTGCAGCTACAGATGTTTTAAGCTAGAACACCGAGAATTTAGAAACTTACAGGAATGAAATAGTGCCATGTTTGCATCTGGAGGTGAGGAGCTCTTCTTTCTAGACGCACTAAGGGGTACGGATAAAATATTCGTGCTGAACAGACTGCTGGTTTTACTGCAACGTTGCTCAAGGGTAGATGGTAGATTCGGTGTTCGAATTGTATCTTAATCTTGCGAGTGAAGAAAAGTGCAACATCAGCAATATTAGGGGCCACAGCACCCTCTTACGAAGTGCAAATTGATTATATGGGATGAGTGCACGATATCGCACAAGCGGGTGTAGTTGCCTTAAAATACAACGTAGCAACAAAGCACTGGTTGAAGGGCGGTGTTATTATTTTGTTCGCAGGCGACTTTAGACAGGTAATGAATGCATGTCTTAAGATGTCGCCACTGTGATCCAGTTTGGAAAATAACATGTCACTTGCAATATGCGAGTGCAAAATTATATTGACCAAGAATAATGTGCCTACTCAAGTAAGCTGCTTCAAGTCGAAGAGGGTCGACTGGAAGCGACGGCAAAGGGATGCAAATGACAAAATTTAATTTTCACACGAACTTTGCCATCCAGTGGCGACAGAAGGCGAACTTATTAACTTTTATTAATTAAGATTGGTTTTGTATGATAGCATACTGTTGCTAAAAATTTAATATATTCATAAAATAAATAAAATATTAGAAGTGGTCGACGAGTAAAAGATGTACTCATCGATAGATACTGTTATTCTACCAGTGGTGATAGTACTGCAGTGGAGATTCTCAAATCCTTGGAATTAGCGTGAACCCGAGGCCCCCAGCGCTGCAACTCATTGCTAAGCCACTGCGCTACGGAGCCGTCTAATATTTTCACTAAGCGATTATATACTTAATAATTATTTTGGTGAAAGTAAGCACTTATCCAAATGTTTACACATTAATACTTATTGTGTAAAACGAATATTATCTTCGTAATATGTGTGGCCAAAATCGTCGAAACTCAATTCCCGGAATGGATGAACTATCTACAAAGTTTAGTCGGAACCCTCCAGGCACGATTCCTACTTCTATTGTTCGGATTTTCCAAATTCATCAATCAGAATAACAAAATAAAAGTTAGTTGCCTATATAATTAAAGTCGTTACTTCTGTATGAGATTATGTATTGCATTTAATTACGAAATTGCCTATAAATCCTACTGATGTACGTTATATATATATATATATATATATATATATATATATATATATATGTAGGTATCTTATGGTCCGGAGAGTGACACATACTACTTTTAATCCAAGAAAAATTCACGGTTCCTGTGGGATAGATCTGGAGCATAAATCTTTAACTACCTCTGTATGCTATATTAGGCCTTGGAATATTACATTGGCTATTATTTTTCGAAATGATGACGTGTTTCGAACTTCACGCGCGTAAAATCTAAACAATAAATAAAATGACAAATGATTGAATGCAATTATCGCAATATTATATAATATAATAAAACACAACTCAACTTCTTACTAAGAATTTCTTGACAGAAAAACCAATAACTGACGTCTATAATATGAATGTGCAGAAAGATTTAACAACATCATCTGGACTCTCGAATTTAAAAACACAAAGTTAAATAAGCGCAGAGCTCTCTACAATCACAAAGGTCTGTTTATCTACAGCCTAAAGGCTTTTTGTTACTTTACAAAATGACAAACGAACTCACAGTCCACCTGATGATACATTAACAACATTTAATATTTTATAGAGTCAGGCGCATCATCTTTTATAAAACCAAAATTAATCGAATGTAGAAAACAGATACTGAATTTAAACTCGACATTTTTCAAATTTTTTCTTCACGTCAATTCCAAAAACGTGATCGAGCACAATTGATTTAGATATTTAAATAATACCAACTATAAAATAATAGCACACAGATAAACATCATCCCTACCATCAGCTAAATATTTTAGATATTTAAATAATACTAACTATAAAATAATAGCACACAGATAAACATCACCCGTACCATCACCTAAATATTTTAGATATTTAAATAATACTAACTAAAAAATAATAATACACAGATAAATATCATCCCTACCATTAGTGTGTCTGGTAATTAGTGGTTATCATTGAAATGGATCATAGCAGAACTTACATTCCGAAAAAAAATTAAAAAATATTATTCCAAGAAGTAATAGATATGTTTTTTTTTTAAAGTAAAGACCGGATAGGCTTATAGCTGGAGAGCGACCTAACTAACTTTTTATTATAGGATAAATAAAATATTAGACGTGGTCGGCGAGTAAAAGATGTACTCATCGATAGATACTGTTATTCTACTAGTGGTGACAGTACTGCAGTGGAGATTCTCAAATCCTTGGAATTAGCGTTGCCAACTTTTAGCTCCAGCTTATGCGTGGCATTCGCCTTTGCATAAGCTGGAGCTAAAAGTTGGCATCCCTATTATGCTGATGCGAAATCTTGGTGCACCAAGACTGTGCAACGGTACCAAGCTGTGCATTACATAGCTGGGGAGAAATATTATAAAAGCCGCTTTTCTGACTGGACCAGCTACAGCCTATAGCTTATAGGAGTGTATTTGTGGATTCCCTGCATTCCATTTATTTTAAAATATTTACCATTTTAATTTAAAATGTTACAGTTCCGCTAAAGTTTGATATGACCATTAATAAACTAACCGGCCATATAGCTCCAAGAACCGACAACGGATGGGGAAGAAAGGTTCTCTATTGGCAAGCTAAGTTGTAAAAGTAAGTTGGTAAGTGAAGTGTAATGCGGCCCCCCACTAGATGGAGTGATGACCTAGTAAGATATGCAGGAAATCGATGGATACAGGTGGCTCAGGATCGTGCTTTGTGGCATTCCTTGGGGTAGGTTTATTTTTAGCAGTGAACTTGTAAAGGGCTGTAATGATGATGATGATGCTGAAGACTAATATGTTCCGTCAGGCTTTAAAAGTGGTGGGTATTCTTATTCATACTTAGTGCTTTACGCATGGTAAGCCTGCATGGGCAAGCCCTATCAATGATACGGGGCCCCCAGATTACAGGGGCCCCGAGCGTGTGTAAACAAAAATTCTAAGGACTTCTATGGGACAGAAAAGGCTATCAGACTTGTCACTATTATCAATAGAGGCAGAAAATTTAGAAAAACTGAAAGCGTAGTCAGCTATGAATGATTTAATAAATAAGTTCGCGGAATATAAGGCAAGAAAAGTGTATATTTGGGGTTGAATTTTCTCCGAACCTCAACTATGGGCGGTTTATTGAGTCCAGAGTCAAAGCAGCCGCAAGGAAACTTGGTATCCTTGCAAGGTTGCAGCGCTACTTCACGCCGGGGCACCTTCTTACCTTATATAAAGCGCAAGTCCGGTCGTGCATGGAGTACTTAGCACATATGGGCTGGTGCTGCAAAATGCTACCTAGCAGCGTTGGACTCAGTGGAGAGACGTGCTAAGAGGCTCATTGGTGACCTTGAATTGCTTGAAACCAACCTTGTCAGCCACGAGCACAGGCGCAGAGTAGCCTGCCTCTCGGTATTCTATAGGATGCATTTCGGTGAGCGTGCGCAGGACGCTTTAATTCCTCCATCGGACGACCAGGCGGTCGGGGGTCTTCACCCCTTTGTTGTCGATATTCCACCAAACGGTTTGCTTCGACTTTTGTAATGCGTACAGTAAATGAGTGGAATAATTTGCCGGCGTCTACCTTTCCCTCCGAATACAATATGGGCGTCTTCAAGGCAAGAGTGAATAGACTTTTGTTACGCTAAGACAGTGTGATTTACCATCTAAGGCTGCATCACCACTTACCACCAGGTGGGAGTGTGGTCAAGCACAGGCTTATGATAAGTAAAAAAAACCATGTCAGGAGTTCATGGTGGCGTACAAGCCACAATCGAAGAACACAATCCTAAAACGTTGTTTACGCCTTGTGCTAACCATTCGCTAAATCTATGGGAAGTGCACTCATTTGGGAGCGTTAATTCAAGTTTAACTTTTTTCGGAACATTAGAAAGAGTTTACATGTTCTTTTCATCATTCACACATCGATGGGAAATTTTTATCGTATCTGTCAAAAGACTTTCAGAGACAAGATGGAGTGCTCATCACGACGCTGTTAAACACTCATCAACACTCGAAGATATGTGTGATCCCAGCAGCATCAGACAAAACGTCGATACAAGGGAAGCAGCATCTACTTACCAGCTTTGTGTTACTTTAGATTTTTATGATATCTTTCCTTTTGGTGTGTCCTAGAAGTCCTAGAAGAAGTTAATCAGAAGCAAGAGTATTTACAAACATCTGGACTATCACTGGGAAAGTGTGTAAAGTAAATCAATGCCCTAAAAATTTTTCTTCAAACCCAACGTATTCAAAAAGTGAAAAAAGCTATCTTAAGCTATCCTCCGCCACCAAAAATGTGAGGACTTGGACATTTCGATTGAAGGAAAAAGAGGAAGGAGGAGATTTCGAAAACGTTTGCCTGGAGAAATGGCCCGAGATGTGGGACTAACATTGTCAGAGGAGCTGCAGAGTGCCATGTTATAATGTCTTGACAGATTTTACGGAGAACTAGACCATTGTTACAGGGCAATGGATGATATTCTCATAACATTTAGTGTTGTTCAGCCTAAGCCTAACCAGAAGAAGATCTTCCTGTAATAGTTCCAAATCTGACAAAAATCTACGATGAATTTTCTGCAGAAGATATTATTTTGGAGATTTTACGACTGAGGCACAACTTGGAAGCCGCCAGCATTTCTTCCCAAGAAGCGGTTCAATGGACTTCATTGGAGCTTCTCAGATTCGTCATAAAATGGGTTCTGTTCCGAATCTAGCGCTGTCTAAGATTTTTTTTTAACTATTTGTCTTTCAGTAGCTTCATGTGAAAGAAGCTTTTCAAAACTCAAGTTAATAAAATTTTAAGATCCGCAATGAGCCTAGCGCGACTTACCAATCTTTCCATTTTATCTATCGAAAAAGACAAGAATGTAAATTTTGATAATGTAATAGAATATTTTAGCAAAATAAAGTCCCGTTAGCATGTTTAGCATTTATTTATTTATTTTGGGGGTGCTTGATAGCAAACCGCCCTGGGTGTCACCAACCCACGCTACGCCGCCACTGGTGATGTGACTCCTCTGGCAATCCGCCTGCAAAGGGTAACGATTTAGACAAATCCTCCTTATCACGTAAGACGCCTATGTCTAGCGGTAGACTTCTATGTGTCTATAAAGAAGAAGGTGCATAAGGTTGTGAATCAATAATTTAGTATTATGCTTAACTACAACAATTTAAAAATATAAGTATATCTTTATTAAGACGAATTTTATGATAAATAGACTGCTTCAGAGCAGGTTAGTAAACTTCTCCGGTTCTAAAATACCGTATGTTTATTTCTTTTTTCCTTACGAATGTGTTAATGCAAAATGCAATTAACGATTACAATTATGCTGGTATGAAAATAAACTCGAGCAAACTTTAAATAGAACATATTTTAGCCTTTGCATTTCTAACCACTCACTAAGAATGTGACACGAATTCAATTTGACAAGGTTAGTATATAGTACACAAGTATACTACTTTTTACGAAAAGCAACCACGAGTATTTTCTCTCTAGTTTTACCTAACTTTATCAACCTAAAATAAATGTTGAAGGATTTTGTATAATTCAGACGTATAAGATGAATAATATGTTTTATTCCAAGGTAAGAATAAAACTTTCCAAGAACAATCGTGGAAGAAATTTCTTTATTCTTTTTTTATTTAACCTTAGAAATAAAATAGATGGCGCATTAAGTTATGTTGATGTTCCAAATGAAATATGTTCGTCTCTCAATACGAAGGTTATGAAAAAGTTATACAACAAACTTTGACGATTGTATCATTATTTCATTTGAATACCTGAAGCTACAAATTATAGCCAGAGTTGTTTGATATTATCTCTATATATAAAAATCAATTGCTGTCCGTTCGTCTCGCTAAAACTCGAAAATGGCTCAAACGATTTTGATGAAATTTTTGTATGCGTTTGAGTAGGTCCCTGAATGGTTTAAATTCACAATTGGACCCGTTGGATGGCGCTGCTGTCGAGATCTAGAAATCACCCGTGCGAAGGCGGGGCGGATGGCTATTGTATACATATAAATAAAATTGAAATGTCAGTCTGTAATAACTGCCTTCTATTGAGTTCAAGAGGTTATTTGCATTCTAATATGACATACTCGTAAATAACTATTTATGGTGATGATATAATGCCAATGATATGCTACCAACCCGCCTACCAAGCTTGACAACGTTGACAAAATCTGTGAGATAATCTATGGGAGAGGCCTATGTTCAGCTGTGGACTTTTTTATACGCTGTCATATGTGTAATAAATACTAAAAGTGAGTCAATTTGGCGAATAGACGGAGCAACGATGGGGCGCGGTGTGAAAGAAAGCGGAGTCCCCTTTGCCCACGACGTCTGCGGTAGTACCGGTCGGCTTCGCTTGCGTACCGGTACGCCTTTTTAGGAGTGTCACGTACACCGAATCAGTTGCACGCTTTTAGTGTTCACCCAACAACACGATATTACTCGGTATTATTTTTATTATTTAACTAGCTGTTACCCGCGGCTTCGCCCGCATGGTCACTGGGAAATGAACTATCCATTGCTTTTTGAATTGAAAGAAAACTGAGTTTTATAGATTTGTCAGAGATGCAGCCATTAAAAGGAAACTGAGCAAAATTGATTCGTCAGCCTATTTAAATGTTTTGAAACTCAGCGTATAGGAAAGCATGAAAATAGCCTGTTTATTCCAAATGGAAATGGGATGTTTTTTTAATTAAAGGAAACTGAGCATAATTATCCGTCAGGGATGCAGACTTTTGAAAAGAAACTGAGCTAAATTGATTCGTCAGAGATGCAGTTTTCTGAATTGAAAGGAAACTGAGCCAAATAAAAGATCCGTCAGAGATGCAGCCTTTTGAGTTGAAAGGGAACTGAGCCTAATAGGTCCGTCAGAGGTGCAGCATTTGGAATTGAAAAGAAACTGAACTAAATAGGAAATTTTAAATTGAAAGGGAAGATCTGTGGGAATTCTGATTAATTGATTGTGGGAATTTTGGAAAAAAAACTAACTGAACACTATTTTAAGACGCTACTGTACACAATGTTATAATTTTTTCCATTCTGGGAAAGAATGTGGAGATTCTGGGCATTTGACACACGCGAACATGCTACATACAGCTGACCATGAGAGAAGCACGGTTTTTCTAAGTTGACCCCCGCTACCTGTAACGTTTGCCCTTGCGCTTTATTAATTGTCATTGCAAAACTGAGCTTAATAGGGAACTGCAACCTTTTGAATTGAAAAGCAAGATCTGTAGGAATTATAGGGAACCGTGGTATAATAACATTTTCACCTTTTCCTACACCTGTCAAAATTGTAGCACCGATTATGTTCCGTCCAAGATGTGTCACACGCAGCCTTGTCCCGTTACATAACCGAAGAGCATCTAAATTCCGCATTAGCATGACTGGGACGCTTAATTTTAATTGAAGCTTATGTGAGGGCACACCTGACAACTCTAGAGAATTTAGAAACTCTACGGGATATGAAGTGCTCTGTTCTGTGTCCATAACTGTGTCTACTGACAAATACTCTATTATTTCTCCTGCTACTTCGCTTAATATATCTAAATTTATTTTGTTAACGCTCTCATTTTTTGGTGCAAGAATCGCCCTTTCACATAACCATTTGTCTTCATGCATGTTGTTCGTTAAATCTGAATAAACGCTCGCAATTAATTCGGAATGACTCTGTTCTAAATTACAAAAATCTCTCATCAATTTAACGCAGCCCTCAGCATCCGTTTCCAACCGCCCATCGCCAATTTTTAATAGTGTGTCAGCAGAGTTTCCAGCATTGATATTATTATACAAATGCACTCTCATATTCGTAGTTAAACTGAATTTTGTCACCTTGTTCCATAAAATAGACGACTTGAGGCATGCTTCAATTTCATCTCCAGGTGTGCCCTTTTGAATGACAGGTAAAGTTTGGCGAAAGTCACCAGCCAATAAAACCACCATTCCTCCCATTACATCGGTATTGCTGCGCAAATCCTGGAGCGTTCGATTTAGTGCTTCTACAGCCTTTTTATGCGACATTGTACTTTCGTCCCACACTAAAAGTTTGCATTGTCGTAGCATTACTTTATCTTCAATTTTTCCAAGTGCTTCATTATAAATGTGTTCATTGTATGTCATGTTCGCGTGTGTCTGCTGTAACCTTCGCAAAATATCTTCCGCCATGTACTCTTATATTTATATTTGTCCCACAATTTATGTGCATTAGATAGCCCGCAAGATGATATGAGAGTTGCATAAAGATCCCTAATTTTGGCTGGTGACTGGCATTGCACAGCTTCCTCTATGGTTTCATCCCAGTGATTATCGTTTTCTAAAAGATGCAGAGCTTCACATGCTTCTCAATAAGTTGCGCATTCCTGACCGTTGACAGTTTTAAGGTCTTTATATTTTGTACGACCCCGAACATGGTGCAGCAGCAATCGTAAACAGAAACATTCAAAATTAGTTACATGGACGGTATACACACGACCAAGGGCATCTGATGACTTTACACCGGGCCAATTTGCAACAGGCGCGCCTTGAATACGGCGTTTCCACTCCTTCCTAGATGTGTTCCAAGTATAATAGCGGGGGACTTCAGAATATAACAACGTTTTTGCAAAGGGGTCGGTTTGAAAAATTGAAAGAAGGCTGTTAGTGCAGTTTTTGGCGGTGATGCAATTCTTTCTTGGAAATTTCTTTCGGTGAAATATACACGCTCTCCATTTTCTAAGTGCACAGCAAGGTGAGTAACTGTTGGGTGCCTTTCGTGTAAGGAAGCCAAGGAGACGCCACGCTGCCTCGTTACTGCCCTGCTTGAAAGGTCTGTACTTCATTAACGGATTTGCCTCACCTTCACTCCTGAGATTAAATATTGCTTGGTCGCTTCCTTTATTTATGTACTACAGATATACTTGATTGCGCGGACAGAGCTACATGTTTCTACATTAATGTGGGCATTAAACATTTTACATAGAATGGGCGAATACGGGACAATCCAGCTGTTATCTAAGGTTTCGAACGCTCCAGAGCGAGATTTGTTTGTAACTTTCCTGCCACCATCTTCGGGAGCTCTGCGTCTGTATAAAGGGTAGCCATTGTCATTGTGCACTGTTTCTTTTAATAGCTGTTTAGGAATTTTTTGTACATTTTCCTTCTTTCATACATGGCGATATTGAATTTCGTGCTCCACATGGACCGTGAATCATATTTCGGACGATGGTATCATACAATTTTTATCTTGCTCAGGATCCGGAATCTCGGCGCTTATTATGTCGTCTATTTGGCTGGGCCGCAACTCTTTAAGCCATATTAGAATGTGAGCATGCGGTAATCCTCTTTTGCCATTCAATTGAATACATGAAGCACTGCACCTTTCCGAAAATTTTCCCTTTGTTAATTACATACATTAATTTTTGTACTTTTAATCTAAATACTCTAGCAACTAAATCGTGTCTGTCAGTACTTTTTTGGCCCGGCATTAGCTCCTCGGTTATTTCTTTCCATGTGGGATTGCAAGTAAAAGTAACAAAAAGATCAGGTCTTCCGTAAGTTCGTACATAGGCGAATGCGTCTTGTGTGTACTCATGTAGGTAGCGGGGACTGTTAACGAATGATGAGGGCAGAATTACCATTTTACCTAAATCTCTGGGGTTTACATTGGCGTCGCTAGAAACTGCATCTTGTAAATGTATGTAATTCTCAACGCGCACCTTTTTTTGATTTAAAGATATATAACGGAGACGTTCACTTTCTACCTTCACATACATGTCTACCAAAAATTGATGAAATAATTGTCTACACCGGGCTAAGAGGTTAAAATCATTTTCTCGCAACATCATATGATACGCATAAAAATCCATACATGATGATACTTTTTTGTTCGGAGTATGCTCCTTTGTGACCGGGTTAATGAGTGGAATTTGAAAATGATAACCCTCTTGTCCTTTGCAATACATCAATGGGTATTGCAGAGCGTCATAAAACTTGTGTGTATCGGCTACCCGTTGCAATGTATCATCACGTGCTCGCAAGACAATGTCTCGTGAATAAAATTGATCACCACTAATTACGACTGCTATTTCGTTTATCAAAGGTGCATTGTAGCGCCTTTCATGCTCTCCTCGAGGGGTCCGATCTGCGTGAATGACGACTTTATAATCCTCTTCAGGTAGGTTTTCTAAAGCAGTTTTAAATGTTTTGACTAAAATGTTACGTTCATGCAAGAATCTTTAAATTTTGAACACTGTGTCTCTCTCAACTCCCTGGATAAATTGGCAGCGACGGTCTACCTCAATTTCTTCGTCACCCATAAAATATACTTGTAAAAATTTATGCTGTTCGTTTTCAGCTGGAAAAAGTGAACCTATTCTATGATAAATTTGCCCTTGCACCGTAAATGTAGGCGAAAATCTCGGCATTATTATTTCCCGGTCAACTCCGAAGGACGTCATTTGAAAGCATGAGTTATATTTCCAGATCCTGTTTAAAAAGCGCCGTGACTCATTAGCATCATATAAAAAGAGAGTTTTCAAAGGTTCTTCTGGTTCCCCAAGTAACGGAAGAGACACTTTGCCATTGGAACAGCACATGCCTGCGGTCTCATCTTTCCATTTTAAAGCGCTGTAAAATCGACACGCCTTGTCCATCAGTCCGATAACAACTAACCTGTGATTTTTATAATCAATCAACGGATCATAATTGAATGCTGCGTCATTAAAAACCGACCAATTGTTTCTTTGAAAATTTTGTCGACGTTCAGCTTGGAGCTGTGCATTTGCATCTCTTCGCGCCTGTGTCTGTTCTGGTGTTTCAGATGCCCTTATAGTAGATTGACGTTCAGCTTGCTCAATGAGTCTGTGTTGAGTTTCATCAGGTGTTTCCGCGGCTCTTAAGCCTTTGCTGACTTTAAGCAGGTGTTTCAGTAGCTCTTAAAGTAGATTGACGCTCTGCCTGTTCAAGACGCCTTTGCTGACTTTGATCAGGTGTTTCAGTAGCTCTTAAAGTAGCTTGACGCTCTGCCTGTTCAAGACGCCTTCGCTGACTTTGAGAAGGTGTTTCAGAAGCTCTTAAAGTAGCTTGACGCTCTGCCTGTTCAAGACGCCTTTTCCTGACTTTGAGAAGGTGTTTCGGAAGCTCTTAAAGCAGCCTGACGCTCTGTCTGTTCAAGACGCCTTTGCTGACGTTGAGAAGGTGTCTCAGATGCTCTAAAAGCAGCCTAACGCTCTGCTTGTTCTTGCCTTCTCA
This sequence comes from Parnassius orleans, assembly GCA_029286625.1. Lineage (NCBI taxonomy): Eukaryota > Metazoa > Arthropoda > Insecta > Lepidoptera > Papilionidae > Parnassius > Parnassius orleans. Next base: position 544,849 of record JAGSMP010000009.1, read on the forward strand.
ATTCAGCATCTTCTAAAGATTCTAGCGATCGAGCTAATCTTTTCACTTGTCTTTGAGAAGATACTCTTGAAAGGCTGGACTTACGTTTGCGAGGCATTATGAATTAAGAAAAAACCTATTTATAAAAAAACGTTAAAATACCTAAAAGGAATTAAATTTCCTTTTAAATATTTTTTTTAAAAGCAAATCCAAAATATCTAAAAGGAATAAATATTCCTTTTAAATATTTTTTAAAATCAAAACAAAAAACCAATTCAAGACACAACACGAATCCGAAAACGATAGCCAAAAAAATCGAATCAACTTAAACCAAATCACAAAACAAATCGCAGAAAACCGAAATCGAAAGCAGTAGTCAATATAAATATAACCAACGAAAAAAGAAGTAAGTGTATAGGTACCGTATACACTATCTATACTATTAATATTCCTTTGAAATATTGTTAAACAACCTAAAACAACGAAAACCAATTCACGATTCTAAATAAACAAAATCCAAAATCAAAGCCAGAGTCTAAATATGTATAAAGGAATACCAACCAAATCAACAAAACCGATCCAAGAAAATACACAAATCCGAAAATGAAAGCCAATATAAATCCATTCAACCTTAACCAAATCACAAAGCAAATAACAAACAACCGAAATCGAAAGCAGGTAGTCGAATAAGCTACGAAATAGAAACAATTTAAGCGTATAGGTACCGTATGCACTATAAGTTGACGCGCGGCTCAACGGCGGGAGTTAAGTACATGTCAGGAAACATTTCGTTACCGCGTTTTAAAAACCTAGTAACGACATCTAGCGGAATGAATTTAAACTATGTATACGTTAGTTAATAAGAACTCTCAAAAAATATTTTGCTTATAATTTTGCACAATTTTCCTTATTGTAATACCGATTCATTCATAACCACATATAAGAACTGTATTCATTTCCGTTCAATAAATAATACTAAGGCTTATTAATAAGACTTACTAAGAACTGTTTCTACTACTGTTAATTAATAGTTAAGGGTGAAAGCGTGACAGGTGGTGATAGTATTTCTGATCCATACTTATAATCACGCATGTAACCCTTGCGGGGTAGGCAGAGCATCAACGGATTACTTAATATCGTCTGCGAGGTTATCACCTATTCTGTGAATTACGATGCACCAAAACGTTTGAAGAAAATCAGCTGGTGAATTTTATGTTTTTTATCGCTCTCTTCCCGGTCTGCGTGGAAAAATTCAGATCCATACATTTTTTATCTTAATTTTGGTAAAAAGACATAATAATCCAGATATTCTGACCTTCTGTGTTCGTCCATCGTACCGTCGTCCGTCTTGAAAAATTCACGGTGGCGCCACCTAGCTGAATTTAATTTTGCAACATATTCGATTTTCCCACAGGAATGATATGTTTTTCCACTGAAAAAAGTAGCCTATGTCACTCTACAGCCACCGAACTATCCCCATACAAATAATCATGCCATGCCGACGCTCTGTTGCGACGTGAAAGAAGGACAAACAAACAAACAAACACACTTTCGCATTTATAATATTAGTAAAGTATGGATTAACTTGTTTCAAAATATTGTGAAAAGATTGTATGATGCCTTAAGTAAAATTGAATTCTTACAACCATGTCATTGCTTTCCATAACCATTTTTAATTGAATTATACATAAGGATGAGAATTCAAATTTTTCACTTTTTTCAAAAATGGCATCGACTTTGTCCGTAAGAGGGCGACCAGAACGAACTGCATCTTTGACATCAAAATTCCCGGACTGAAAACGCTTTAACCATATTTATGCTACTATTACCATAGAATACTTTAATACACAATAGAATGGCTGTCAACCTTATTTTATACGAGAATCGGTGTCGCCGGAAGCACACATACAAGCGGTTACGTCTTATTATCATTACTAGAAACCCAATTCGCTCATTGGTTATACAAATTTCAATAACTAAATTTTACAAACGCATTGAATATTTAACAAAATTAGACTTTATCCAAGGCAATAACAACGGATTCGCAAAGAATCTTTACAGACCGCCTCTTTCTGAAAAGAAAGAGAAGGAATAACTGTGTTGACCGACTGAGCGAATTTGCAAATTTTTGACTTTTGATCGATGTTCACAATCACAATAAAAAACGAAATCACTTAAATTTCAATACATATTTATTTGTAAATAGTGTGCAAACTAATTGCAAATACAATCGCAGTAAGTATTATTTTTATCTTATTGTAAATAAAAAGTTGTTGAACACGTTTAAGATGCGTAGTATCATATTAGTCTGTGCGTTTAAGCAAACTGTAGTATATAATTCTATCACAGCTAGGGGGAAAGGAAATGTTAAACCACTTCACCAATTTTCATGATATGTGGTATTCAGATAGCTGGAAACATTAAAAAGGCTAGGCTACCTTTTATCCTCAAAATTTACTATAGAGAACGCGGTATGACCAACTTCCACGCGGACGAAAGCTAGTATTCATATAATTCTTTAAATTAGTATTTCTTTATTATTGGTTGCCTTTAAAATGAGTTCACCTGTTTGCCTACGTTGCTTAACATCTACAAATTGCAATACGTTGCAACGAATAGTAACTAAAAATACTAATAGAACAAAAATAACTAAAAATGTATTTATTTAAACTTCATACAATATGATGTATAGGCGGACTTAATGCCTGAGGCAGTCCGCCTATACATCTATTATTTTTCTATTATGAAGGCGGTACTTACTTCGTTTAATAAATAAAATAGTATTTATAGAATAATAAAATTTATTAAAAAGTTTATGTTACAGTAACATTTAGAAATTCAATTAGGCCGTAACAATTAAACACAAATCCAAATCATTAAACGATCTAGTAGACATTTGCCGACTTTTGTGTTTGGCGAAAATTTTCATAGACCGTTTTTGATATTTTCTATAAATTAATTTTAAAAGCTTTTTCATTAATCTTGGAAAAATATATATTTGTTTAACAATTGCCGTTGGGTATTTTTAGCAACTCAGATTTTCAACAAGAAATCATATTATCGAATATTTTTCAAATATATTTTACATACGATTTCTTATAGGATATTCCATTTGGTTAAATATAATCTCAGGAAACAGTTATGAGAAACAGTTACCGATTACAGATTACCACGTTTCGAGCTTATATCTTCTTCTTTTGCAGTGCTGTCATCTGTAGCCTCGTTGTTTCGAGATTTCGAATTAATCCTTTTCACAGGATCACACTTACCGGTGCTAATGTTATGTATACAATTTCTTTACGTGGAATTGCATTGTCTTTCAAATATCTTTTGTGATGTATGGATAAAAAGTCAGTCTGAAAAAAAAAAATTAGTTAATAAAGCTTCTATCTATATTTTTTATGTTCGGGTCTCTCGGAAAACTGCAAAAATAGTTTATATAAATAAAAATATATCTTATCTAAAAAAAGTTCTAATAGTAGTAAATAGTAAAAGCAAAATCGGAAGAAAAAGTATGAAAATACAAGTAATGAAATATTTTTTTTACTTTTAACACAAAATGGGTCTACCCAACCCTTTTTGGGTGATTGGGCGTGAAGTGAACATACAGTATGTAGTCATAATACGTAACCAGAAGATTGAATCTAAAAACGTTATAGAACATTTTCAATAATACCTATAGAGGGAACAAAATTACAATTTAATAAAAAATGTTATAACAATTTATTCGTAGGTCATTAAATTACTATTTTTCACCGTATTCGATCAAATCTCTTTAGCTTGCCATTATACCAAGTACAATTTTAGAACCGACTATATTTCCCGGTTTACAGGTATCAGTAAAATTTTGTTACCATAACCGGTAACAGTACTAGCTGTTGTTTTACACATCAATATTTCTTTATTTTTAACATAAACATATAAACATAAACACTCACGCCTGTCACCCAGTGGGGTAGGCAGAGACTACGGACTTCCATTTGCACGATCCTGACACACTTCTCTCGCCTCCTTTACATCCATATATCTACGCATACACGCTCGTCGGTTAAAGGTACTCCTAATCTGGTCCATTTTCAATATATCACCAATTTGGTCGATAAACCTTCGTCTAGGGCGTCCCTTCCCGACTCTTCCGTTCACTTCTGCAACATAAATTTGCTTTGTCACTCTTTCCTCGTTCATTCTTTCTACATGACCAAACCACCGAAGCATTCCTTTCTTAATCCTGGTTACAACGTCATCTTGCAAACCACACTTTTCTCTTATTACACTATTTCTCACCCTATCATTCAGATTCAGCCCTAGCATACTCCTTAATGACCGCATTTCTACAGCATTTATTCTACTCTCATGCTTCTTCTGCCAGACCCAACTTTCACTACCATACATTAAAGTAGGGACTAACACAGCATTATGAATTGCCAAACGTGCCTTTTTTGACACATTCAGATTCTTCACAATAGCGTGTAGAGCCCCATTCACTCTATTTCCTGCGTTCACTCTGCGTTCTTTATTTTTGTTTATAATATTCACAAAATGTAAATAGTTTCGACTTACTGGTCAAAGGTTTTTTCACTTTTATTCAAATTCCACATCCGGCTGTTTTTCTGACTCGTAATTATCGCACAATTCGTCATTTTTGAAATAAATTGCACCAAGCAACGCTTGACACAAAAATTGAGCAGCGACTGTGACGTCAAAAGAGATGTGTTGACATTTATAGGTGTGTTTTTTCAGTCAAGTGTAATGTCCCTCTGCAAGATGCAGGAGTGTACAAGCTTGATTGTGAATGTGGTCTCTCTTATATAGAACAAACTAAAATATCAATAAAAACCCGCGTTAAAGAACACATAGCTGATGTGAAGAATCGACGCTCCGGGAAGTCTGCAGTCTGTGAACATGTACAAGATCGCCCCCGTCACTACATTAGATTTGATAGACTACAAATCCTCGCTAAAGAACACCGATTCCTTCCAAGGATGATTCGCGAGGCTATTGAAATCAAAAAACATCCTAATTTCAATAGAGAATATGGCTGGGTGCTACCATCTGCTTGGGATCCTATAATTAATAAAATTAAATCCTAACCCAAGCATACAACTGCAAGACTTCAAGATACTGTAAGTTCATACTGCGTAGATCGGAACAAAAATTAATAATTTTGAATCTGGAGGTAACCGTGGTTAACTATGACATTGGGATGTCAAATACCTCAGTCCCCCCGTGACCATGGGTGCTGTAAAGTACTCGAAACGTCGGGAATATAAAATAAGTTAATATACACGATAAAATCCGTAAAACTAGTTTTATTTAAATGTGTAGTGTTCGCGTAAATACAAGAAATCATTATGTGAATTGACATATTAGTGGCTACAAGGGAACCACCCACTCCCCCGTTCTATTGTGTATGTATTATAGTATTCTATGACTATTACTGACACTGCATTAGGTTCATAAATGTCATCTTTCGCGGCTTGAGTCACATTTTTCCCTTTTTTGTAATAAAACTTCAGAATGTATCGAATTTCTTCGTTAGATTCACTCATTTTGGCGTACAGAAAAATAATTCAAAAATGACGGGAAAGTGTTTTTTACTTTTCATTTTTCATTTTCTTAATGTCTTATGTGTATTTAAGTAGATAATATAAGTAGTTAATTGGGCTGATACAGGCGTTAAAATACATGGTTATTTTTCAGTGTAGCCAAATTTTAAAAGTTCAAATCTATTTTACTATAATAAAACTCTAACACGACGTCTGTCTGAACAGGCATCACGCAAAAACCTGTGAACCGATTTGGATGGGACTTTCACTGGCAAATAGCTGATGTTATAATGTGTAACTTAGGCTAGTTTTATTTTAGGGTCCCGCGCAAAAAGAAGCCCACGCGAGCGAAGTCGCAGCTAGTATATAAATAATGATATACCGTTATTGCAGTTTTTGAAAATACGAGTAAATAAGGCTTCTATTTGTATTTGTTTTTTTTTTACAACTACACGCACGCGCGCTCTTCTGTGTGCGATTCAATTTACAAAGTTTTTGCCGACCGATCATCCCTTAAGTATGTGTGCGTGCGTAGTAAATTAGTAGGCGTTAGATATTTATGAATGACAATCAGTTAAAATAATGCATTACATTATTTGCCTATATTACTTATTCTGAACCTTCTCTGCAAATTTGGCCGGTTATTGCAAAATAACCCTGTATAGGAACTCTTGTGCTTATGTCAGGATCAACGAGATCTACACGAACTGGCTTAGCATCCATAAAGGTTTTAGAAAGGTTGTGTAGCTTCTCCGTAGCTGTTCAATCTGTTCATATTTTTATGACAGTTGTTTGGATAATTTGAACGTCGAAGAACATGGGTTAGCCGTCAAATGCTTATTGTACTCTGACGATCAAGTCATATTTGTGTCGTCGCGCGTTGCGAACGATTTGCAAATGATAGTTACCTTAATGAATAACACCTGATATATTTGCTCTTGATGTTATTACATTTAAATTTTTATGTATCATTACAACATTATGATTAAACTTGGTATGTATTTTCTTGCTTAAAAATTTAAAATATAGATTTTAAACACAAATTATAATGTAATCAGATTTAGCTATTGTATTTTTATGTTCAGGCACAGATTCGATTTTAAATTGAGCTTAAATATTCGACAAATTTCATAATTAATATAAGTCCTCTAATATTTTTCTCATTTACAATGTCAACAACTTTTATTGGCATTGTTTCATGTTCATGTTCCATTACAGCCTATCAAAAGTTCACTGCTGACCGTAGGTCTTCCCCAAATACTCGTATTGCCTCATAGGGGGATTTTTTTTATAAAATAAGAGTGAAACACGAGCACACAGTCCACCTGACGGTAAGTGAATGCTGTGACCCAGACATCTACATTTATCTTCAATTAGGTATCAAAATGCGTTTTCCCCCTGAGGACTGAGATGGAATGCCTCGTTTCCAGTAAAAAGGGTCTCCGGTTGTCTACACTCATCATATGAAACACAGCAGCATTAAGCTACTATTTTACGTTGGTATTCTGTAAGAGTGTGGTCCTACCCTACCCTACATTCGTGCTATATAGCTACAGCATGGCTCTACCACGCAAAAAGGAATATTTACCATAGTTGCCACGCCTGGCAAGTGGGTTGGTAACAGCAGTTTTTTTATTCTGCTGTCTCTCATCAGGAAGCTGATTCTGCCTATCTCCTGGTTCAGTTTCCATTTGTTGACTCTTATGACCTCCACGGGATGAAATGGGGTAGTGGATATTCATATACCCTCACTACATGGCATGTTTTATGTACATACTTTTAAAATTGTAAAACATGTTAATATATGCCGTTGTTGTAGCTAATCATCATCATTATTACAGCCCTTCACAAGTCCACTGCTGAACATAGGCCTCCCTCAAGGAATGAGCCTGATCCATCGACTTCCTGCATGTCTTACCAGGTCGTCACGCCATCTAGTGGGGGGCGCCCTACACTTCGTCCGCCGGTACGAGGCCGCCAATCGAGAACCTTTTTTCCCCATCGGTTGTCGATTCTTCGAGCTATATGGCCGGCCCATTGCCACTTCAGCTTACTAATCCGTTGGGCTATATCGGTCACTCTAGTTCTACTGCGGATATCCTCATTTCTAAGTTTATCACGCAGAGAAACTCCGAGCATAGCCCTCTCCATAGCTCGCTGAGCGACCTTGAGCTTCCTCATCCGGCCAGCAGTGAAGGACCACGTCTCAGTTCCATAGGTCATCACTGGCAACACGCACTGGTTGTACAGTCTCGTTTTCAAGTTTTGAGGTATACTTGACGAGAAGATCTTCCGCAATTTCCCGATGCTACCCAGCCGAGTTGATTGAATCCGTCGATTGACCTCTCGGTCGAAGTTGGACTTATCTAGACGGACTATTTGTCCCAGGTAAACATACTCGTCAACAACCTTTGTCGTATCTCCTCAGTTTCAAGGCACTCCCCTTGTTGCCTCAGCCAGTATCGGAATCCTCGGCGTCGACATATCGAGTGACGTGCAGTTTCGTGGTCACTTGGAAGAGAAGGCCAAATTGGCCTCTAAAAAGCTTGGCGTGCTCAGCAGAGCGGGATGGTATTTCATGTCGGTACAACGCCTGCAACTTTACAAGGCGCTGGTTTGGCCTCACATGGACTGTTTATTGTTCGGATTAATCCCAGCCGCCAAATTTCACAAACGCACATCGCGGCAGAACTCCCGATACCATCCACACCATCTGAATAATTGGTGGTCCACCACTGTGCGATTTAGAAGATGTTTTCTTCCTCGCACAACTTCCTTGTGGAATCGATTACCACCAGCGATTTTTCCGGACCGATACGACTTAGGGACCTTAAAGAAAAGAGTCTACTCCTTTTTAAAAGGCCGGCAACGCATCTGCGATTCCCCTGGTGTTGCAGTTGTTCATGGGCGGCGGTAGTCACTTACCATCAGGTGAGCCGCATGCTCGTTTGCCCATTCTCCTATAAAAAAAAACTTCGAGCTTAGTGCTCCCAATTACTACCGGCATAGGTGTGACATGAACATAAACATGATTTTTGTTTTGTCCATGTTCATCTTAAGACCTATCCGTTGGGAGGCACTATTGAGGTCATTGACATAGTGCTTAGGTCCTGCAGCTATTCTGCGTTAAGGACTATATCGTCGGCAAATTGAAGGTGAGTGATGTACTCGCCGTTGATGTTAATACCGTATCCTTTCCAGTCCAGTAGCTTGAAAACGTCTTCCAATGCAGCGGTTGAGAGTTTTGGGGGAATAACGTCACCCTGTCTTACACCTCTCTGCAGTTGGATAGGTTTCGTACTCTGGTTCTGTACTCGGATAGCCATCGTAGCCCTACTGTACAAACACTTCAGCACTTCAATATACCGACAGTCAACTTGGCACCGCTGAAGGGACTACAGCACTGCCCAAATTTCGACGGAATAAAAGGCTTTCTCATAGTCCACATAGACATAGTGGCAAATTGTACTCCTCGGACTTTTGTACAATTTGCCGGAGGGTATGTATGTGGTCTATGGTGCGAAAGCCTTTTTGGAAACCGGCTTGTTCGGGAGGCTGGAAGTCGTCACGCACGTAGACGCGGCTCAGAAGGGAAATCTGTCTGTAGTTCTTCAAGAGAGCGTTGTCGCCTTTCTTGAAGAACAAGACCACCGCACTTCTGCTCCACGCCTCCGGTGTAGTGCCACCATGGAGGACGGAATTAAAAAGCTTCTGAAGGACTTCAAGTACCGGTTTTCACCCGCCTTCAGAAGCTCCGCTGTAATTTCATCCTCGCCTGGGGCCTTGCCGTTTTTAAGGTGCTGGAGACCCATCGGAATAGTGTCATGGATCGTTATTCACACTTGCGTGTGGCTCCAACGATGATGTGTACCCAGTAACAATGCTGCCATATTCGGTCGTTGCCAGCTTCGACAGTTGGCTCTTTCTGAGAGACAGATCTCTAGCAAAGACTTTGGAGCCTTGGTTCCGCTCGATCGCTTCTTCAATACAAGCAGTATTAAAGTTGCATAAGTCACGCCGCATGCGTTTGGAGATCTGTCTGTTTAGTTGCCTGTGTGCTGTCAAATCTACTGAAGACTGTAGCTTCATTTCCCGTCTAACAGCCATGAGATTAAGAGTGTGATCGGAGAGTTTTTATGTTCTTCTGCGGCGAGTCTTGCAAAACTTAGCTCCGACCGCATGGACAGTTTCCACGAGCTTGTTATTCATATCGTCCACTGCATTGCAATCTTCTAGGCACTGAAAACGGTTTTGTAGCTCGAGCTGAAGGGTTTCGGGACTTTGGATTAGAGCACGAGGGGGACGGAGCGTTGACTTCATTAGAAGAGACCTCTCCAACTTAACGTTTAGGTTCAGTATGCCTCTCACCATTCGGTGATCGCTGCTGGTTTTCACCCTCACGATCACTGAGACATCACTGAACAGTTGTCGTCTGGTCGTCATAATGAAGTTAATCTCATTTTTTGTCGAACGGTCGGGGCTCGACCAGGTCCACTTCCTGTGGGGCCGCTTCTGAAAGAAAGAGTTAATCATAAAGAGTCCCTCTTTCTCCATGAAGTCGGCCAGCTGCTGGCCCCTTGGGTTCCGTTGCCCTATTCCAAATTTCCCTACCTTGAGCTCCCGTTCTCTCTTGTGCCTAGTTTTGCGTTGAAGTCTCCCATTAACACCGTATAGTGGGTTTTGGAGGAATGCGTGGCTTTAGATATATCCTCATACATTTCCTCCACCTCCTCATCGGGATGTGCCGAGGTCGGTGCGTAAACCTGTATGACCTTCAGCGAATACCGTTTGGTGATTCTGAGTTGCCAGCCTTGGCGAGCGGGTTGGCAACCGCAGTTTTTTTATTGGTGTTTTGCTGTTATCAGAAAGATGCTGCTGCCCATCTTCTGCCTCAGTTTCCCTCTGTCGCCTCTTACAACACCCACGGGAAAATATGGGGTAGTGGGTATTCTTACCCACCACTAGACGGGACGTTGTAGCTAATAAAATTAATTAATTAATTAATAAACATATCTTTAAAATAAAGGGGAATGAAAGTAACGTACGTAACTAAGATGAAAGTGATGGTTTTAATCGAGAGGAATGTAAAACAACATGTGAAATAAGAGTAGAAGCAGTAGAAGTAGAAGAAATTGGTTGAGCTGATGAATGAGTTTGTATGTTTAGGATATAGAATGAAGAGTAAATGCAGGACACAGAGTAAATGGGGCTCTTTACTTTATTGTGGGAAGTCAAAAAAGACACGTATGGCAACTCACAATGCTATATTAGTCCATACCCTAATGTATGGTAGTAAAAGTTTAGATGTGTCAGATGAAGCGTCAGAATGAAACTAATGCTGTAGAAATGCAATCATTAAGAAGTATGTCAGGGCTGCCTCTGAATAATAGGCCGACAAATGGTGTGGTAAGAAAAAAAATGTGGTTTGCAGGAAAATGTTGTAACTAGGACTTAGAAAGGAATACTTCTATGATTTGGAAACGTGGAAAGAGTGATTGAAGAAAGCAAATGTATGCTGCAGAAGTGAATGGCAGAGTCGGCAAGGGACGCCTTAGAAGGTTAGTAGTGTCCTCCAGACCGAATTTCGGTCACGGCGACCAGTCTTAACGTTGACTAGCCATCTGCGTGGGACAGGATGATAGTGGCAGAGTGTATGCGCAAATACAAGAGCACTCTCTTTTCCGTCACTCTCATAGTCCGATGGGGTGGGGTGGTAATCCAACATGAATTTCCGGGGCACGGGGGTGAAACACCGCCAACTTGAGTCTGGTTGAATCCACTATTTTTCTCGGAATTACAGTTGAAGCGAAGCTCCACTGGGGCCCCCATAAATCACAACTAGCTAGTAAATTTAGTTCTGCAGCATATGCCGTAAAAAATATTAGAGGCTGATTTCATATATTTACGAGAATACTCCACATTAAATAAAACTAATTTTGCGGATTTTATCGCGTATAATTAATAATTTGAAACGCAATGAAACGAAAGACCGACGCTAAAAACAGAAAAGCATATCCATCTATAGGATTTAGCCTACGAGAGAATGAGATATTTCATTTTATTTGAAGGTTTCAATTCCATCACATGTGAACTGCACTGCACACATGTTTTTTTTTAATTCCCGACGTTTCGGGCACTTTCTAGCACCCATGATCACAGCCCCCCGTGAAAAAAACATCCTAATTTCAATAGAGAAGATGGTTGGGTGTTGGGATCCCATAATTAATAAAATAAAATCCAAACCCAAGCATACTACTGCAAGGTCTATGACAAGACAAACAAGGTCAAATCTATGACTGCAAGACTTCAAGATACTGTAAGCTCGTTCTGGTAGCGTAATCGTTAAGGTAGCCTTCGGTAACTATGAAATCGGGACGTATATACACCTCAGTCTCCCCCCCCCCGTGACCATGGGTGCTGGAAAGTGCCCGAAATGTAGGGAATTAAAAAAGTTAAAATTAAACGCGATAAAATCCGTAAAATTAGTTTTATTCCAAGATTACAGGCCTTACATGTGTTGATTAGTTTATTTTAGTTTACTTTATAAAGGGAAGTTACATTTTATCCACACATTTTTCCATACATTGCTATCTAGAATGCTTGAACTATTTAGCCTCTCTGTGTATTAACGACGAAAATTTAATGTAGGGACACAAACACAAACAGAGGCAGTCATAAAGACTGCTGACGGAAGTGAAAACTCAATTATATATGCGTATACATGTACACAGGCCGGTATACTATGCGTCGCTAGGCTGGCTTGCGTCAGACTTGCGACGTCACGAGCATATCGAGGTCATCGGTGACGCGAACCTATAAGTTTTTCCCCTACCAAAAATCACTTAACGCGGCTAAAGAAGTTTTCACTTCAAAAATAGAGTCAGCACTTCCTTTAATTGACAATGTATACGCTTTTACAACAAAGTCCCAGAAAATATACAGGACCTATCTATCAAAAAGTTTAAAATTATTATTAAGCAAATATTGTGTAATAAGGGTTATTATACTACTAAATAGTACATGATTGATAATAGCCCCTGGAAATGAGGTGATCGCTACCATAGTGTTTCTTAATGTTTTCATACTTAATTGTATAAAATATTATATTGTAAATTAATGTTTAAAAAAAAGTCACGCGGGATTTCTTGCTGGTTCTTCCCAGGACAGAGGTTTTTTCCGAGCCAGTGGTCAAACTCAAATGACTTTCAATAAGTATTCTTGCAATCTATATTGAATAATTTGATTCTATTCTATTCTTCATGACTCATGAGATTTTCTCAATAGAAAATCCCGATAACTAATTTTGGCCTGACCCGGAAATCGAACCCGAGACCTCATGATCAGCAGTCGCATTTACGACTACTAGACCGAGGTAGTCGAAAAGTTAGCTCCAAATTGGCTATATATTGAAGACGGGCCGAAGAGTACCCTCAATCGACGAGCATGTATGCGTAGATATGAAAGAAGCGAGAGAGGTGTCAGGATCTTTCCAAACGGAAGTCCGTTATCTCTGCCAACCTCTTTGGGTAACAGACAGGTTTACATTTTTTTTATAGAATAAGGGTGACAAACGAGCACACAGTCCACCTCATGGTAAGTGGTTGCTGTGCCCCATAGACATCTACATCTATCTTCGTCTGCGAATTTAAATGCAGATGCGTTGTCAGCCGTGAGGACTAAGATAGAATGCCTCTTTTCCAGTAAAAAGGGTCTCCAGTTCTCTACACTCACCATACGAAACACAGCAGCATTAAGCTGCTATTTTACGCTGGTATTCTGTGAGAGCGTGGTCCTTCCCCGGTCGAGCCGACCCATTCGTGCTACAACTATACTATTAATATAGCAGCAGCATGGCATGTCATAATGTCATAATGGTCTCATTTTTATTTATTTTTATATTTATTATTTCATTATTTTACACAGAAGCTGTACAGATTTTTGTACATTGTTGCAAATGAATTTTAAATGCAAACCGCAAGGGTTGCCGCTGTATAAAGGAAGGTTGAAGGGGTGGATTTATTTAACGGACGATGTTGCCTGTATTTTATCTTCATTTATCGCCTCTGCAAAGCGTTGCGGACTTTGCAACAAATAGCACTATTTGAATAAATTTACCATGAATTACACATTTACTAATATTAAATTATATTTTTGGGTATTTTAAAGTATTGCTATTAAGCATATCACTATTTTGGTTAATCACATTATTTAAGAACTGAGTAAGATCTTTTAGATCGCAGTGATACTGGTCTCTCTCTCTCTCTCTCTCTCTCTCTAGACCTGCATAGCTGATCGTACATAATAAAAAAGAACTGAGTACCAGGACAATCGAGTTTTGCTTGGCGTTAAAAGATTAAGTAAACATGATTTAATAACGCCTATCTTGTAAAACTTGTAAAGTAAAACATTATCTAAGTACGAAAGGATATGTTTTATTTTGGGCTACCACTATGTACACCACATAGATAAATAGGAAAAAAATGAGGAGTTTCATAAAAATACTAACAAATTAATTTGAAGAAGGGTATAGGCGTACAAAAATGATAAATTGAAAAGTTTTTTGTTGTGATAACCCTATTTTAAGAACAGCCATGACAGTTGTGTTTGACATGACGTTTGACGACTTTGACAGTTTTAAGAAGTGACTTCGAGTCTTTCTTTGCTTTAGGAGTGGGCTGTAACAGGTAAAAAATATCTGTTCTACCTGTTCCAGCTCAAATAAATAACAGTTCCAAAAACCTCTTACAAAATAGCAGTCTGTTACTATAGTCTTGGTAGGTAGGTAATTCTCTTTCCTACTAAGGTGTTGAACCTATGCGAAAAAGGACAGGGCTTGTGACAACTGTAACGAGGTGTCACAGTGTAACAGTATTTTTATCTTATTCTAATAAAGGTAACGGTCATATGTATGAATAAAGAAAAACTTGCGACTGCATTTTAGTAGATTTGTTATCTCGAGGAACAGCTTTTTTTCATTTTGTTTGTCACAGTTACAGTCTGCTATTTTAAGATACCTGTTTTTTATCTGTTACAATAAATACCAAGTTAATTTGAATGTATATTGAAACGAAAGGAAATTGAAGAAAACTAACAATAAAAAACGTTTACTATATTATATAGCAATATTTACATATAGTGTACATAATACTAGCTCAGGCTCCATAATCACCAACATCTCCTTTCAAACAAATTATTAAAACCGTTTCCGAGAAATCAGTTACATATAAATATGCATATTTTATTTTTTACTTTAATTATTCAAAAAAGTATAAAAGGGTTTGATTGTATACCGATAATGATTTACTGTCCAGTTTTGGGGTCATGTGGGTAGTCTTGTCCAAAATCGGTCTTGGTCTTGCAGTCTTGGTCTTGTTCTTGCGTTTGTGCAAGACCAAGACTAAGACCGCCTAATTTTAGCAAGACCAAGACCAAGACTGACCGTGCAAGATTTGAGCAAGAACAAGACTAAGCCTGCAAGACCCTTGCGTCTTGCAGTTAGGACTGAGTGTCGTTAGGACTGAGTGGAGGCCGCAGCGACCTCCATCAATCCCCCAACATCTAACCCCAATCCCGTCGACCACACAACTTTCGGAGCACACTGCAACACTGATCAACACATTAGAACACAAAAATGCCACATATTATTTTCAATTCATAGCACGTTAAAGTTAATCCTTTATTTTGGTACATCGCTTAAACGTTTCGAACTTCAAAATATAGCCCATGTAAATCATATTTCGCACGAACTATCACATTATAACAAAACTCGAACAAGTTAAGTTTTCACTAAATGCGAACTAAAATTCATCTAGAAAGCCTCTCAACACTTGTTAACATATTTAGGTACGTTAAGAAATAATGAAAGTACTTGCGGGTACCTTTATTATAAATCGAACAAAAGGATTTAACTTTTGGCTTCAATCATTTCACTTAAAAAAAATTTACTATACACATTAATGATACGTTAACGTCGCAAATAGGACAGCAAATTTCATTACAATATTTAACATAAAAACAAAGTCAAACGTAACAATCCTCATACTATTCGAATATTATATGTGGGCAATAAAGGGACTTTATCCTACTTCTGATGTAGAAAGGATCGTTAGAATATAGAGAACTTAAATGGAAAGCTTTATTCCTACTTCTTATGAAGAATGTTATTATGATGTATAGAGTCACATGAAAAGGCTTTTAGAATAGAATAGAATCACTTTTATTCAATATAGTACTACTACCACCGGTTCGGATAAAACCTCTGTCCTGGGATGAACCAGCAAGAAACCCAGCGGGACTTTTCTTTCAAATAAGGTTAATTTACAATAGATTACTTAATACAAACTATAAATTGTACCGAGACTAATTTTTTACTTCAGAATATTAATTAATTCGTCTGCACGAATTAATTATCCAACGTAAGCTAGTAACGGAATACGACAAGCGCACCGATCGACGCCAGAGCCAAGACTGCCTTCACGGCGGCCGCTCCGTACGTTTTATACAAGCAAAACAAGTAGCTAGACACGGACGCCACCGCAGGTGCAATGGCGCAGGTGTACGGTGCACGTGTTGTTTACAAGAATTCTGTCTAGCAACACCGGCGCCGTCGCACATGCAATGGCGCTGGCACCGCGTCAAATACGTTATGCTGATCTCGCAAGGAATATTGTAATTAGATAATGGTAAGGATACGTAGATATCATAATAATTTATTCTAGTAAGTAATTATTATAATATTAACTATATGGATTTATAATAATTACTTACTATTATTATGGGGTATCTACATAGAATCCTCATCTGGTAGGGCTGTATAAATATATAATTTTAAGTGAAAGATATATATATATATATATATATGTGTGTATATATATATATATATATATATGTGTGTATATATACATATATATATATCAATAAAATAAAATAAATACATAAAAAATACATAAATAAATAAAAACCCAACCAGATGGAAGCCCTCGGCAGGGGAGACCAAACGGCCGAGGGTTAGGGAGAAAGGGAAAGAAACCGGCGGACGATGCGGGCGGTATCGAGGAGCACCGCCTTCTGCATTTGAGCCTGGAGCGGTCCGTCACGGAGTCCCAGTCGCCTCAGATGACCTGAGAGGCTGACCGGGATTAGCCCGTTCGCAGAAACGACCACAGGAATAATTTCGGTCGGCATACCACCCCACATGTCGGTCACCTCGTGAGCCAGGTCCAGATATTTTGTCTGTTTATCTGTTTCGGCTTTCACGAGGTTCTCGTCATAAGGAATGGTAATGTCGACCAAAATATCCTGACTGTGCCCGGTCCATCAGCACAATATCAGGCTTATTCGCAAGAATAGTCCTGTCTGTGATGATGGCCCGGTCCCAGTAGAGCCTGGCGCGGTCATTTTCGAGCACGGCTTCCGGCAAGTACTTATAATATGGCAGTTTCCGATCCACGAGAACGTACTTCAGAGCGAGCTCCTGATGTAGAATCCTGGCTACTAGGTTGTGTCTGTGCAAATACTCAGAGTTAGAATGCGCCGAACAACCGGAGATGACATGCCTAAGTGACTCACCGGGATGACGACAAGCTCGACAGATGTCGATGGCGCCATCCTTTAGGATGTATTTCTGATAATTGTTGGTCTTAATAACCTGATCCTGTATCGCACAGACAAAACCCTCGGTTTCCCCAAAGAGGTCACCGAAACGTAGCCAGTGGAGGGAGGCAACTGTGTCTAAGAAAGGCTCATGTAAAGCCTTGTAGAACCTCCCGTGGAGCTCTGCACTGTACTGCTGGGTCTTGCCATTGCTCGTTGGCTAAGGATAGAGGGGTTAGCCCTTTATCACACGAAATGAGGCCCTGTAGAATGGATCATCCGATTTCGTCAGGAAGTAATTACGAAGGCTGCAAGCAAGCTGCAAGGCTGCAATTCGCGATTATGCATGGTGAGAGCGCTTAAAAAAAAGCATATTATTCTGTAAATGATTATATTAATGACAAACATGCTTGAAACTGACCTCTCGTACTACACAGGACTAACTAGAAATTTCTATACTGATTTTTTATCTACAACATTTGACATTTTATGTTTGACTTAGCGCTTTACATAATTATGGTACTATTGTAAAAATATTTTGAAAAGAGCAACTACTGAGTTTCTTACTTTCTTCCATGATTCTTCTCAGTAGGATCGGCACCCCTGAACATGGAAAAGAAAAAAATTGGGGGAAAACAGTGATTATATGACTATTCAAAAGTGTATTTTTAATGCCTACTTGAATAAAAAATATTTGAATTTTGAATTTCGAATGAGTGAAGTAATATTCGCGCATTTTGTGTTTTAAAATCACACGCTTTCATAAATTGATTAGCAGTGTCGGTTTTATTAACTTCTATCGTACTCTAGTAGTTAGTAAGTACCTAGATAAATACAGCAAGTAACGTACCTAGGCAAATTTAATTTAATTAACGTAGAATAATTCCATCACAAGAAGAACATAATATACACAATTTTATTTACATATTATTTACATTTCATTGTTACGTAGGCACACTCTACCTGGCAACGCATCTGTTTTATTAATCTTCCGAAGAATCATTATTTTTATCAAAGAATGCCGAACTTTCCTTTGTCGGTCTTTCGGCGTGTACTTACAAATAGTAGTATTTATTTTAATTCCAGTCATTCCCAATTGATCTTTGCTTCGGATCTAATTAATGTATTAATTGTTTTTACTCTAATCCTTGATGTTCTCGGAGTGATAAGTTTAAAATTTGACATAAGTGACGAAGAGTCAAATAGTTCTAGTCGGAATAGTGAAAGTTGGAGTTATAGATCTAAAAGACCTAAAAGCAAATTTGATGAGTTTTTCGAAATAATTCATGCATCCCAAATTGTTTTGTGTAAATTGTGCCAACATAAAAAAGTTGAAATAAAAATGAAAAACGGAAACACTTCAGGCTTAAGGAAGCATCTAATATCTTTCCACAAAAAGGAATCACAAATATTTCTTCCTGAAAACCAAAATTAAGTGGAGATATCACAAGCTTTTTAATAACCGCCGGAAAAAGTGGACTAGTAAGAAAAAATATACTTATCACACATTTACATAACATATATATTATGTAACTAGCGGCCGCCCGCGACTTCGTCCGCGTACAATATCTGATTTCCTATGAAATTATAAAATTTTCCCGATGCAAAAGGCCTACCTAAGTATATAGAGGCTATATAGGTAAAGCTTAACTATGCAAGTATTTATTATTTAAAACTAATAACCTAAATGTCGATCTTCATATCTATGCTTTAAAAATATAGGACTTGCATATAACCTTTTTACCCCAATTTCATGCCCTTAGGGTTAGGATTTCGTAAAACAGCTTCTTCAGGATTGAAAACTTATAACTTTAATGCCGATTTTCGTGTCTCTAACTCCAAAAACGTAAAACTTTCATGTAACCTTCCAACCCGATTTCACCTTATTTGGGGTGGATTTTCGTAAAATTGCTTAAAGAGGTTATTATTACCTAAAACTAATAACCTGAATGTCGATTTTCAAGTCTCTACCTTCAAAAACAGGATTTTCATACAAATTTTCATCCCACATTTCACCCCCATTTGGGTGATTTTTTGGAAACTTACTTATACAGGTTATTATTTTTTTGAATTTATAACTTAAATGCCGATTTTCATGCCTCTAACTTCAAAAACGTAGGACTTTTATACAAACTTCCAACTTCCATTTCACTCCCTTAGGGATGGATTTTCTCAAAACCGTTTCTTAGCTAACCTCTACGCCATAAAAGGAACCTATCTTCCAAACTTCAAGTTTGTATGTTTTATAGTCCCTGAGATATCGTGATAGTCGGGTCGGTCAGTGAGTGGTATTTCGCTTTTATATACATATATATATATACATAAAAAAAAACAATTAGATGAGAAACCTAATCGATCCGAAGTGGATGAAAGGCTCATTCTGGGTTTCCAAGCAGCTCGAGACAAAATGCTTAGACATTATAAGAAGAGCAACTGGATTTATTGTACCTCTTTAATTTTAGACTCAAGGCATAAGGCTCAGACTTTTGACATCACATTATGGGGGAAGCAAATTAAAACAGAAAGCCTGCGCAAATTTAATGAACTTTATAAAGAATATAAAAGTCTACACTCAGTGAATAAATCTGTAGAATCACCAAGAAATGAAAAGAAAGTATGTGAATATGATGAAGATGAAGACGTAATAGACTTTGATAAACTATATGCATATCCCTCGAAGTCATCTGGATCTGGATCTTGTCTTCAAGGCTTAGTTATTGACGAGTTGGAGGAGTACCCAAGTAAACCCAGAGCCGCCAGCTCGGAAGACATTTTAGAGTGGTGGAGGACGCATGAGACAGAATATCCGACCTTATGGAAGATGGACCGTGATTTTCTTTCAATACCTGCAACTTCAGTGCCAAAATGTACCTACTCTGTTAAGTTGTTCTAAGATGTAAAGTAACGTTTAATAAACAGCAATATGCTAATAGGTAATTGCGAGACTTGCGAGACTCTTGCTGCAAGACCAAGACCAAGACCAAGACCAGGTGTATTGGCGCAAGACCAAGAGCAAGACTGGCTAAGTCTCGTCTTGTTCTTGCATTTAGGCAACACTACATGTGGACTAGAATACTAAAGACCAAGAGAACTAGAAAATAAAAACCAAAAAAAATTGACCTCATTGCAAGATTCGATCTCGCCGCACTACAGTGGGGTAGACCTACACCATAGAGTAAAAGTTTCTTTACTCATGTGCCTACACTGTTGCCCTCGCACTATTGAGAAGGTGACTTTCATGATGAAATTGTCATAATATTTCGCGGGCAAATCAAGTGTGTTGCTTTGTGCGTAAAAAAAACGGAGAAAACGAAATCTATATGAGATCTAGTTAGATTATTCGCCTCGTAAGGCCCTATATTGTAAGTTTCATCGTCATTCATATCAGAGGAGTAGAGACAAGAACGAGATTACAAACAAATATGTAAACATTGTCCGTATAATAGAATATAAAATAGAATAGAATAGAATGATTTTTTATTCAATATTGATTATTACATAATACTTATTGAAAGTCTTTTTTTATTTACCACTGGTTCGGAAAATACCTCTGTCCTGGGAAGAACTAGCAAGAAACCCAGCGGGACTTTTTTTTAAACATATTTCACTTAATAATAATTTTGCTTATACAATTTTTAAATGAATTTACATAGAACCAGCATGGTGGCGATCACCCTATTCCCAGGGGTTATTTACATTCATGTATTCCTTGATATTATAATAACCCTTTTTGTACAGTTTTTCTTTAATAAAACGTTTAAACTTGTTTACTGACAAACTTTGAACATGTTCTTGGGATTTTGTTGTAAAAGCGTATACATTACCCCATAAATGAATTAATGATTCTGTGGAGTGTAGTAACTGGCATTACAAGCTTATGTTTGTTCCTCGTGTTTATAGTATGAACATCCTTATTCTTATTAAAGCTATTTATGTTTTTATGTACATACATAACATTTTCATAAATATATTGCGATGCGAAAGTTAATATGTTTATTTCTTAAAAAAATTCTCTGAGGGACTCTTTACAATTTAGGTTTAAAAATCGCTCACGGCTCTCTTTTGCAAAATAAATATGGCTTCAATATCAGTCGCATTACCGCATAGCAAAATTCCATAAGACATTACGCTATGACAGTAACTAAAATACACTAATCTAGCTGTCTCAACATCTGTGAATAGTATACGATACATTATTTGCAATGTTCTTTTGACATTTTCAGAATATTTTTGACGCTATAAGCCTTGTAGGATTAATAGGACAGAAAAGTATGCGTTTAATATATTATAATGTATGTATGAGTTTTAGTTTTTTAATATTATACAAAAAAAATAGAATTATTATACGCAGCCAATCAATAAAAACGCATAACATAACGAGCTTACCCAACGAACTTAATGGTTGGATTTTGGTTCCCGTAATCCCATTTACTCCAGACGTAAAGTACCTATACCTGTGATGAAAAAAATTTTCGCGATGTACTCGTATGTAGGTAGCCACACAAAGTTTTCTCGAACGAATGTCTTCGCGATATGTGAGGCCTCTGGGGTCTTTCTTTTTCAAATACTATGTTACATTTTGTTTTACAACTTATATCGAAATCAATACATACAATGTTCGACGTCTTTTTAATGTCAGTTCTAAGTGCATTGTAAGAGTTATTCCACACATTATTGTCCCCAATATCTATTTTATAGTAGGCTTTTTTAACAAAATTTCCTTAACAATTTTTTTAATTTATATGCCTGATTGTTACACTGAGAAGGGCTTTCTAGTTTTAGCTCATCTAAATTTAGGAACTTCTAGCGTATCTTGTCTACCCGTTCTACAAGAGACAGTCTATTTTTTACTAAATAAATGTATATTTCCCTATATACATAATGTTCTCAAAAATAAATAACGGCAGAAGTGTCTAAATATCAGTTATCTCGAGAAATTCGCGTAGAAGTCGCGAGACCTCAAATAATAGAATGCTGGTATCGCTTGCTTTTACAAAATGAATTTTGTTTCCAATGTTTTATTTTATTTTTTTAAATGTTACCTCCACACTATAATTTTCTCCTGTATCGTGGAGGCAGTTTACATATATAAATTGCACAAGGACAAACATCCAGATCCGGAAAAATTTCTAGTAAGCCATACAGTTACTTATTCCGTGCGGAATTCAAACCCGCTACTCTCCCCTGTAACTCATTGATAAGCAACTGCGCCATGAAGCCGTCAATTTCCAATCCAGCTGTAAATCCCCTCAGTAATACACTATAAGAAATGATACTATTAAAGTAAGCAAAGTAAAATAATAGAGCTGTTGTTTCATCAGTTAGCTTTCTAATCCTTCATTGCAAAAAATGCAGCACTTAATTTCGAAACTAGTTTATCAATATGTGCTCCCACTTGAGATTGGAATCAATGGAAATTTCGAGAATTACGGTCACACTTTCGAAATATAAATGATTATTTTATAATTTAAGTAATAAAATTTATTTATTTAATACAGAATTTTTCGGTGAATTAGACTTTGTGAACCAAGCAATGGGTCCCAGCTATATCTAAAATTCTTTAAAAGAAGACAGGTTTGCGTATCGGATTGTAATTAATTTTCCCCGTGTGTTCGATATACTTAGGCCTATATCTGATATTATCGAAAGATGTAACATCAATTAACGGGTTGGCTTATAAAGCTGCCTCTAGTTTTACAAATTTCATCGATATTTATTATCTTTATTACCAGCCCGTTATCAGAACACTGACTATATTTAGGCCTTTTACACACTCGGGAGTACTAACAATACTTGGTCGCTTGTTAGTTGACCTCCGTTGTTAATCTGGGTATTATTTCGAAATATGAAATAGTTATACGTAGTTGCATCTGTAGGTTTGGGAGAATATTTTTTAAAGAAAGAGTCAAAAACAGTAATTATTTCCGTGATGGATTTGAGGCTAGCCCACACTCTGCTAAGCAACATGGCTATTTCTTTCTTACAACGACAAAATTCATCCTCGCAGTGCCCACAAATATATCCATGTACTGCAAAATTAGGGTAACTCCAATAAGATTCTGAAGCCTTTATTGTATTGAACACATAAAGCGTCAAGTGCTCACTGAGAATATTAAAATTTTTATTTATAGAATACGGGTGAGAAACGAGCACACAGTCCACCTGATGGTAAGTGGATGCTGAGGCCTGATAGACATCTATATACATTCTCGATTAAGAATCAAAATGCAGATGCGTTGTCACCCCTGAGAACTAAGATCGTCTCGTCTCCAGTAAAAAGGATCTCCGGTTGTCTACACTCACTATACGAAACACAGCAGCATTAAGGTGCTATTTTACGCTTGTATTCTGTCAGATCTTGTTCCTTCCCCGGTCGAGCTGATAACTAGTGAGCAAAAACTATACATTTAAAAAAATATCACGTAAAAATTATTTGAAGAAACGAACTTTAACTCGCTGGCATCGATTAGAATAATTTTTATTCAATATAGATGTAAAATAATTCTTATTGAAAGTAATTTTTTACTTTTACCACTGGTTCGGAAAACCTCTGTCCTGGGAAGAATCAGCAAGAAACCCAGCAGGACTCCAAATCAAATTTACAACAACAAAACAGGTTGTACAAACTACTTACAAAACTTATTTAAGAAACAGCTTGAAAGCGAATACTTCATTCGCAGGGGTTACTACCAACCATGTATTCATTTATATTATACTAAACCTTTTTATACAGTTTTCGTTTAATAACTATTTTAAACTAGATGTTACCCGCGGCTTCGCCCGCATGGTCACTGGGAAATGAACTATCCATTGCTTTTTGAATTGAAAGAAAACTGAGTTTTATAGATTTGTCAGAAATGCAGCCATTAAAAGGAAACTGAGCAAAATTGATTCGTCAGCCTATTTAAATGTTTTGAAACTCAGCGTATAGGAAAGCATGAAAATAGCCTGTTTATTCCAAATGGAAATGGGATATTTTTTTAATTAAAGGAAACTGAGCATAATTATCCGTCAGGGATGCAGACTTTTGAAAAGAAACTGAGCTAAATTGATTCGTCAGAGATGCAGTTTTCTGAATTGAAAGGAAACTGAGCCAAATAAAAGATCCGTCAGAGGTGCAGCATTTGGAATTGAAAAGAAACTGAACTAAATAGGAAATTTTGAATTGAAAAGGAAGATCTGTAGGAATTTGATTAATTGATTGTGGGAATTTTGGAAAAAACTAACTGAACACTATTTTAAGACGCTACTGTACACAATGTTATATGTTTTTCCATTCGGGGAAAGAATGGAGATTCTGGGCATTTGACACGCGAACATGCTACATACAGCTGACCATGAGAGAAGCACGGTTTTTCTAAGTTGACCTCGCTATCTGTAACGTTTGCCCTTGCGTTTTATTAATTGTCATTGCAAAACTGAGCTTAATAGGAACTGCAACCTTTTGAATTGAAAAGGAAGATCTGTGAGAATTATAGGGATCCGTGGTATAATAACATTTTCACCTTTTCCTACACCTGTCAAAATTGTAGCACTGATTATGTTCCGTCCAAGATGTGTCACACGCAGCCTTGTCCCGTTACATAACCGAGGAGCATCTAAATTTCGCATTAGCATGACTGGGACGCCTAATTTTAATTGAAGCTTATGTGAGGGCACACCTGACAACTCTAGAGAATTTAGAAACTCTACGGGATATGAAGTGCTCTGTTCTGTGTCCATAACTGTGTCTACTGACAAATACTCTGTTATTTCTCCTGCTACTTCGCTTAATATATCTGAATTTATTTTGTTAACGCTCTCATTTTTTGGTGCAAGAATCGCCCTTTCACATAACCATTTGTCTTCATGCATGTTGTTCGTTAAATCTGAATAAACGCTCGCAATTAATTCGGAATGACTCTGCACTAAATTACAAAAATCTCTCGTCAATTTAACGCAGCCCTCAGCATCCGTTTCCAACCGCCCATCGCCAATTTTTAATGGTGTGTCAGCATAGTTTCCAGCATTAATATCATTATACAAATGCACTCTCATATTCGTAGTTAAACTGAATTTTGTCACCTTGTTCCATAAAATAGACGACTTGAGGCATGCTTTAATTTCATCTGCAGGTGTGCCCTTTTGAATGACAGGTAAAGTTTGGCGAAAGTCACCAGCCAGTAAAACCACCATTCCTCCCATTACATCGGTATTGCTGCGCAAATCCTGGAGCGTTGGATTTAGTGCTTCTACAGCTTTTTTATGCGACATTGTACTTTCGTCCCACACTAAAAGTTTGCATTGTCGTAGCATTATACCTCGTGCACTTATTTTGCTAAAGTTGCAGATCGGCGATTCTTCCTGGGCTAGATTTAGAGGGAGTTTTAAAACAGAATGTGCAGTGCGGCCCCCGCTTAGCAGCGTGGCGGCTATACCGGAGGAATCTACGGCCACAGCAATGTTTTTATCTTTCCGTACTTGCGCTAATAATAAATTTAACAAAATGTCTTCCCAGTTCCTCCAGGGCATCTAAAAGAAAAGTGCACCATTTCCAGATTCAATTTGTCTAATACTTTGTCAAAAACCTGTTTTGTTCGGGAAGCAAGCGGGTACAATTGCTACTTGCTGCTGCAAAGCTGGTATATCGTAGTTTGTTTCACGTATAATTTCATCACTTAGTTCATTTTCGGTTGTTCGCTGAGGGCTTATCATTCCAAAGTCGCTTAATTTTTTGCCTACCATTGCCATTACTTTATTTTCAATTTTTCCAAGTGCTTCATTATAAATGTGTTCATTGTATGTCATGTTCGCGTGTGTCTGCTGTAACCTTCGCAAAATATCTTCCGCCATGTACTCTTTATATTTGTCCCACAATTTATGTGCATTAGATAGCCTGCAAGATGATATGAGAGTTGCATAAAGATCCCTAATTTTGGCTGGTGACTGGCACTGCACAGCTTCCTCCATGGTTTCATCCCAGTGATTATCGTTTTCTAAAAGATGCAGAGCTTCACATGCTTCTCTATAAGTTGCGCATTCCTGACCGTTGACAATTTTAAGGTATTTATATCCTGTAGGACCCCGAACATGGTGCAGCAGCAATCGTAAACAGAAACATTCAAAATTAGTTACATGGACGGTATACACACGACCAAGGGCATCTGATGACTTTACACCGGCCAATTTGCAACAGGCGCGCCTTAAATACGGCGTTTCCACTCCTTCCTAGATGTGTTCCAAGTATAATAGCGGGGACTTCAGAATATAACAACGTTTTTGCAAAGGGGTCGGTTTGACAAAATTGAAAGAAGGCTGTTAGTAGTTTTTGGCGGTGATGCAATTCTTTCTTGGAAATTTCATTCGGTGAAATATACACGCTCTCCATTTTCTAAGTGCACAGCAAGGTGAGTAACTGTTGGGTGCCTTTCGTGTAAAGGAAGCCAAGGAGACGCCACGCTGCCTCGTTACTGCTGCCCTGCTTGAAAGGTCTGTACTTCATTAACGGTTCATAAAGGTTTCGAACGCTCCAGAGCGAGATTTGATTGTAACTTTCCTGCCACCATCTTCGGGAGCTCTGCGTCTGTATAAAGGGTAGCCATTGTCATTGTGCACTGTTTCTTTTAATAGCTGTTTAGGAATTTCTTTGTACATTTTCCTTCTTTCATACATGGCGATATTGAATTTCGTGCTCCACATGGACCGTGAATCATATTTCGGACGATGGTATCATACAATTCTTTATCTTGCTCAGGATCCGGAATCTCGGCGCTTATTATGTCGTCTATTTGGCTGGGCTGCAACTTCTTTAAGCCATATTAGAATGTGGGCATGCGGTAATCCTCTTTTGCCATTCAATTGAATACATGAAGCACTGCACCTCTCCGAAAATTTTCCTTTGTTAATTACATACATTAATTTTGTACTTTTAATCTAAATACTCTAGCAACTAAATCGTGTCTGTCAGTACTTTTTGGCCCGGCATTAGCTCCTCGGTTATTTCTTTCCATGTGGGATTGCAAGTAAAAGTAACAAAAGATCAGGTCTTCCGTAAGTTCGTACATAGGCGAATGCGTCTTGTGTACTCATGTAGGTAGTGGGACTGTTAACGAATGATGAGGGCAGAATTACCATTTTACCTAAATCTCTGGGGTTTACATTGGCGTCATAGAAACTGCATCTTGTAAATGTATATAATTCTCAACGCGCAGCTTTTTTTGATTTAAAGATATATAACGGAGACGTTCACTTTCTACCTTCACATACATGTCTACCAAAAATTGATGAAATAATTGTCTACACCGGGCTAAGAGGTTAAAATCATTTTCTCGCAACATCATATGATACGCATAAAAATCCATACATGATACTTTTTTGTTCGGAGTAGGCTCCTTTGTGACCGGGTTAATGAGTGGAATTTGAAAATGATAACCCTCTTGTCCTTTTCAATAAATCAATGGGTATTGCAGAGCGTCATAAAACTTGTGTGTATCGGCTACCCGTTGCAACGTATCATCACGTGCTCGCAAGACAATGTCTCGTGAAGAAAATTGATCACCACTAATTACGGCTGCTATTTCGTTTATCAAAGGTGCATTGTAGCGCCTTTCATGCTCTCCTCGAGGGGTCCGATCTGCGTGAATGACGACTTTATAATCCTCTTCAGGTAGGTTTTCTAAAGCAGTTTTAAATGTTTTGACTAAAATGTTACGTTCATGCAAGAATCTTTAAATTTTGAACACTGCGTCTCTCTCAACTCCCTGGATAAATTGGCAGCGACGGTCTACCTCAATTTCTTCGTCACCCATAAAATATACTTGTAAAAATTTATGCTGTTCGTTTTCAGCTGGAAAAAGTGAACCTATTCTATGATAAATTTGTCCTTGCACCGTAATCCCGGCATTATTATTTCCCGGTCAACTCCGAAGGACGTCATTTGAAAGCATGAGTTATATTTCCGGATCCTGTTTAAAAAGCGCCGTGACTCATCAGCATCATATAAAAAGAGAGTTTTCAAAGGTTCTTCTGGTTCCCCAAGTAACGGAAGAGACACTTTGCCATTGGAACAGCACATGCCTGCGGTCCATCAGTCCGATAACAACTAACCTGTGATTTTTATAATCAATCAACGGATCATAATTGAATGCTGCGTCATTAAAAACTGACCAATTGTTTCTTTGAAAATTTTGTCGACGTTCAGCTTAGAGCTGCGCATTTGCATCTCTTCGCGCCTGTGTCTGTTCTGGTGTTTCAGATGCCCTTATAGTAGATTGACGTTCAGCTTGCTCAATGAGTCTGTGTTGAGTTTCATCAGGTGTTTCCGCGGCTCTTAAGCCTTTGCTGACTTTAAGCAGGTGTTTCAGTAGCTCTTAAAGTAGATTGACGCTCTGCCTGTTCAAGACGCCTTTGCTGACTTTGATCAGGTGTTTCAGTAGCTCTTAAAGTAGCTTGACGCCTGCTCGTTCAAGACGCCTTCGCTGACTTTGAGAAGGTGTTTCAGAAGCTCTTAAAGTAGCTTGACGCCTGCCTGTTCAAGACGCCTTTCCTGACTTTGAGAAGGTGTTTCAGAAGCTCTTAAAGTAGCTTGACGCTCTGCCTGTTCAAGACGCCTTTGCTGACTTTAAGCAGGTGTTTCAGTAGCTCTTAAAGTAGATTGACGCTCTGCCTGTTCAAGACGCCTTCGCTGACTTTGAGAAGGTGTTTCGGAAGCTCTTAAAGCAGCCTGACGCTCTGCTTGTTTTGCCTTCTCAGTTCAGCATCTTCTAAAGATTCTAGCGATCGAGCTAATCTTTCGCTTGTCTTTGAGAAGATACTTTGAAAGGCTGGACTTACGTTTGCGAGGCATTATGAAGTAAGAAAAACCTATTTATAAAAAACGTTAAAATACCTAAAAGGAATTAAATTTTAAATATTTTTAAAATCAAAACAACAAAACTAATTCAAGACACAACACGAATCCGAAAACGATAGCCAAAAAAATCGAATCAACTTAAACCAAATCACAAAACAAATCGCAGAAAACCGAAATCGAAAGCAGTAGGCAATATAAATATAACCAACGAAAAGAAGTAAGTGTATAGGTACCGTATACACTATCTATACTATTAATATTCCTTTGAAATATTGTTAAACAAGCTTAAACAACGAAAACCAATTCACGATTCTAAATAAACTAAATCCAAAATCAAAGCCAGAGTCTAAATATGTATAAAGGAATACCAACCAAATCAACAAAACCGATCCAAGAAAATACACAAATCCGAAAATGAAAGCCAATATAAATCCATTCAACCTTAACCAAATCACAAAGCAAATAACAAACAACCGAAATCGAAAGCAGGTAGTCGAATAAGCTACGAAATAGAAACAATTTAAGCGTATAGGTACCCTATGCACTATAAGTTGACGCGGCTCAACGGCGGAGTTAATTACATTTCAGGAAACATTTCGTTACCGCGTTTTAAAAACCTAGTAACGACATCTAGCGGAATCAATTTAAACTATGTATACGTTAGTTAATAAGAACTCTCAAAAATATTTTTCTTATAATTTTGCACAATTTTTCTTATTGTAATACCGATTCATTCATAACCACATATAATAACTGTATTCATTTCCGTTCAATAAATATTACTAAGGCTTATTAATAAGGCTTACTAAGAACTGTTTCTACCATTGTTAAGTAATAGTTAGGTGAAAGTGACAGGTGGTGATAGTATTTCTGATCCATACTTATAATCACGCATGTAACCCTTGCGGGTAGGCAGAACATCAACGAATTACTTAATATCGTCTGCGAGGTTATCGCCTATTCTGTGAATTACGATGCACCAAAACGTTTGAAGAAAATCAGCTGGTGAATTTTATGTTTTTATTGCTCTTCCGGTCTGCGGAAAAATACAGATCCATACATTTTTTATCTTAATTTTGGTAAAAAGACATAATAATCCAGATATTCTGACCTTCTGTGTTCGTCCATCGTACCGTCGTCCGTCTTGTAGAATCACGGTGGCGCCACCTAGCTGAATTTAATTTTGCAACATATTCGATTTTCCCACGGGAATGAGATGTTTTTCCGCGGAAAAAAGTAGCCTATGTCACTCTACAGCCACCGAACTATCCCCATACAAAAAATCATGCCATGCCGACGCTCTGTTGCGACGTGAAAGAAGGACAAACAAACAAACAAACACACTTTCGCATTTATAATATTATAATATATAATAGTAATAGTAAAGTATGGATTGGTAATAGTAAGACCTTGTCTATTTTCTGAGACTTAGTTGTAATATCGTATACATTGTCCCATGAATTAATTTAATTACTGACTCTGTGGAGTCGAGAAACTTGTATCACGAGCTTGTGTTTGTTCTTTATGTTTACAGATTGTACGTCACTTTTTTATTAAAACTACTTTTGTTTTTGTGAGCATTCTCGTAAATATTCTAAGAGGCCCACATTAATATATTTATTTCTTTATTTTTTTCTCTGAGAGACTTTCTCGGTTTAAGGTTGTAAATAGCTGTTATGGCCCTCTTCTGCAAAACAAAAATAGTTTCTATTTTATATCCCTCAAATTAATGTTTCATTTGACCTTATATTATCAAAGACTTAACACTCACTACTGCAAGCTATTGAGTTATTTCAGGCTTGACAACAAGTTTAACGGGAGGAGGGAACGCGTTATCTGGGCCATTGCAAATTGCAATCAATAAAAGAGACGAATGCGGCGTGCCCGTAACAAGTTCATGGCCGCCGCGAGGTGTCATTCATATACACAAAAGTTTTTTTATTCACGTGTCATGAGTCATAGCAAAAGACGTGATTGAAAACATTATCTACACACATTACATCCTTTCAAATTTATTTTTATTTATAGTAATAATATATAAAGAGTCCATCACTGACTTACTACCATTATAAAAACAAAAACAGAAAATAAATTTACCTATAATAATAATAATATATCAGTGAGGGTGAGGAACAAAATGCAGAAAGCCGTAATCTATTCATTTATTTATTATATGGACATATAAACACATAAAATTACATTTAAAAAAACACGAAGGCGCTGCGCAAACCTAGACACTTTTGTGTCTTGTGTGGGATACAAGCTACTAATGAATATTTTATTTTCATGTAATCAATATGAAATCAGCCATTCCTTTCGCAGACGCAGACACTTTTTGTGTCCAGTTGCTTCCACTTGACACATACCGACCGCCAATCAAAAAGTGTTCGGTGTAGGTAACTGGAAACTTTAAGTCGTCAGTTGAAGACACAAGCAACACAAAGCAAATTTCCTTACAATTGTACGGCGCTGACATTGACGTGGTTGATTTGCCTGTAAATATTGACGGCGATGACGTCTACGTCAACGTGTAATCAACACAACAAGCAAAGGTAATGTTCCTCCATCGACATCCAGGTGAAACTGACGGAAAATAAGCAACGAATTTTACCAGTGTCCAGAAGTAGCAACCGGTGACTGTGTCCGATTGCCGCTATGATTGATGGTGTGCAGTGTCGGTAACAAAAAGTGTCCAAGTTTGCGCAGCGCGTAATATAACACTTCTGTACTAGATTGTCATCCTAAATAAGTTGACACATCATTTTTATATTTTATTTAATACTAGCAATGCTATTAACATTACTAATATTCCCTTTACCCACTACTCGTAAGCTGAAAATGCTTGTGTTAGAAGTGGTTCACGACAGTAGTCGAATGGAGGATTCGAACCCACGACATTTTTAGTTCGCAGTTCGCACGCTGCCGTTAGGCTACTGTCCCTATATTTATTTATTACAGGAGAAATCAACTCTTCGCTAGACAATATTTATGACATACTTAACTACATAATACATACTGGATCTTTCTGTCAGCCGATGCCGCATCTAAAAACCCGAAAAGGAGCGCTAATGAAAGTGTCTAGAATAATATTTTATTTGCATAAAACATGGTATAAGAAAGATGTTACAAAACGTTAAAGATCAGCAGGTTTTGCTACGGTTATACATAGCATGGAAAATGTTTATACATTAACATTTATGGCTATCAAAACACTTAATGCTATATAAGTTATTATCATTTAACCGTTCATGCAATTTTAATTTTAATATTCTGGTATTTATTATTTTTAGGTAATTAGGTCTCATTATTTAAGCGTTCACACGTAGGTAAACAACTTCTATTATATTTTCTTATTCTGGGTCTATTGTTTAGTACGAGCCTATTTGAATCGTACCATAAATCGGCCCTACTACTGGGTACTACTGGCGACCTACGGGGATTTATGTTATCCGCCGTTTTAAAAAACATTTTGTGCTTCTAAACAAGACAAGTAGTGGTAATAAACAAAGTCTTGTAAATACCGGTTGACACGATTCATTCGGTTGTAGCCCATATATGTATTACTCTAATGCATAAAATAAATGCTTTATTTAAATCAGTGCTGTTGCCCCAAATTATGAGACCATAGCGCAGTAATGATTCTACGTATGCATGATAGGACATGACAGCCGTTTTTATGTTTTTACGTTTTTGATTTGTTTAATAATTTATTTTATAATTAATATATTCGTGTGTGCACACACGAATATATTTATTCTGATAAAAACATCACTTACATGTCTAATATGTCATTATCTATAATTAAATAAGTCATTGTCAGAAAGATGCTACTGCTTGTCTATTGTTATATTTCCCTCTGTAGACTTACGGCACCCACGGGACGATATGGGGTGTTTCCCTTACCTCCCATCAGTAAACAACGCTAAAAAGTGATGGGTTCGAATCCGCCGCTTAACTCGTGTTGTACTAATACCATTGCTAGTATTGTCCTAAAATTAAATTTTACAGTAATATGTATCAACGATAAATTATAAGTATTGCTCATTCTATACATGATAGTGTCACGCTGCGTCAACATTATGGCTATGGCTAGAATACGTTAGTACTAGATTGTAGAATTGTTTTTCTGCCTAAAAGTCCGATACGGTAACTACCCAGACACTTATACGCGGAGGCACCGTCTAATTACCTATTTCTGCCGCCAAAAAGCAGTACTTGCACTGCTTTGTTTCGGTCTGGAGGGAATAGAGAGCCAATATAATTACAGGCTATAAGATATTCCATCTTAGTCCTCAGAGGTGACAACGCATCTGCGGCCTTCTTCGCTCAAAGTTGGCTGCAGGTGTCCACGGGCTGCAGTAGCCACTTACTATCAGTGGACTGTTAGTTGGTTTGTAACTTCAGTTTCATAAAAAATTCTTCTTCTTTTTTCTTCTTTTAAAAACAAACTTACCTCCTCACTAGGATTTTTCCTGTATTGTGGGACAGTTTCCATATATAGATTTCACAAGGACAAACATTAAGACCTGGAACAAATACGGGATTCGAACCCGCGGCCCTCAGCGCTGCAACTTATTGCTTAGCCATAGAGCCACGGAGCCGTCACTCGATTTGGCAAGGGAAGTACTAAGGTAAAAGCACAGAATAAATAATATTACTACGTAATAAAAGTAACTAAGTATTCCATCGTAGTTCTCAGGGGTGACTACGCATCGGCCACGTTTTTTTAACAAAACAAAGTAAACTACGCTAAACATACACGCGTGGGCCACAGGCTCCACTTACCATACCACCTTATCAGATGGACTTGCTCCTTTGTCTCCCTAGTCCACCGAGTCAGTAATTCATTCTTGGGCGATGTATACGCTTTACAACAAAATCCCAGAAAATATACAAAATTCGACCTGCTCAAAATTCAAAAACTTTATTAAACATAGTTTGTATAAAAGGGTTATTATAATGTTAAGGAATTTATGGATGATAATAACCCTGGGAATGAGGTGTTCGCTGCCAGGCTGTTTCTAATTTGTTTTGTGTGGTTAATTGTGTAATATACATGATTGTAAGCTGTTATTTAAAAAAGTCCTGCTGGGTTTCTTGCTGGTTCTTCCCAGGACAGAGGTTTTTTTTCGAACCAGTGGTAATTAGACAAAAGAGTGACTTTCAATAAGTATTATTTATAATCTTTATTGAATAAAAAAGTTTCTGTTTCTGTTCTGTTTCTGTTTCCTAACTTGTATAAAAATGCCTTTACCAAGCAGGGTTCGTAACCAGTACAAGAATTTCTCATTAGTAATGTTATCCACTAATCTGTGGTGTTAGGGTAAGATAACAGAGTGTACTACACATAGGTGAGGCTGATATTTGAAGAAAAGCTTTACATATTCTTCCTCACACCACAAAATATACAATTACTAGAAAATTGACTGAATTTGCATTTAACCCTTTAATAAACTTGTTACTACGAAGACTTAAGAGGGAACTAACTAGGAAAACAACTGTCGGCCAGTCAGTAAAGCAAAGATAATCTAATACCCCATCTCCTTCCGTTGGTGCCAAGAGAACATTTAGGAAAACGTTGAAGGATTTCATGTCCTCTATAAACAGCGGTACAAACTTAGATGGTAATTTCCAGTTATATGTAAGAAAATACCCAGACATGCGACTGGAAATAGCGTAAATGGAGTGTCTGGTACTAAAACGTCAATCCGCCTCTCAAGCTTGACGTTTATGGCAAATTCTCTCGACTATTAGAGGAGCTTATGCCTTATTAGTAGACTGTTTCCATCTATCCATTACAGGCCATTAAAAGTCGACTACTGAGCATAAGCTTCCCCCCAAGGAATGCAAAAAACACGTTCCTGAGATACCTGGATCCATCGACTTTCTGCATGTCTTACAAGATTGTCACTCCATTTAGTGGAGGATTGCCCTACATTTCGCTATGACTGTTTATGAGCTGGTAAATATGAGAATTAGGAATATAAGACGTAGCGATTCTTGCCTAAGTATTATTCATTAACTATGCTTCTTTACCATTCGTACAACACTATAATTAATTTACAAAGTTTTATAAAGAATTTTATTCAACTCACATACAATTAACATACGTCCTCTAGTCCTATAAAAACATAAGTGACACGACGGCATCGGAACGTCGCAATGCAGAGTGCACTCCGATGCCGGGACGACCTACATCTCGCGACAATAGCTCCAGTGAACCATGTTACAATTCACCTCGACCCAGCTAAAGTCGCTGTAAAATATAACGGTGTAAAATTTTATCTTGACATTAAAAATGTAATACAATACCTGTCATTAGAGAATGGAACTTTTTACAAAATAATGATAATGATGACTTTTTATTTTAAACAAAATTCTATCATACTATAAACTGTTGAAGTTATTCGTATATTCAATTATTCAATTTTTTTCGATTATAGCAACCCTTCCATGGTAGAGGCCCGTTTCTTTAATAGAGCTGTTTTTTGTTTGCTGCCAACCAGACCAGCTCTACCAGCACCCAGCAGTCATATTATGCCCAACGTTCATAGGCCTCAACTTTTACAATCACTATCAAATTGCATTTTTCCACGCCACTGACACAAAGATTTTTTATAGAAATTTTAGGTTTGTCTGCTATTATAGAAAATAAAATATCATCTAATATTTTTACCCTTTTGAACAACAACTTTGCCTTTCGTTGGAGTTAGATCTGTGTATTTGTTGTGTGAATAGTTATAAATTATTAAAACGGGGTATTTTTATAATTTTCTCGTCTGGTTTGGATATATAAAGTCATGTAAACACTAGGTGGCCTACCAAGGAGTCCTGGTTCCGTTTCTACCTAGAACTCCGTCTAGGTGGGTACCTTCTTTTTCCCCACCGAACACGTTCGGTACGAATGGTATCCTCTTCTCTATTTCTGCGCCAAACAGCAGTGTGTGTACGGTTGAGCCCCTGTCTGAAGGGTATAGAGAGCCAGTATAATTACTCGCTGTGAGGCATCCAACCTTGGTCCTCCGAGGTAACCATGCATCTGTAGCCTTCCTTGTTTGAATTTGGCTGCAGGTGTCATTGCAGTAGCCACTTACTATTCACGTGAACTGCAAATTCGTTTCCTCTTCAGTTTTGTAAGAAAAAAAGTGTGTGTGTACTTATGTACGCACGTAGGAAGTTATACTTCTTTAGCGTAACAAAACAAAAAAACTTGAGAGTCAATTACCCACTGAAGTTGTCGCTCTTAGGTGTCAGTGTGCGCGCGCATCGTAACAACTTCGTGGTATCGTTTTTAGATGTCGGTGTGCGCGCGCATCGTAAAGATTCACTGTCATCATTTTTCCCAAACGCCCCAAAAGAAGTATAACTTCAAAAGAGAAAATATGACATACATAAATAAAATAGAGTAACCTAAAATACGTACTTAAAAACAAAGTACGTTGCGTACGTAAAAAAAAAGTAATAGATCGAGTGACGACCTGGTAAGACATGCAGGAAGTCGATGGATGCAGGTGGCTCAGGACCATACTTTGTGTTATTCTTTAGGGGAGGCCTATGTTCAGCAGTGGACTTGTGAAGGGCTATAATTATGATGAAGATGAAAATACATTTGTATTATAATTCTCAACGTTATCTACATTAACTTCAATTGCACAAACCAGTATTTGAAACATTTAGTTGTAGCTACTTTTCTGGGCCATATTGTTAGGTGTAAGGACTCCTTTTTCGCTTAGGAGTACGTCTCTGTAGGTAGCACTTTCTTACGTATTTCTGCCAAGAAATAGCAGTGCTGACTTCCAGTCTGAGGGGTGAAGAGAGCCAGTATATTTAAATTCTACATAAAACATATATATATAGAATGCATGAAGCATTCTATCTTAGTCCTCACAAGTGACACGCATCTGTAGCATTCTTTGTTTGAAGTTGGCTGCTTGTGTAGGTTACTTTGCTTGAAGCTGGCTACAGGTGTATGTGGACTGCAGTTGCCACTTACCATCAGTTGGACTGTAAGTTCGTTTGTCGCTTCAGTTTTATAAGAGATAATAATAAAACTGACTTTAACTAAAACTTTTAGGCGTCAATATCATTTAATTAGCAGCGTTCATACGTTCATGGAAACACCAGTTTCGTTAACAACATTGGAAATATTGAATGACTAAAATGTCGCTGTTTACTATTGATCCTTATATAGTATCATCTTCATTATCATCAGTATCCTATTTAATTCAACAGCTGGATAGAGACCTTCCTTAGAACTTTCTAACTTTGCTAGCTAACTTACTTTACTTAGAAAAAATTTCCACACTTACTAATCGGGTAGGTGGGCTGATGGTGTCAATATTTCTTAATAATACTGATGATTATTGCTTTATATAATCAAATGGAAGTTACTAAATAATTACAGCCTGGCTTGACGACAAGGTCAACGGGAAAAGGGAGACCATATCTGAACCAATATAAATTGCAATCAATCAACGAGATGTACGTCGTGTCGCACACACGAGTTCATGGCCATTGCAAATTAACATACACACCGTTACAATTTTTAATAAAAAATTTAAAGTACATCGAGAGACATTATAAATAGGCACAAAAGGCCAGCATCATTCAGTTTTTGAGTCATTTTAGGTTATATCATGGCAATAAATATTGTATAAATCTTTATGTTATGTAGATAAAATTAGATACATTATCTGCTGTTTTTTAATTGGCTTCCTTAATTATATTAAACACCAAATACAATTTTTTTTAATATTTGATATTTAATATGACCTTAGAAAACGTATAAGTAATATACAATCCTGAAATTCCTAATTTTAAATAAGATTAAAAAATTAAAATAAAAGTCTACATACGGCCCACAGAGGCCGCTCCTCATACTATCTAAAAGGATTTTGAATCAGAGACCAGTTCGTCACTCTGTCCTAATGGATGTTGGCGGACTTCACGTATCCGCAAAAAATGTTTACCTCCACACTAGGATTTTCTCCTGTATCGTGATAGCAGTTTACGTACATACATTTCACAAGGACAAACATCCAGACCCGGAACAATTGTTTGTAGGCCATACAAATACTTGTTCCGTGCGGCATTCGAACCCGCGCTGTAACTCATTGCTAAGCCGCTGCGCCACGGAGACGTCATAGGAACGCACATAAAATTGCGATTAAAAATTTCAATAATGAAAAATATAAAGTGAACCCAGTCGTTGAAATACCACATATATATTTTAATAACTCAATTAGTAAGAATAGGTGCAATAACTGAGATTTGATATTTTAAATATTTGTGTCTCTCCATAAGGTAAAAATTGCACGTATTTTATTGAAGAAAATTATATTATATGCTTCAATTTGCCGCGATTACAAATAAAAATATAAGATATGCCTCAACAAGAACCCAATCGACCTACATTCGCGTAGCCTTTATAAAGCAATGTATATAAGGTAACAAAGACAAACGCGCTTTATAAATTGTGTACATATGGGCCTCCCACATGCAAGAATATTTTTAAACACAAAATTATTCCCTTGCACGAATAACGCGAATTACTTTTTAATAAGGGAATACATCTTTATTTCTAAATTTGAACCTTTTCTGTACATAGTAAACCATGCTGATTGACAATTGATACTATGGTGATCCAATGATAACGAAAAACTAATCCAAATACACTGAGCCGAAATTTCACAAAATAATGATGGGAGGCAGTATTCTTAGTGCGAGAGATCTTAGCTGTGCGCTTACCAACCAATAAATAATAATATTAATTAATTCTGTTCCACAACTATGACGAATCTAACGAAACCCCATATGTTGAAATCCGTCAAGCCGTTTAGGCTACAGAGCGTACCAAAAAAATAGACATACATATATACATACACTCGAAAAACATTACTCTCCTTCTGGGACAGTCGAGTAGAAAGTAAATAAGTCATATTACATATTCGTAAGTTTATCCATTTCGTCCATGGGTATCGTAAGAGTTGACTATGTCAAAAGGGTCCTATGGCTTTTGACAGATACACCAGATACCCAGACTGGCGACAGGAAGTAGAGTCAAAGATGAGAAACGTCTGGTAATGCGATCAATTCGCCTGCCAAACGTGACGATTAAGGCAAATTCTTACTACAATGGGCCAAGTCAAGCGGTGGACTTTTATGGGCTAAGTGTCATATTATACGTGAAATTTGTGCTAATAAAAAGGTCAATAATGATAAAACGTCCTAACAACTCAAGTATTTTTTATTTTGACAAAAAAACTGTTAAATTTTAAACGATATTCTGTTCTAGAAGAATGATAACAAATTTGATGACATATAAAAAGGGGCTGTCCATGTGGTTAAAGTATTTTTTCCTCTTCTTCTTCTTTTAAATTATGGCTTCTCTTTATAGAATTCTGCCAGTGTCAAGTCAGTAAAAAGTATTTCTTTTAAATACACTACATTGACAATTTTGCTACCTTCGAATAATCAAACTATTTTTATTGTTTTACCGTAAACATGCCACGTATGACCATGCGAAAAGCAACTTTTTCGTAGGTCTATACCAGCTGTTTCAAATGATTAGTACATTTCAGAATATCTGTAAGTAACTGCTACTATTTTTTTACGTCCATCGCGAAGTAAAGACCAGACGGAAATTGAGTTTTCTTAAATTGGAACGAAAAATTATTGGGTATCAGGAGAATGCGTGAAATAAATAATATTTCCTCAATTGCTTATTTTTGGCACACCTAGTTAATCTTCGCGGAAAAAACTCTATGTCCGGTACATTGACCCTTACGATTTTATCATAGTATAGATTATACATAATATGTATCTATTTTTATAGAATAAATACCAATAAAACCTCCTTTGGTGCTAATATAAAAGATGATTTATTTCAGTATTCTGCGTGAATCAATTTATTGTCTCCGGACGGTCATATTTTCCAAGTGAGCATTTTCCCTAAGTATGTTGTGGGAAAACAAGAAGTTAGAGAAATGTTTACGTCCGTAAATAAAATACGGTCACCGGCAAGCGTTTGGCCACACATAAAAGAATGGCTTAGTTTCATATAAATTACGTAATACTAAGAATTATTATGGCTGACACAGATCCCCCTCAATGATACATTTGATTAACTAATACAACGTACGTTGCTCTTATCCGTTACTTCTAAACGGCAAATATTTCTATCAAAATCAAAAGCATAATATATTATGTATAACCTATATATAAAATTATAAAAATTTCAAATACCTTGTGCTCTTAACATGATATCTCTCAAGTTAGGTATTTTACATGTAGCAAGCTAGGTGTACGATTTCTGATATTCTCATAGTCGCCTCTTACGACAACCACTGAACGAAATTGAACGGTTGATTCTCTTGATATATTTTATGGTAATATTTTCATATATTTTATGCCAATATTTTAATCAAAGAAATAACATCCATGGCATCTTATGTCACTACTGCACAAAAGTTGATTGGCGGACTACATCTACGCCGTACATAATTAAAAATACATAAACACTCCCGCACTCACGAGAGGTAGGCAGAGATTACGGACCTCCACTTGGCACGATCCTGACACACCTCTCTCGCCTCCTTTACATCCATATATTTACGCATACATGCTTGTAGGTTAAGGGTACTCCTAATCTGGCCCATTTTCATTATATCGCCAATTTGGTCGATAAACCTTCGTTTAGGGCGTCCCTTCCCGACTCTGCCGTAACCGTCTAACAATCTATGTATCTTAAAACATTGTAAATTAGCATTTTTTTATATATATCATAGTAGTACTTTTGAAATGAGAGCAAGCGTCTTGCCTCGGCTATGCTTCAAATGACATTCTAAAAATAATTAATAACATCATAAAATCTGAGCGTAAAACTGTCAATTGTGGAATTTTAATAGCGTGATTAAAAAGTGCTGCATAAATGCATATCGAGAACTAACGTTTCGCATATCTTAAATTACACCATTGAATTTATGTCTGAGATTTTATATATATAGCGACGAAAGGCATTCATAAAAGAACAATCGTTTACTATAAATGGTGCTTCATACATCATTACCACAATGTGCTACGTCACTGCTACGACAGCTACGCGCGACTCGTAGTCGCCGCAGGGCAGTGGGCGCGTAGCCACCAACTTACGAGCTAGGTAATTTTTATTTCCAACGCAACTGAAACTAACTTTACTTGGATCTATTACCAAAGGTATAATTATTTATATACTATCAATCATTTTAAGTAAATATAATATTATATGTATTTATATAATATAGAAGTTGTATAAGTTAAATGAACATTGTACCAAATTTTAATATTTATACGCAATATAATTAATTCCCGATATAATGGTTTTTATGTATTCAAAAATAAATAAATAGTGTAATTTTACTTATAATCACACTTTTTGTTTTTAATTAACAATCATGTGTTAATGTTTAAAGGAGTAAGTGCATATATTCATTAACTTCTAAAGACTTAATATTTTTCTATTCTTACATATCTTATCTTTATCAACGTAATTAGACCTTATATTTTTATTAATATTTTATGTGTATCTTAAAAGTATATAATGAAAGTTATGCTTAAAATCACTTGCATGAATTGAAACAATAAAACTCGTAATCCAAATAACATAAAAAACCGTCAATGTTTTTCCACAATCGAATTCTAAAACAATTTCTTATCTGAACACAGATGGCGCCAACACGAGCGAACTTTTTCATTCCATCTCCGAGAATATTTCTCTGGAGTTGCGCGACTTTCATTATGTTAAGTGGTGAGTGCGTCTCTACTTTAAATAATGTTTTAGAATAACTGTAGTCTCAACACGCAAACACCTTTCGTTTTGCAAGGAAAAAGATATACTTCCTTTTACACTATTTAATTCAAGGTCTTTTATTGCGAATTTTATAACGTTTTATTCGTGTGAATGGCGAACGTTTTACGATTTAGCTTAACTTAAGAGTCTTTTTCTTTAAAAATTTGTTATAAAATTGCACTAC
Source organism: Parnassius orleans (assembly GCA_029286625.1). Lineage (NCBI taxonomy): Eukaryota > Metazoa > Arthropoda > Insecta > Lepidoptera > Papilionidae > Parnassius > Parnassius orleans. The sequence goes on from JAGSMP010000009.1 coordinate 586,806, forward strand.
CTAAGACCTAAAGATTTTTAGAATACCATATAGATTTATTCTAACATTATCATAAGTTCTAATATTTGTTCAAATTAGACAAAAAGTTATGAATATATTCTTCCAGTATAGGTCTCAATTTTAAAATAAGGAAATCATATGTACACAAGAGATGCACAATAAGTTTTCGAATTTTTTAGAAATTTTAATTTTAAGACCGTTGGTTAGTTCGTTAGTTGATTGGATCTATCCGAGGTAAACCGACTTATTCAATTCTCGACTAAGTTGCGTTCGGGAGATTACAACACATCTTCCTGGCAAGTATTCATCAAAACTTTTTATTTTGTTATTTTTTCGGTTAATCCTTCCAAATGTAAAGTAATGGTTATAGGTAGTAGCAGGATGTTAGCTAAGATTAATAACGATAATCTTTCTCCCGTATTTTACAATGGAACGTTGCTGCCATTTTGTAAATCTGTCAAAAATCTTGACTTACATAATATGGTCCATACCTTAAGCTGGGGTATTAACGTTGCTGAAATAAGCCATAAAGTTTTTTTTTAATAGGATTAGGGTAACAAAGGAGCACACAGTCCACCTGATGATAAGTGGTTGCTGTGACCCATAGACATCTACATCTATCCTCGATTACGAATCAAAATACAGATGCGTTGTCACCGGTGAGGACTAAAATGTAATGCCTCGTTTCCAGTAAAAAGGGTCTTCGGTTCTCTACACTTACCATACGAAACACAGCAGCGTTAAGTTGCTATTTAACGCGGGTATTCTGTGAGAGCGTGGGCCTTCTCCGGTCGAGCCGACCCATTCGTACTACAACTATACCAGTAACATAGCTGTAGCGTGGCTCTACCACGTAAAAAAAAGTTACTGCCACCTTACGTTCTCTTTGTCGTCTCAAAAACTTTCTGCCTTTTAAAACTAAACTTCTACTTATCCAGACTTTGATATTGCCCATTACTGATTATTCGGATGTATGTTATTTTATTTAAGTTATGTAATTTGGATCTATCACAAGTCAAGTCAAGTCGATAAGTTGGAGCGCCTTCTCAACAATTGCATTAGGTTCATTTTCGGCTCGTAACTATGACCATATTTCCCAGTACCGTGCTAAGATTAAATGGCTTTCTATTCGTCAAAGGCGTAACTCTCGAATTTAACAAGTACTATATTAAATTTTAAATGACCCAAATTCTCCTTTTTATTCTAAGGATAACTTTCAGTATCTGTATTCTACTCTCGCGTTTCCAAAATAGTCTTAAAATTCGTATTCCACCATATAAGAGTGGTTTCTTTAATTCCTCTTTTACTGTGCAATCCATACTGCTCTGGAATGCCCTGCCTATTGATATAAAGAAAATCAGTTAAAAGAATCCTTTTAAGAGACTAGTTGGAGAATTTTACCACAAGAATAACCACCTGATTTATCCGATTTATATTTTTCTCTCTTTTTCGCTTTATATGTGATATTTTGTATAATATGTATTTTAATATGTATTATGTTATTTTATTTTTATGTTTTATTTATTTAAAGATTTTGTGTATAAGTACCCGTTAATGTATGTATATTTTTACTAAATATATTCTACTTTTTCTATTTATTTGCATTTCGTTGTACTTAATAAATTTATGAAGTGGTTGTTTACACCTGCCACAGTTTTTCAAATCATGTAGGGTTTACTGGTAGAGAATGCCATAAGGCATTAAGTCCGCCCTTTATATCCCTTATTATAAGGTGTGTAAAAAAGATAAATAAATAAAAATAAATAATAAATAAATAAAAATAAAACTTAAAAACAATAATGACAACCAGTGCATGTTGCCAGTGGTGGCGTGGATGGATAGATATGACATATGGTTTTTAACCACTGGCCGTATGTGGAGTTCCGCTCGGAGTTTCTCTGCATGATATGCAATATATACGAACGAGACTAATCGCAGTAGAATCAGAGTAAACGACATAATTCAACGGATAAGTAAGCTGAAGTGGCAATAAGACGGTCATATTGCTCATAGAACCAACAGCCGATGGGTAAGAAAGTTTCTCATGTGGCAGCCTCGTACCGGTATGCGAAAGAGCCACCCACTAAATGGAGTGACGGCCTCGTAACACATGCAGGAAGGCGATATACTATGCAGGTGGTTCAGAACCTTGTTATATGGCCTTAGGGGAGGACTATGTTCAACAGTGTTTTGTGAAGAGCTGTAATGATGATGGTGATATATAAAGCGTCATGTTTAGCACTTAAGTTTCTTTTTCACTTTTTTAACAAATTTACTAATGAAATGAAAAAATAAGGAGAAATAAGCTTTTATTGAATCCTTTCTATTGATATATAACGAGCACTGTAGTATTTAAATCTTAGAAATATTGTGGTATTTAAATCTTATCAAACCCAAATTACGTGTATACCTAAATGCACTTGGTCATTTTTAATATATAATATTAAAATATATAATAACTTTAATATAAAAGTGGTAAACAAACACAATCCACCTGAAAGATGCTGTATCCTACTGATATTTACATCTATTGTCGAATAATAATAAAAACTTAAATGAATTGTCACATCACACATACTTACTAAGATGGAACTCTTTGTTACCAGTTCTATAAGTGGTAGAGCCACTCTACAGCTATGTATATTATGGTTTGTCGTATTATGTTGTATTATGTTTGTATCACGATTAGGTCGGCTCGACCTAATCGTGATACAAACATAATATATGTGGGTATTACTATAACCATAATATATGTGTATTTGTGGGTATTACTGATCATATGGTGAGTGTAGAGAACCGGAGACCCTTTTCAATGAAAACGAGGCATCCCATGACGAGGTGACAACGCATCTGCATTTTAAATTTTAATCGAGAATACTCATAGATGTAGATGTAGATGTCGATGGGCCAGAGCATCTACTTACCATGCGGTCAACTGTGTGTTCGTGTGTCACCCTTATTCTATAAAAAAAGCAATAAAAAGCGTTATTTTGTTGAAGAGCATAAAGAATATCTATGCATATTAATAACTTTAATTCTGTAATTACTTGCCCTTTAATATTATAGTCATCCGTCTCTGGAAAATCAAACGTTGTTTTTGAGAATGGTAAAATATTCACGCTTGCAAATATTAAATAAGTAAGCATTTAGACGGCATTTACTCTCAGATGTTTCTGTAGTAAGAAAGACAAGAGCTCGAGCTTATTGGTCTGGCCTGTCGCTGTCAGGCTATGAAATATTGCTAAGTCACGTGGCTTGGTCACTAAGCCGAATTTAACTGAACCGTAAAGCTTCTTATTGCTAAGAGAGGTTTCTGAGCATGGGTTATTTCATTAAATCTAATTTCAAAGAGGTAACATTTCTTGGGCTTTTGGCGCTAATAACAATGCTTTGTGCCATACTACACCAAAAATCATCAACCATGTCAATTGCTATCACATATTGACACTCGACATGATTCTTTAAGAACATTGTCATCTTCGTAATGTTCTTCCGCCGTCAGAAGTTAAAAACTGTATCGGGGTTATTGTTATAATATCTCAAACGTACGGACAAACTCAGCAAAAAAACAATATATACGTGGTACATAGTCACTCTGCAACTGTATTGTGGCTGCATTCCGAATGGGTTGGCTCATCCTGGAAAGGACCACGTTCTCATAGAATACAAGCCTAAACAACTCTCTTTTCTTTTTTAATTTAAAGAAAAACGTTACGTCCATACTAGGATTATCTCTTGCATCATGGGGCAGTTTGCATAAATAAATTTTACAAGGACAAACATCCAGACCCGGAACAAGTATTTGTAGGTGATACAAATACTTGTTCCGTGCGAGGTTCGAACCCGCGGCTCTTAGCACTGCAACTCATTGCTAAGCAACTGCGGTACGGAGCCGTCGAGTCAAACAAAGTAGCAAGTATATTGCTGCTGTGTTTCATATTATGTTGAGTGTAGATGTGTAGATAACCGGAGACCTTTTTTACTGGTAATAAAGCATTCCATTGTAGTCATTAGAGGTAACAACAAATCTGCATTTTGATTAGTAATCGAGTTTAGTTGTAGGTGATTATAGACCATATTCACATATCATCAAGTGGGCTATGTGCTCGTTTGTCACCCTTACTTCTATAAAAAAAGCATAAGGCACTTACTCGCCTTGCTCTATCCGCGTCCGATGTAGCGCTTATGTAATTAGATTGGAGGAAACTTGATATGCAGTATCTGAGACACGGTGACACGTTCACAACACAACTAAGAATAACAGTAATATGTGTTTTACATGTCAGCTCCGGCTTTGTTCTAATCCACTTGGATTCAACTAAATGAACCAACAAGTCTCTAACAGTGGCGACATATCATCTCCAAAAATCAGTAATCAAGTCACATAGAATGTCAATTGGAAGCAGCATTGTTAGATAGATGCTATCAGTTCTGCGTACAACATACTCGTACCTGTACATCAATATAATCGTTTGCAATAAAATTCGCTATGTAGCATCTCTTAGGTATTTTTGTTATTTTTCAACACTCACGGATGATAAGATATAATGAATTCTGTTAAACCGTATGACAATTGTACCACTACTTGTTAATTTTCCAATATATCACTTTAATATAATAGTACAGAAAACAAATACGAAACAAAACATTCATGTAATATTTTAACTTTTAAAAAGCATGTCCTTTTAATGAATTACAATTACAACGGCATATCTCTGACACGCACACACGTGTACATGTGACTTATTTTGAAATAACAAGGCGGATACTCCCGTACATAACATATGTAATATAATATAGTAAGCAATCAATAATTCATAATGATTTCTTATATTTACGCGAACACTACACATTGAATTAAACTACTTTTACGGATTATATCGCTTTTAATTAACTTATTATATTAATTCAGTTTCGCGTTTTACAGCACCCATGGTCACAGACTTGAGGTGATTGACGTCCCAATGTCAAAGCATTAAAATTAATAATTAAAAAAGTTGAAAAAAAAAGCGAAAGGTGCTCCGGATTAACTTTGACATTGGGACGTCAATCACTTCAGTCCCCCGTGACCATGGGTGCTGTAAAGCACCCGAAACGTCGGGAATTAATATAATAAGATAATTAAACGCGATATAATCCGTAAAAGTAGTTTAATTCAATCAATAATTCAATAATTTCTAAAGCGTCGGCTTTCAAAGGTCCTGACATCACTTCATAAGCAAGAAGTTAGGTCATAAAGTATTCACGAAGTCCGACGAGTGTTGGCCTTCTTTGCAGCTGACGGTTTCGCAAATATTAAATTACATTTTGTTAGTAATATATATATGGCTGAATGTAATTATGACTCGTAATATTTTTAATGTCACACTGAACGATCATTTGCTATAAAAATAAGATTCTTTATTGTATACATAAAACATGACAATTATATAAAAATAAATATGATAATGTGTCTCTTAAGCCTATACGCATTAGCCATGTTACCATTTTCAAAAGGATTAAAAAATTAAAGTTAGTCCATTTGGAGTAAGAATTAGCCCAGGCAGCATTTTATTATACAAACACAAACATTTAATTCACTACTACTGGTAATATTTAAAGGATTTTCTCTTATAAAAGACGACAGATGAACATCGTTACTGATTCTGCTAACATTTAGCAGAATCAGTAACGATATAAGTATAAAAAAACGCAGACCGGTAATAGAGGCATTGTATAAATTACGAGAGGCGGATTCTGCGATTGCTTATAGGTACATCAATCAAGGGTGACGATCGAGGCAAAATCTCCCAGATTGGGAAAGGCATATTATGTAAAACAGACAATAAGTCTAGTTAGGTTATTAAATAATGGTTATTGAAATTTTGAATATTCTCAGACGAATGATAACTCTCTGTGAGAATGAAAATAATGGACTTTGGAAGCGAGCCAGCCGCGTTCAGCGTCGTGAATAAAAGATTGTCCACTAGCCACAGTGTCGCTTATTACAGTGAATTAATGACGACAGGTGTAGGTGGTTAGTAATAACAATGTAGGTCGACCCATAAAGCCAAATATCGTTGTATGAATCTACGTAAATGTTACGTACATATAATAGAATGTTTTCATTACCCCAAAATTTGTGGACAGTCTGTAACAACTCACAACCTAAATGTCAAACGATTTTAAGTGCTGATAAGTATTGTATTATTGTAATATGTTTTAATTTATACGTAAAATTACGTACGGATACACGCAATACTAATTATTTATCTTTATATGACTTCCAGAAAAAGAAGGGTATCAATAGTTGTGTATATTTAGACAACACCATATTTCCGTGGTTTTCTTATGATTTATTAAAAATATAATTGACTCTAATCATGAATTTCCACAAAGAAACACCAGACTGGTGTTTCTTTGTGGAAATTCATGATTAGAGTTTTGACAGGAACTTGACCGGCGGCGGATTGCTGCTCCTGTACCATTGTTTAAATAATGGTTTAAAGTGGATTTTGATATGTAAAAGTGGTGCGATTTTGTGTATTAAATGTCTGACCCTGTGAACTATTAGTGGAAACGGTGAAACAAGTGCTCCGATGGTGACGTGAATCTCAAAATAATGTGTATGTCTGCTTAGGCGCTTTGAGATACTATCGCCAACTGTCTGTTGGCTCAATTTGCCGTTAAAATCTCCCAAAAACTACGCAATGTGACATATCATCATATTGTGAAACAGTGTACTATAAATGATTATTATCACTTGATACTGAGATAAATGAAGACATGCCTTAAAAGACAAGCATCCACGCCATAAACCTTAATAAAAAAATCATGATTATTATTAATATGAAATAATTAAATTGCAAAATCTGAACGCAAAATTAAAATCAAATTATTTTTTCATCGTAAATTAGATTTTCTATTTACTAATAATATATTTTGATAGTGTTTCCATGTTCAAGTTAAAATCAAAGCCTTTTTAATCAAAATTGAATTGAAAAACTCATTGGTGAAAATCAAGCCCAGGGATCAAACCCGAGTCTATTTAAACCCATTATCGCATAAAATTATGACCAAAAACGCGGACTTAATGCCACAAAGCATTCTCTTCTAATCAACCTGACAGAGGAGATATTTATGGGTGCAAAGTTTGAACGAACTACAGACAGACAGACTTGTATAAAATGCAAATATACTTTACACTTTTATCTGAGTATTTTTTGTAACTGAACTTGAAAAGTATATATTTGATCTGAAGTACTGACAACCCTAATATCTTCCGCTAGCCTTCACGCACAAACGTTTTATCGGTTACAGAGGATATGCGAAAGTGAAAAATGAGTGCATCTCCGTTTGCGTTAATCCTTGCGGAACTCTAATTTGTCAAGTGCAGATCCCAGTCATATCTCGAAACGTGATTACCAAAGCGTTTATGATTTTATGATTACATAGTTAATTATGCCGTGTGGTGGCAGTGTAAGAAAATCCATCATCCCATTTTGTCCCGTGAGTGTCGAAAGACGACCTTGAGATCTGCCAGAAAGATCTTGTGGCTTCCGACAGATGGCGGTTTGACCACCTTGCTAACGTCAGACGTATAAAACCCAGACCTACAAGTGTTGCGTAAAAGGTGTGTGACGTCTGGATCTGCGAGCGCCAATCCGTCTGCCAAGCGTAGTGTTAAAGCAAAGCCACCGAACAACAAGAAGGGCCCATATCCACTGGTGAACTTTTAAAGGCTAGTGTAGAAGAAGATAGTTATGGCCGATATCACCTACGGTGACTTTGGAATAAGCCGGAAGCTCTCAACTGCGCAGAATACGAATATATTAGGTCCTTACATATGAAAGTAGCGTTTTGTCGTACCGACCATTTTGATCTGAAATATATCCTCTTTGGTAAAGAATTCCAAATTCAAATTTATAAATTCATTTAGCTGGTACATTTGAGTTTTGAAAACAGTCATTCGTTTGTTTTTTCCTCATTATTTTATTCTTTGGCGTCGCTTATTACCGCACAATGGAAAACATGAAATATCGGTATATTTACGAGTACGAGTTCTACCGTGGCACCAGTGCTGCAGAAACAGCTCGAAGGATTAATGATGTGTACGGCACTGGTGTTGCAAAAGAAAGCACGGTACGTTTTTGGTTTCAACGTTTTCGTTCTGGAAATTTCGACCTTCAGAACCAACCCCGTGGACGGCCGGAGACCAAAGTGGAAAATGAAGAATTAAAGGCTATTGTGGAAGCGGATCCATCACGAAGCACTTCAGAGATAGCTGCAGGCTTCGGGGTAAGTGATAAAACTGTGTTAATCCGCTTGAAGCAAATCGAGAAAGTAAAAAACTTAAACGATGGGAACCTCATGAATTGAGTGAACCGAACTTGCAAACACGCGTCGACTGCTGTGTTACTTTGCTCAACCGACACAATAATGAAGGGATTTTAAATCGAATCATTACATGTGATGAAAAGTGGATACTGTACGATAATCGGAAGCGCTCGTCGCAATGCCTGAACCCTGGAGACCCAGCCAAATTCTGCCCTAAACAAAAATTGACTCAGAAAAAGTTACTTGTGAGTGTTTGGTGGACTAGCGCCGGTGTCGTTCACTACAGCTTTCTAAAATCTGGCCAAACGATTACGGCAGATATCTATTGTCAGTTACTGCAAACTATGAAGGAAGAACTAGCTGCTAAACAACCGAGATTGGTCAATCGCTCTAGGCCACTGCTGCTTCACGACAACGCAAGACCACACACTGCACAACAAACAACCACTAAGTTAGATGAGCTAGAATTGGAATGTCTGCGATATCCACCGTACTCCCCGGACCTTGCTCCAACGGATTACCATTTTTTCCGGAATTAGGACAACTTCTTACAAGGATAAAAATTCAACTCCGATGCAGCAGTCCAAACTGCCTTCAGAGTTTATTGATTCTCGCCCCCATGGTTTTTTTAGTAAAGGGATCAATGAACTACCTATGAGATGGCAAAAGTGCATAGATAACAACGGATGCACCGTTTTTTGCACCGGACTTTGATTAATTAAATATATTTTACAAAAAAAATTTACTTTATATTCCTCCCGTACAAAACGCGAATTTCATATGTAAGGACCTAATATTATAGTACTATAAATATACGCAGTAACCTTTAGAAAGGTATAACCAGGCTTCAGCAGTGACTTGTAAAGGGCTGTTATGATGATGATGATGATGAAAAATCACAAGCAGAAGCTAACATCTAGAATATCGCCTAAATAGTTATATTAAAATCTTAATCCCTTTTATTGCCACGGTTAGGGGTGAATTCTTTTCTTAATATTTAAAAGGGACCACCATTCAAGTATAACTTATTTTATTAAATATATAAGTAGGTTAAATAGATTTTATACAATATTGAACTCGGTTAAAAATAATTAAAGGAAACTGTTCTAAGTATTTTTTTTATAGAATAAGGGTGACAAACGAGCACACAGTCCACCTGATGGTAAGTGGTTGCTGTGGCCCATAGACATCTACATCTATCTTCGTTTGCGAATTAAAATGCAAACTAAGATAGAATGCCTCTTTTCCAGTAAAAAGGGTCTCCGGTTCTCTACACTCACCATACGAAACACAGCAGCATTAAGCTGCTATTTTACGCTGGTATTCTCTGAGAGCGTGGTTCTTCCCCGGTCGAGCCGACCCATTCGTGCTACAACTATACTATTAATATAGCTGCAGCATGGCTCTACCACTTAAAAAAAAAGTATTAAAATATTATAGTTTCATTTTTACTGATTGGATTTCATGGGTTTTAATTTTTTTGTGCGGAACCCTAATTCTTTTCTAAAATGAAAGTACCCTAAGTTACTCCATATAACATCAGCTATCTATCAGTGAAAGTCCCGTCCAAATCAGTTCACAGGTTTTTGCGTGATGCGTTTTCAGACTGACGTCGTGTTAGAGTTTTATTATAAATAGTAATAGTAATATATAAATTCAAATAAACTTAAAAAGGTAAAAAAAATGGCTTCAAAAACAACAAAAAAATATAGTAATTTCTACATAATAGCATTGGAAGACGTGTTCAAGCTACTAGACTGGAAAGGATACGGTATTAACATCAATGGCGAGTACGTCACTCACCTTCGATTTGCCGACGATATAGTCCTTATGGCAGAATCGCTGGAGGACCTAAGCACTATGTTCAATGACCTCAATAGTGCCTCCCAACGGATAGGACTTAAGATGAACATGGACGAAACAAAGATCATGTGTAAAGTCCATGTCACACCTATGCCGGTAGTTTTTGGGAGCACTAAGCTCGAAGTTGTTGACGAGTATGTTTACCTGGAACAAATAGTCCGACTAGGTAAGTCCAACTTTGACCGAGAGGTCAATCGGCGGATTCAACTCAGCTGGGCAGCGTTCGGGAAATTATGACACATCTTCTCGTCAGGTATACCTCAAAACTTGAAAACGAGATTGTACAACCAGGGCGTGTTGCCAGTAAATGGAGTGGCGACCTGGTGAGACATGCAGGAGGAGGTCGATAGATGCAGGTGGCTCGGGACCGTGCTTTGTGTGGCATTCCTTGGGCTCTCCCAAGTCCACTGCTGAACATAGGTTCACAAGTTCACTGCTGAACATAGGTGTCTACCTATGTTCAGCAGTGGACTTGTGAAGGGCTGTAATGATGATGATGAATAGCTTCTGAGGTAGAGGCTTTAATTCTTCTGTCAATATATATTATTTGTTTCTGTACACTCTCTTAGCACCGACTCCAGAAGCTATTATGTGAAAATTATTTAATATATTTTTGTTTTAGAAGTCTTTTTTTACATTTTTAAAGTTTAATTTTCTCAGAAATGGTTGTTTGATTTTTAAACCTACAATTTATTTAAAATACTAAGAAGTAGAACTTCTTTTCTATCTAAGTAGATTCCACCTTCTTGCCTCTTTGTGCCGATAAGCAGAACAACGGTACGGGTACCGCTGTGTTCTGGTCTGAATGGTATATAGAGCCAATATAATTACAGTCATTCCAACTCAGTCCTCAGAATACAATGCAATTGTAGCCTTCTTCTTTTGAAGTTGGTTGCAGATGTCCATGGACGTGGAAAGCAGTAACCACTTACCATCAGATAGACTGTAAGTTCATTTATCACATCATTTTTATAAAAAATTGTTAAATACCAGAAACACTACCAGGTAATGCTTTCCTATATCATAAGAGTAAATTCGCACACAATGAAATCTACTCATTACTACCTGACATAATCTTATAAATCATATAAAACTTATCGTTTTATGTCAAACACTTTATCTCGTTATCATTCAGTTATAGCGAAACTTTAATAACTTCTGTAAGAATTCAGTGTAAAGATTCATTGAACATTAGAGTCTATTGACAAACATGCTACGCCAGGTGCTTGCGTAGGCATTTTTGTCAAGTTATGCATTTCTCTTGGCATAACATTTTACGTGGTACAGCTACGCTGCTTTATATTAAAGCTGCAGCATCAACGGGTCGGCCGAACTGGAAAATAGATCACGCACTTAGAGAATACTGCTGCTTCGTATGATTAGTGACGAGAATCAATACCCTTTTTACTGGTAAAGCTGGAAACGTATCTGAATTTTGACTATTAGACCACGGTAGGTATAAGTACCCATATGCTACGGTCAACGCATCCCCTTCTTTTCTAAATCCGTAGGTTTCCATAGAAGATTCTATCATAACTACCTCGTATAGGCTAGATCAGTTATAAATCCAGCTTCAGATCCGGCATGCACTATAATGATTCTTTGTCCTTTTGATATAGGTTTTTGAGCCCCTTTAATGATCCATCTGACCACGCTTTTGAACCTGAAAGAAGAATGAAATAATGATTGATTTTATACACACGATTTTACGTGCCTCCCAAAAAACGGAGGTGCAACACTACCAACTTCCTGACTCAGGGCTGCTACTGAGAATTTTTTGTCAGAAAATCCTAATAACTTCTTTTTGGCCGGACCCGGGACCTCACAATCTGCAACCGTACATGCAAGTTACTAGACCAACGAGGCAGTCAAAGAGAATAATGTATGGTAATTGTCACATACCTGAATGAGATGAATCAACATACGACTCATCTGTGTATATGATAGGTCTTCCTTCTCGCCTGTATTTATTTATTTTTTCAAGGTACTCAATCCTAAGTAATCTAATATCCGTTTTTTCTATTAATAATTTTCTATTATTTTCTGCTTTTTTCACCGGAAGCCCAAGTTATTTAAAATTCTGCGCAGACTGCGCTCAGAGCCATTAAAATTAATATCTTCTTTTAACTTTCTACTAAACATATTTTCAACCAAAAACGCGTATTATAATATTGACGATTATTAGTTTGATAATTTTTAAATTTTTACTATCAAATTTATTGAATGGAACCACAAAACTTTATCTATGTTATTAATTTTGAGACATAATAATTTACACTGTCAAAAAGTCACATTATAATTTTAATTATTACATTTATTATATTATTATTTAGTGAATTATTAATATGTTAGTAGTACAAATATACAAATAGGATTATATTATGTTAATGTAATTATCAGAATTTTCCATTTTAATTATAAAAAAATCTTGTATTTAATTAGTTTGCACACCGGAAGGTAGAATATGGGTGTATTTTTGTTAAATTATTAAGACCTACTGTAACCCATATATCGCAAACGAATAAAATGAATTTGAATTTGTCCTATCTGAGGTTTTGGTAACTTCCGCAGTCCGTTTTACTGTCCCTTTCTCAGTTTTGGTTTTCTTTTCCATATAACAGTAGACATCATAAACCATTTTTCTGGCATGTCTACGTAAAATAGTATTTGTTCGTGGCATTACAGTTAAAGTTAAATATTCAAACAAAACAATAACAATTTATAGCAATAACAAGTAACAAAAAAACTCAACAAAAATAACAAGTAACAAAAACTTACAATTTAGTGCACGTAGAGTATGTTTACCTGGGACAAATAGTCCGACTAGGTAGACCAACTTCGACCGATAGGTCAATCGACGGATTGAACTCGCCTGGGCAGCGTTCGGGGAATTACGACACATCTCCTCGTCAGGTATACTCAAAACCTGGAAACGAGATTGTACAACTAGTGCGTGTTGCCAGTGATGACTTACGGATCTGAGACGTGGTTCTTCACTGCTGGCCGTATGAGGAAG